>OZ019968.1:4443429-4883429 GCA_963970395.1 Ephialtes manifestator | reverse complement strand
ATGTGTGTGTGTGTGTGTGATGAAAGGGTAAAAATTCAGGTAACTGTAAGTTGTAAACTATTCGACCGAATCAATTCAAATTCGAACAACATGTACAGTACTGGCTAATCTTCAATTGCTATAAATTTTTATAAAAATCGCTTAACGCCTTTCATTTTTATAAGAATTTTGAAATTTTGAAAAAAGTACGTAAACGCTGTAGCTCGAACGAATTTTTAGCTATCGGGCTGAAATTTCGTATTAAAATTCAACAAGGTAGTACGACCTTTGGTATTGAATTTGGGCCGAATCGGTAAAGCGGTTCGGTTTTTATGAGATTTTGAATTTTTCGAAAAATTTTCGTTTTGCTCTAATTCAGGTGAAATTTTGACAAATCGACTGAAATTTTCTACACAGGATAAATAACATTCAGCCTTGCTATGTACCAAATTTGATGATGATCGGTAAAACGGTCCGGATTTTACGTGATTTTGAATTTTTTAAAAATTTATTAGTGTCGCTCAGGATTTCGTAAAACGTCAGGAATCATAAATTTCGTTAATATTTTTAACGAAAAAAAAAAAAAAAAAAATTAAAACAATTGACTGTGTCAAAGGAATTTGTTGGCAAATAATATTAAGAGGTGTTTCAATTGCGATTTTTGTTTTTCAAGAAATTCCAAATAAAAAAAAATCATAAAAAATTAAGTCGCGTATTCCGCATAGAAGGTGGATATTAAGGTCAGAATACACGAGGCATTCCATCCCGATTCGACCTGGGTCTGACCCTCGACCTCCCCGATTTGGCTCGTAATTTTTTGTAGGGTTGTTTAGACCCTAAAATGCACCAGATATTATTTTTTTACTTTTTGTATGCAAATTTTTTTTTTTTAATATTTTTTTTTATTTGACATATCGAAGGCCCTAATTTAAAAATTTGAAAAAATTCTGAAAAATACTTTGTTGAATATCAAAATTTTCTAGCTTATAGTCAAAGTGGGCAAAATTTTTCTTCTTATAGTTTTTAAGCTTCTTTTATTTAAAAAGATAATGAAAAAATAGAAAAAAATAATAATCTACTCCAAGTGATTGGTCAAATGTTTATTTATGTAAACTCGGATTTTTAAGAATTTTTTCAGATTTTTAGGAATTTGTCAAATTTTTCTGAACTAAGACTATTCTAGCATCAGCATGCCATAATTAAAAAATCTGAAAAAATTCTGAAAAATACAGTTTCATATACAGAAATGTTTGACAAGTCGGCCATAGTAGTTTCCTTTTTTTTCTATTTTTTAATAATTTTTTTAATAAAAAAAGTGTAAAAACCATTTGAAAAAAAATCTTCCACACTTTGGCTCTAAGCTAGAAAATTTTGAGATTTAGTAAAGTATTTTTCAGATTTTTTAATTATGGCATGCTGATGCTAGAATAGTCTTAGTTCAGAAAAATTTGACAAATTCCTAAAAATCTGAAAAAATTCTAAAAAATCCGAGTTTACATAAATAAACGTTTGACCAATCGCTTGTAATAGATTAATTTTTTTTCTATTTTTTCATAATTTTTTTAAATCAAAAAAGCTTAAAAACTACAAGAAGAAAAATTGTGCCTACTTTGGCTATAAGCTGGAAAATTTTGATATTCAACAAAGTATTTTTAAGAATTTTTTTCAGATTTTTAAATTAGGGCCTTCGATATGTCACTTTAAAAAAATATTTAAAAAAGATTTGCATAGAAAAAAATAAAAAAATAATATCTGGTGCATTTGAGGTTCTAACCAATCCTACAAAAAATTACGAGCCAAATCGGGGAAGTCGAGGGTCAGACCCAGGTCGAATCGGGATGGAATGCCTCACATACTTTTGCAGTAATAAAATAAATTTAAAAAATAACAAATTTTTTTAGACACACACACAGACATTTTTTCTAAACCAGTTTTGTCGACGTGTTGGAGCATTTTATGTGTCCGGATATGAAAATCCCAAAAAAAAAAAGAAAATTTCGCGGAAAAACTAAATACTGAAAATCGACCGATTTTTTTTTTGGAGCCCAGGATTATGCAGGCCCCTTAAGTGTATTAAATCACACTGCGTTTCTCTTTAACATTCGTAATTCAGATTCAAGAATTTTCATTCAAGGTACGATAAATTTATTCGCAGGAGTGAAAACTATTTTCTCTATGCATAACTGGTAGGTCGAACTCCTTTTCCAGTTGCGTTCCTTTCCTTATACCAGAGATATCTACCGATCTTTTACTGTCTCGATCATCAGTGTGCTCTCATCGCGTGTCGTAACTCGTGCAAATGCGGGGCGAATGGGCACTTGGAATAATCACACCAAGGCCTTAGCTCACGATGCAAGGAAACTTGCAGAGCTCGAAGGATTTGGAGTGAGACCGTTTGCTAGCTAACGAACTGTAAATCGGAACTCTCCTCGCGTATAAAGTAGCAATTCGTCGTTTCTGATGCTGTAATTTCGGCCAATGCTAACACGCCGATTTCTAATAAATACGGCAATTTTTTTAATAATCCTTATTTTCTAAAGCGTCCCTCTTTAAATTTCTTCTCACGCGTTTATATTCTAGGATTAATGTTCCTGGGAACATAAATCGGTAAATTCTGTATATTTATAAGTGGGTCATTCATCTGCCATTATGCCAATTTTTCTGTAGTTTGATTTCCATAGTAATGGAAATTCTGTGAAATTTTGAAAAAAATCGGTATGGTCTGTCTCAACGAAAAAAAATATTATTACTTTATTTTGTCAAAAAATGGCGGACATTTTTTTTCAGCGACTATGAATATTTTTTATCAAAATGTACATTCTCAAACGTAAATTTTATACAGGAAGAACTTTTTTGTACGATCGGTAATTTTGAATATACAGCGAATTGAAAAAACAATTAAATACAAAAAATCGTTATTAAATTTTGGGCAAACCATAGGTGCTAAAATTCTGAAATAATTTACGGATGTTCGTGATACTCTAAAGAAATTTTGAAAAAATTATAAACACTTTTTGCGACCATGCTAAATTTTGGTGGCCCACTTGGCATGGAATGACCCATGTACAAATTCAATCTTGGACTTGCACTTCCCCATTGGAATATTAATTCTAGTGGAATTTGTAATTTAAATATGAATTTTCGTAGGTTTCGTAATTAATTGTAATTATAAAATAGATATTAATTCTTGTGGAATTTGTAATTAATTAAAATTGAAATGTTCATTCTCGTGGTATTGGTAATTAATTCAGATATAAATTCTTAATACGGAAGTACTAATTAGTTTAGACGTAAATTCTAATTTTTATGGAATACCTAATTAATTTACATGCTAATTCTAATTTCGGTGGAATCACTGATTAATTATAATTGAAATCCTAATTTCGGTGAATTTTATTACTCATTTACGTTTGTATACTAATTCTGTCGGAAGTGTTAATTTACACTTAAATACCAGTTGCAGTAGAATGATTAATTAATTCTGTTTAAATTCCGAATTCTGAGAATAATTGTAGAATTCACTCCAATAAAAATCTAGGGACTTTTTTTTCTGAAAAAACATTTCGAAATTTTCTGCGTCAAGTTAGCCAGAAATCACTATAGTAGAAAAATCTGGAGAGGTTTTCAGTCAGACAAAAAATCCTTAAAAACCTGGGGATTTTTTTTAGAGTTAGACATTTTCGAATATTCTATATCAGGGCAGCCAAAATAATTTAAAAAATCCCTAGGAACTCTAGGGGTTTTTACAAACTCACGCATAAAAAATGTTTTTAAAAAAACCTGGGGATTTTTTGTCTAGGGGTAGACATTTTCGAATATTCTGTACCAGGGCAGCCACAATAATTTTAAAATCCTTAGGAACTCTAGGGATTTTAGTTTTGAACTAGAAGAGATTAAAGAAACATTATATGTGATACAAATATGTTTTGAGTCAGGCATAAAAATCCTGAAAACATTTTCGAATATTCTAAACCAGAGCAGCCACGATAATAATAATAAAAATCCCTAGGAGTTCTAGGGATTTTTACACACTCAGGCCTACAAATTCTTAAAACCTGAGGATTTTTTTGTAGAGGTAGAAATTTTCGAATATTCTGTATCAAGACAGCCACAATAATTTAAAAATCCTTAGGAACTCTAGGGATTTTAGTTTTGAACTAAAAGAGATTACAGAAACATTATGTGCGACACAAATCTTTTGAGTCAGGCATAAAAATCCTTTAAAACGTGGAGAATTTTTTTCAATGCGTAGACATTTTCGAATATTCTAAACCAGAGCAGCCACGATAATAATTTAAAAAATCCCTAGGAGCTTTAGGGATTTTTACACACTCAGACATAAAAGTCCTTAAAAACCTGGGGATTTTTTTTTTCTATGCGTAGACATTTTCGAATATTCTAAACCAGAGCAGCCACAATAATAATAATAAAAAAATCCCTAGGAGCTTTAGGGATTTTTACACACTCAGACATAAAAGTCCTTAAAAACCTGGGGAATTTTTTTCTATGCGTAGATATTTTCAAATATTCTAAACCAGAGCAGCCACAATAATAATAATAAAAATCCCTAGGAGCTTTAGGGGTTTTTACACACTCAGACATAAAAGTCCTTAAAAACCGGGGGATTTTTTTTCTATGCGTAGACATCTTCGAATATTCTAAACCGGAGCAGCCACAATAATAATAATAAAAATCCCTAGGAGCTTTAGGGGTTTTTACACACTCAGACATAAAAGTCCTTAAAAACCTGGGGAATTTTTTTCTATGCGTAGGCTTCTTCGAATATTCTAAACCAGAGCAGCCACAATAATAATAATAAAAAATCCCTAGGAGCTTTAGGGATTTTACACACTCAGGCACAAAAGTCCTTAGAATTCTGGGGACTTTTTCCTTAGGGCTAGACATTTTCGAATATTCTGTACCAGGGCAGCCACAATAATTTTAAAAAAATCCCTAGGAGCTCTAGGGATTTTTGTTCCCAACTAGAAGAGACTAAACAAACATTAGGTGCGATACAAATATGTTAAGTAATTACTATCATTATTATGGGACACGTGTGGCTGCTTTGTGAAACACAAAATAACAAAACGGGGATTAGGAATTCCGGATCGAAAAGTGGTGCGACCAGCAGCGAGAGCTCTTACTCTACTGACATCCTTTATGATTATGTGCCGGGACGATGGGCATCCCCAAGCGATATTTTTCATTGTGGCATATCGCGTGTTGGTCATCGCGTCACGCCGCGCTAACGCTTTTCCTCCTTTCCTCGTTAATTTCCGATTTCCTATCTCATTTAACGAGGATGCATCGAGACATATTCGTGCACGGCCTTTCGTTCTTCTTCGCGCCATTTTATTTATTTTCTCTTTAATAACTACACTTTGCGAATAATACCAAACTTCGGTACTCTAATTATCTCATACTTTGCAACTTTCTATCTATATTCAGTAACAACTTGAACTGACATTTCCAACATTTCCCTAACCTCTTAAAACCACCATTTTGAGTTATGTAGGTCAGCATCTAAAATGGCCACTTTCTGTCAACTTTTGTAGTTTCCATGATTACAAAAAAATGTTATTACTTAACCTAATCAAATACAACAAATGTTGATATTTTGTTTCAAGTATTTTTTGAGAATACTTCATGGTTTGGAAATGTCAAAAACTTTATTATCGTATTTAGAAATCGGCTTAGTGGTTTAATTTAATAAAATAAATTAATTTAAAAAAACATTAAAAATCCAATCAATATCTCTTAGCAATTCTTTATTTATTTCGAATATTAACATACTTATTTATTATGATAAAAATAATTTACGTTTCAAAAAGTTAGTATAACAAATTATATTGTCGCAAATTTATCAATAAATTTTTTGCATTATTTTTTAAAATCAATGTGCTTATCATGATTAATGAGGTTAATTTTTGTATCCTCGAAAGACTCAAATTCAAATTGAAGAAAACTTTTTGTTGTAAATTTATGTTTAATAATCCTTAACCTATAAGAAATACTTTCTAAAGTCTTATTTATGAACGATAGAAATAATTTTTTTAAAAATATTATTAAATTCTTTTTTTTTTACTAATTCATTAAAAATTAATTGAAATTGCAATTATTCAAAGTCAATGTTATTAGTATTTTTAATAAACTTGACTTAAAAAAAAAGATTATCGCTCGATAAAAAATATTGTTGTTTTTATTTTATATTAAATAAAATTCATTTTTTACATTGTAGGTGTAAATAAATTTTCCTTTACCAAAAAAAATTCTCTTTTGTCAACTAGTAACAATTTCAGTAATAATTTAATAATAATTTCAACCCGACTTACTAAATACTAAATATGGTCAACAATTTTTCAAAACAAATGTTATTTTTTCTTCAACATACATTCCAGTAAATAATTTACAAAGCACTTAAAAATTTCTGCAGAGAAAAAATAACAAAAAAGTAAATCAGATAAAAAATAAATAAAAATACTTCATAACTGTACAAATATCCAAAGTCACCGCAGCATTCTGTAAAGAACAAATAGAAACAGAGGCTAAAAATAATTAAATAGGCAGGCAAAAAAAAAAACAAATCTCCTGAGAAGGTCGGTGCCCTTGTCCCTGACTCATCTCATCCTATTATTACGACCGTTTTAGATAAACAGAGATTCCCTTGCTCCCCTTGACTTTCTAATGTTTGATGATGACGACGCTTCATAATACCCTGACTAATAATTCTTGCGAGGATCGCGGCATCCTTGGGACGTGCTTAAGACCACTTAAAAAAGACGAATACTCCACGCCCATCCACCCAGAGAAATGACTTTCTCTTTGTGTCTTTATTGTGCGATAGGAGGTCCCCTGGCGGCCGAGTTTCTTTCCTACTCTGGAACGGCGTTCCAGCAGCCACTTCACCTGCGTCTTGCACTCCACATGCATATCCCATTGGTCATACTACCACGAACCAGATTTTGTTTGCTTGACTAATTATCGATAGGATACCAACAACGAAAGTTGTATGTGTGATATATATATATATATATATATATGGTGCACTGTATTTGAAGGAGGTCGCCGACACCTTTCTATCTCAGCTTGCCACCCGCTTGGATTATTAAACTCTCGGCAACTCATATAATTTTTTAAAGTTCGATACTCACTTGCTTCCATACTTGGAAATTTAACACCTTTTTTCCTGTTACTCTTTATTCTGAGCGTTATTACCATGTGTGTAAATAAGCTGACTGGAAAAAAATTTCAGAGGTGTTTGTGGAGTTATAGGTGTATGTTTTTTTCTATTCGATCGGTAAATTTTATTTAATCAGAATTTTAGTAGTTTGCGACAAAAAAATTGAAACAACATTAATTTGATAGGGTTGCTGAAAAATTTATTTTGTATAATAGTGGTAATGAATAATTGTTAATGAATTGGTGTTACGAAAGATTTGTTGACAAAATCGATAGAACTATTTTGCTTTCTCATAGAGGAATCTTTGTTTTCGTGAAAAAAAAATTTTTCGACATTTTTTTTTAAATATATTAAGTCGCTGATTTTTTTCCAAAAGGTATGGTTGTTTGAAAATATATTAAGCACTTTGGAATTCTCGTTTTATTTGACCTAGTAGAATTTATTAGATCCAAGCAGAGTTTAATGAGTCTAAACAGGATTTAATTAGATCTACACCGGTCTCGGTGGAATACTGGGGCTTACAGAAACCGGTCTAGATTCATCAAACCCTGACTGGATTCATCAAATCCTGCAAGGATTCATGAAATTATGACTAGAATTATCAAATCTCCACTGGAATTATCGAACCCCGACTGGAATTATCAAATCTCGACTGAAATTATCAAATCGCAACTGCAATTATCGAACCCCGACTGGAATTATCAAATCTCGACTGGAATTATCGAACCCCGACTGGAATTATCAAATCTCGACTGGAATTGTCAAATCGCAACTGCAATTATCGAACCCCGACTGGAATTATCAAATCTCGACTGGAATTATCAAATCGCAACTGCAATTATCAAAGTCCCGACTGGAATTATCAAATCTCGACTGGAATTATCAAAACTCGACTGGAATTATCAAATCTCGATTGGAATTATCAAATCCCAACTGAAATTATCAAAACTCGACTGGAATTATCAAACCTCGACTGGAATTATCAAATCTCGATTGGAATTATCAAATCCCAACTGGAATTATCAAAACTCGACTGGATTAATCAAATCCCAACTGGAATTATCAAATCTCGACTGGAATTATCAAATCTCGACTGGAATTATCAAATCCCAACTGGAATTATCAAATCTCGACTGGAATTATCAAATCGCAACTGCAATTATCAAAGTCCCAACTGGAATTATCAAAACTCGACTGGAATTATCAAATCCCAACTCGAATTATCAAATCCCAACTCGAATTATCAAATCCCAACTGGAATTATCTAATTCCAACTGGAATTATCAAATCTCGACTGGAATGATCAAATCCCAACTGGAATTATCGAATCTCGACTGGAATTATCAAATCCCAACTGGTATTATCGAATCCCAACTGGAATTATCCAATTCCGACTGGAATTATCAAATCTCGACTGCAATTATCAAATTCCGGCTGGAATTATCAAATCCTCACTGCAATTATCAAATCCTCACTGCAATTATCAAAACCCCACTGGAATTACCAAATCTCCACTGGAATTATTAAATCTCCACTGGAATTATCAAATCCCCACTGGAATTATCAAATCCCCACTGGAATTATCAAATCCCAATTAGAATTATCAAATCCTTACTCGAATTATCAAATCCTTACTGGAATTATTAAATCCCAACTAGAATTATCAAATCCTTACTAGAATTATTAAATCCCCACTGGAATTATCAAATCCTGCCAGAATATAATTGAATTTTGCCTGGAACCAGTAAATCTTGACTGGCTTGGATATATTCCAAATATATCCGGTATTTATTTGGAATAATATCCAATGTATCCGTTAAATCTTAGATTAATCGTCTATTCTGCATTTTAAAGCACAACATTGATCTTGGATATATCGCACATCGGTAAGTTATCCTGCAATACTAATGTTTCCTACAAAAACCGCCGAAAAGTTCTACATGGTCGATATATATATTTTTTTCTCTTCACGGTAGGATAAAACGTAATCGCTCGTGCAAGACCTCGATAAAAGTGTTGAAGAAGAAAGTAAGTTTGAGTGACCGCCTGGAAGGAATGAAGGCGCATGGACCTTCCCTACTACTAACCGTTTCCTATAATAAAAGTTTTGCGGTTCTGCTTTCGTCGTGCGATCGGTTAACGGTGTCCCACGAAATTGAATGCGCCGAGCGAGCGTGAGCGAAGGTGATCGTCGTCGAGGGACCACGAAGAAAGTTATATGCCGTGTAAACAGCACCTTCGTCTGTACCCACCAACCAGCCACGCCTGTCCGATCTGCAAGACCCCCTTTTTCCCCCCACGGGTACCAAGTTGCCACAGGGCTCGATGGTGAACGTTGGTGAACGTCGTACAACGCTCGGCCGATCGGTAGAGAATGTGAAATTCGTGCGAAGGTTCACAAACTCAATTTGCAATTCCACCTCGTCAGTGATGCAGTAGGAAATGAATATTACAGGACATTCCACCAACCGATTCCATTCGCATGGAAAATGCGGCGAGAGAGTGAAGACAGAATGATCAAGAGAAATTAAAGCGTAGGTAACTAATGTAATCGATTGATGAGATTTTTTTTTTTATTCACGCCTCTGTACTTTTATCTTTCTGTGATTCGAAGTCCTTAAGGTAGTTCTGTCGGTACGCCGGAGTCATAAATATCAGAGTCTATATGACATTAAAAAATAATCATACGCATCACTTTGACTGCCTCAATAATAATATAAAAAAATAATCGAGAATTCTTCGAAATCGTCGTAATCAAATAAAAACGATTATTTGTAAATAGTTGATATGTTTAGTGCGGATTTGACTTCATTTTTACGATAACTAGGTTAGGAAACGTCATTTGACCCTGTATCGTGCACTTTGACCTTGGTTCAATTTAACATTATTCCGGTGACTTCACCTTTTTTCATGATGCATCAATTCCTGAATTATTTGCGAATCGGTAGTACTTTTTATTGTTTCTCTATCTTTAATCTAAGTATGTTAATTTTCGATTTAAAGATCAATTTTTCCAGCTCTCCCGTGAGCGCCGTGTAAAAAGATCGATTTTCAAGTTTTAATTGTTCATTCAAATACTCGGTAAAAGCCTTCAAGATTTTGTGCAAGTAAAATTGAATAGCTAAATTACAACATGTCAAAAATTCATGCATATGAGTTTGGATTGCGTTCACGATAGAACTACCTTAAGGGATCTTTCAAGTGAGAAAAAAAATCGATTTTTTTTGTATTATACATTAGTATATACGGTCAAAAACATACTCTCAAATTTCGTAAGTACACAATTTAGTTATATGAAATTTCTACACTCGAAACTTTAAGGTAGTATGAGCACAAACCTCACGATCAGAGAGAAAAGTGATTTTTTAATATGCTATAGAATAGGTTCAGAGGATGCTGTCTGTAAAATTTCAAACCATCTTACCGACCATTTACAATAATAGTTAATGTGCAAAGTTGGGAAATTTAGCACATGTTATATACGGAAATTGCCCTGATAACACTTTGAGACCGAAATAACCATTCTTCAAATTCAGACACCTCCGTAAATAAAAGCTCGAAATACCGAGAAAACTGCTACGAACACGTACGTCCCTTAAAAAATATATGTTACCGAATATTTCGAATAGATATCATCGATTAAATTGACGAGTTTTCGCGAACCGGCATCAAACTGCCGGAAAACAGTTGACTATAGCGTAGCCACGCGTTCCTTGATTGGCTAAATGGCGGCCGGCTGGACAATCTGAGTCAAATGACACTCTTATTTAAACTACTACCGTTTTATAAATATACACACCTTATCATCACACACACTTCATAATTTTTCTCTCTTTATATTGTGATTTTTAAAATAGCGAAATGTGTGATACTTCGCTTTTTCCCCATAATAAAAAATATGGACTTTCTATTGACTAGGTACTCCGCTCATACTACCTTAAGGAGGTTAGAGCGCTCCACACTAGTCAAATCAGTGCTAAATTTTGAAAAGCGATTCTACAATTTCAGATGGTTTAATAATCTGTTCCAAGGTGTTAATCACATAGCAGCATTAGTTCTTGATATTCAAATACATTCACAGCTGTGATATCAACAGTAAATCGATCAATATCTGCAAATTTCCGATGTTATGTTTTTTTATCCAATTTTTTAAAAGGGTAAACCGTAATATCAGTCCGATTATGACGACCAATAGCTCATTTTGTTTACTAAAAGATATTCTATCGATTGGCCGTCTATTTTTTTAAATCGTATTAGTAGTTCAAAAGATACAACCGTTTGTTTATCCTATCATAACCTAACATCAAGTATACAAATGGCTGTAACTATTGAACGCCGGATACTATAGAAAATCTGGACGGTCAATCGATTAAGGATCTTCCACTGATCAAAATGAGCTATGTTTCGTCATAATCGGACTGATATTACGGTGTACACTTTTACAAAACTAGATGAAAAAACATGATATCGGAAATTTGGAGATATTGATCGATTTACTGTTCATATGGAAGCTGTGAATGTATTTGAATATCAAGAACTAATGCTGCTATGTGATTAACAACTTGGAACAGATTATTAAACCATCTGAAATCGTAGAAACGGTTCTAAAAATTTAGCACTGATTTGATAACGCGTTTTTCTCGAAACGACATTTTTCAAAATGGTGGATATTCTCCAGGGAACAGTTTTCAAGCGATTGTTTTCAAATTTTAGAAGAACATTCTTCACGATACTCTCTGTCGTGCTATGGAAGCTTTTTTTTTAAGTCTTCCCATTTTTTTAAAGAAAAACTATCGAAAAAACGGCTAAATTCGGTTCTTTTTGTTCAAATCGCCGCCATTTTGTCAATTTTGATTTTAAAAAAGCCTCCATAGCGCGATAGCCAATCGCATACTAATTAATAATCCTTTGGGTTTTTTTTTTTCAGATCAAATTTGCGACCCCTAGGATGTCCACCATGAGGCTATCTTTTTTATCAACATTATTTTCAACAATTAAAAAAAAATATTTAAACAATAAAAATCGTCTTATAAAAAATCATTTTCTGTCATTCATGATTACCTTAATATATCATAAAAATTTCAGATTGATCGGCATATAGTAACCGGCCGAAAAAAAATCATGAAAATAGGCTATTTTTCGGACCGTCACGCTGGAAAAATCCCTTAAGGGACAAAAATGAAAATATTGAATAAAAATGATTTTTTTTTTTTTGGCAAATAAATTTAGCCGCATGTTCCCAGATAGAAAAAAAATATATTTGTGTCGTATACACTGTCAAAAATATATTTGGAAATTAATATATGTATTGGAAGTTCTTTTGCAAATATGGAATATTTAATTAAATTTAATATACAGATATGGTGTGAAATTCCAGTAATTGTATTATTAACACAGCTTTTATGAAGTGTTTAGTATACTGTATATTAATTTTACAACAATTTTTTTGTATATTAATTAATATTTGTATATTAAATTTAATATACGCTAAATTGCAAAAAAAAATTCCAATACTTTATATTAATTTTCATACAAACATTTCTAACAGTGTATACTTAATATATGCTGCATATATTTTACATGTATGTGTGCAAAAATATATGCAAAATATATGAGATGTATATATCAAATATATGTAAAATATATATATATATTCTTAGCGCCAAAAAGTTCTATATGTCGAATATATTGTGCATATATTTCTATTTCTATGTTTGTGAGTTATGTAAAGTATTAATCTCAAATTCGTAAAAGCAACCAAGTTAAATATGATTTTTATTTTTTAATGCATCAATAATTGTCAATCTTTCATATAAAAATATGAAGATATTTTTTAAATACTTATAGTAAAATTAAATCATATTATTAATATTAAAGTACTCTTACTGTAAAATTTAAGAAAATTGTTGAAATTACTGTGTCATATATTAATTTCGAATAGCACTTGTATATTAAATTTACTATCCCAGTTTATGCATAAAAATTTCCAATACTTGCATATCAAATTACAAGTAAGTTTTTTTTACAGTGTGTATTTTTATCTTCCTTTTTTTAGAATAGAAATGATTTTTTTTTTTTTGCAAATAAATTTAGCCGTATGTTATGTAAAGTCATAACCTGAAATTTGCAAAAATAACCAAGTTAAGTGAGATGTTTTATTTTTGAATGCATTAATATTTGTCAATCTATAAAATAAAAATAAGAAATAATTTTTTCAAATACTTTGCACTTTTGTAAACGACTGTTAGGAAAAAAAAAATTCGTCAGATAAGTTTGGATGCACGTTATTCATGCTTTAATAAAGTAATAACACGAAGTCCGCAAAAATAACCAGGTTGAACAACATTTTTATTCTTATTTTTTTTTGTTTTTGTATTAATAATTGCCAATCTTTAGAATAAAAATAGTGAATTATTTTTTTAATACTTTCTACTACCCTTAAAAATATTATTACAAAACAGAAAAGTTTTTTTTTTAATTCGAATTAGTTTTTTTTTCTTAAGATGATAAAAAATAATTAATTATTGGCAAAAAAAAATTACAACTTGCATCACTATAGTTCATTTGCAATAGATGTTTTTGCCATCGAGAAAAAAATATTTGTTTCAGCAATATAAGTTTAGAACAATATATATTTTTCAATAATATCACCAGATAAATCGGTGAGATTTTGAACATCAGTAATTTTGATCTAAATCCCACATCTTAAGGATGTAGGATCGCGATGGGGTGCTCAACTTCCTGAAAAGTAAGAATTCAGAGAGAAATTTGAACACTTGTCGATGGAATAAAAATCTGAAAAAAATCAAGCATACAAAAGATGCAGAAAAGATTGATTTTGCATATTAATAATTGCAAAATGTTATTAACAAATAGGAGAAAAAAAAATTGTTCAACAAATTATCCGTCAACCTAACTTTTTTTTCGAATGAAAATGATTCGGTAATTTTTCCGAGTACGTATGGATTTTTTCAGAATTTTTTCTAATCATCGAAATTTCGTTTTTTTGGAATTCATTTTTTTTTGTTAATGCATGTTAAGTCGCGAATTTTTCATACGTACTTGTTACAAAACCACTCATTACACCCAAGAAGTTTCGAAACGATTGATCGAATAGATTTGCAAATACACCTCGAACAAGAAAAAAAACCACAATTTTCAAACATTAGACAAAATTCTGAAAAAATTCTGAAAAAATTCATACATATTCAGAAAATTTAACGAATCATTTTCATTCGAAAAAAAAGTTATGTTGACGGATAATTCGTTGAACAATTTTTTTTTCACCTATTTGTTAATAACATTTTACAATTATTAATATGCAAAATTAATCTTTTTCGCACCTTTTGTATGCTTGATTTTTTTCAGATTTTTATTCCATCGAGAAGTGTTCGAATTTCTCTCTGAATTCTCACTTTTCAGAAAGTTGAGCACCCCATCGCGCTCCTACATCCTTAAGGGTTCATGAGACTATGGAAAGAAAAAACTTTTTTTTATTAGTATTCAGGCCACTATTAGAAAGTAACTATTAACCGCAATACAATTAATATAGTTCACATTAACTAATTCATTGATTACCACAATTAAGGTTTATTAGTTACAATTATGATTTATTCAAAGTGACTATAAAAATAGAGAGTTGAATGGACTACTAATTTATAGTTGTTACTTCATACTTGCCACTCTGAGATAATGATCTGACATTGATTAGTAAAAATAATAGGTTAAAATAACTTCAGCTCTATTTGCAAATTGCTATAGTTATCGTGACCATTTAATCGTTAAAAAAAATTATTTCTCGAATGTGCTAACAATTAATAGTTGTAATTTACAGAAGAATTCATGGGAATTGCTACAATTCCGAATATGCAAAAAAGTAATAAGTCCAACTTATAGTAATTACGATGGACAATAATAAAAACTTTAATTACAAACTTATTTCAAAAGTTGCAAAAGTTATTTATAGTTAATAATTTTTTTTTTAATACTCAACATATTTTTCAATTCCCGGTAACTATTAAATTGCAACTATTAATACTTATATCAACACTAACTTTTCCCTAGTATTAAAAATTTGCGGTAACTATGACATAATTCTCATGACTGAAAAATATAGGCAGCATTCTCTGTCAATTCAGCCACTTTTTTTTCGACCCTCTCCGATTTGCCCTGTAATTGATTATATGAATGTACCACTAAAAGACACTCTATGTGAATTTTATCAGATATTTAAAAATAATTTTTCAGAAAATGGCTTTTTTTATTCAAGTGCAAATATCTCAGAATTTTGAAGTTACTGAAAAAAAATGTCACCACATAAAAGTTGTCGTTTATTGTTAGCTTTCGAGCGGAATATTCCAAATAGTTGTCACGTTCCTGTGAGTATGATTTTTTTCCGAAAAATGGAGGGATTATTTTTTAATTAAAAAAAGGATTTTTTTTTTTTTACTGAAAAAATTACAGAGTATTGATACATGACTGTTGATATCACAAAAAAATCGCCAGAGTGGCACCGACCGATCTTCTGGTATTAAAAAATGCATTTGTGTGAAAGTTCCGAAAAACGGGGGCATTATTATTTTTTTGATAAAAAAAGGTTACTTTTTTTTGGCTAATAAAATTACAGAGTATTCTTGCATGACTGTAGATATTGCAAAAAAATCATCAGAGTGGTGCGGATCGAGCTTCCGGTATAAAAAAAAATAATTCCCCCGTTTTTCGAAACTTCTACACGAATAATTTTTTTTAATGCCGTAAGCTCGATCCTTGCCACTCTGATGATTTTTTTGAAATATATACAGTCATGCAAGAATACTCTGTAATTTTATTAGCCAAAAAAAAGTAACCTTTTTTTTATCAAAAAATAATAACGCCCCCGTTTTTCGGAACTTTCACACAAATGCATTTTTTAATACCAGAACATCGATCGGTGCCACTCTGGCGATTTTTTTGTGGTATCAACAGTCATGTAGCAATACTCTGTAATTTTTTCAGTAAAAAAAAAAGATCCTTTTTTTAATTAAAAAATAATTCCTCCATTTTTCGGAAAAAAATCATACTCACAGGAACGTGACAATTATTTGGAATATTCCGCTCGAAAGCTAACAATAAACGACAACTTTTATGTGCAGACATTTTTTTTCAGTAACATCAAAATTCTGAGATATTTGCACTTGAATAAAAAAAAGCCATTTTCTGAAAAATTATTTTTTTAAATCTGAAAAAATTCACATAGAGTGTCTTTAAGTGGTACATTTATATAATCAATTTCAGGGCAAATCGGAGAGGGCCGAAAAGAAGTGGCTGAATTGACAGAGAATGCTTCATAGTTAAAATTTCTTAAGTCTGCTATTTATCACGACTATAATATTTTTCTTTCAAAGCGGAATTTTTATTTGCTGTATAAAATTATTTCTCAGAGTATTCTCGTAATTAATAGTTGTCAGAATTGGACCATAACGACCAGTGTATGATTTGTACTGAATGAATCGTTGGTCTCTTAATGTGCTTCATTTCTTCAATTCCCAGGATATTCCAAACAAGTTTTGCCCGTTTTCACTTTCTTTCCGTTTCTCGTTAAAAAAAACGCTTCAATCAACGTAAATGTCGATCTTACGACGTGTTTTTCGACAATCCGGGAATTTCTTTGATAAATCGCGGAGAAAGGTGAAAAATCCCACACGCGAAGCGTCGCACACGA
Source organism: Ephialtes manifestator (assembly GCA_963970395.1). Classification (NCBI taxonomy): domain Eukaryota; kingdom Metazoa; phylum Arthropoda; class Insecta; order Hymenoptera; family Ichneumonidae; genus Ephialtes; species Ephialtes manifestator. Next base: position 4,866,570 of record OZ019968.1, on the reverse strand, counting down.
AGCTTCGCCTAATTCACCGTTAAATTTAATTGTCTTGACGAAGAAACGACTGTCCTGAAGTCGACACTATCCTTCCTCGGTTTCCATTGCTGGCTCGGCATAAATTCATTTCTTTTCGCTGTTACGGCTCCGAGCAGCAGCAGAAGCTCGTCAACGCTGTGGAGACAAACGTGGGAGTCTTTATGGGAAAACCGGAAGTCTTCCTCATTTTAATACTCAGACGGATTCTTCAACTACTGTAACTCGGTTATGCAATGGGAGTTGAAAAATCTCTACGCTCTTAATTAACCCCAATAAAACTGTTTTTACGACTTTTATTTCCAAGACTCGGTTTTTTTTAATGAAATTAAATTTCAGTCTGTAGCTTTAGCAATGTAAACATTTTTTTTCTTCCTCATCGAGGATGCTTTGTTTTCATGCAAACATTTTTTTCTGCGATTTTTTAAAATAAAATGAAACTGCTTTTATGACTTTTATTTACGAGACCCGGTTTTTTTTAATGAAAATAAATTTCCGTCAGTTGGTTTAGTAATGTAAACATTTTTTTTGCTTCATGCAAACATTTTTTTGCGTGATTTTTATATCAGGATATTCAGAATGGTCCAAAACATCGAGAAAGATGCTTTCGAAAAAATGCCAGAGAGTGCGTAAGTGTATGATCGTATGAGCGTGTGAGTATGCGAATGTGAGTGTGGGTGTGAGAGTGTGAGTGTGAGTGTGAGTGTAAGTGTACGTGTAAGTGTAAGTGTGAGTGTGAGTGTGTGAGTGTGAGTGTGAGTGTGAGTGTGAGTGTGAGTGTGAGTGTGTGAGTGTGTGAGTGTGTGAGTGTGTGAGTGTGTGAGTGTGTGAGTGTGTGAGTGTGTGAGTGTGTGAGTGTGTGAGTGTGTGAGTGTGTGAGTGTGTGAGTGTGTGAGTGTGTGAGTGTGTGAGTGTGTGAGTGTGTGAGTGTGTGAGTATGTGAGTGAGTGTGTGAGTGTGAGTGTGAGTGTGTGAGTGTGTGAGTGTGTGAGTGTGTGAGTGTGTGAGTATGTGAGTATGTGAGTGAGTGTGTGTGAGTGTGAGTGTGAGTGTGAGTGTGAGTGTGAGTGTGAGTGTGAGTGTGAGTGTGAGTGTGAGTGTGAGTGTGAGTGTGAGTGTGAGTGTGAGTGTGAGTGTGTGAGTGTGTGAGTGTGTGAGTATGTGAGTGAGTGTGTGAGTGTGAGTGTGAGTGTGAGTGTGAGTGTGAGTGTGAGTGTGAGTGTGAGTGTGAGTGTGAGTGTGAGTGTGAGTGTGAGTGTGAGTGTGAGTGTGAGTGTGAGTGTGAGTGTGAGTGTGAGTGTGAGTGTGAGTGTGAGTGTGAGTGTGAATGTGAGTGTGAGTGTGAGTGAGTGTGAGTGTGAGTGTATGTTTGTGTGTGTGTGAGTGTGAGTGTGAGTATGAGTGTGAGTGTGAGTGTGAGTGTGAGTGTGAGTGTGTGAGTGTGTGAGTGTGAGTGTGAGTGTGAGTGTGTTTGTGTGTAAGTGTTTGAGTGTGTGAGTGTGTGAGTGTGTGAGTGTGAGTGAGTGTGTGAGTGTGTAGGGCTTGGAAATTTCAATCGCCTATAACTCAAGAACGGTCTAACCGATTGCGATGAAATTTGGCACACAAGTGAAGCAGCAGCCTGTCATTGATTGTTGCAATTTTTGACAAAATGTATGCAGACATTTGGATTTTACAGCTATTAACATTTTTTTTAAATGGTCCTGATCGTTCTAACTTTTGTAAAATTTACGATATTTTACTAAATATTACTTCATAAGTGCAGGTTCATTTACTTAATGTTGTTTGGTATTAAAGCGATTCGGATTTTATGGAGTTTTGAAGTTTTCGAAAAATTGACGTTATTACATTAACTTTTGCAAAACGTGAATTTCAATATGCAGGGATATTAGATACATCATTTAGTGTAGATCGGTAGAAGGGTTGGGATTATGTAGGAACTTGAATTTTTCTTTATTATTTCTTGACGATTTCGCTAAACTTCAATATTTCAAATTTATTTAAAATAAGGATGCAAAGTAGAACTTTGTTGCAATTTCTTATTATTTTTTGAAAATTAAATAATACGGTAAAATTATTTTCATAATAATAATCTGCAGTGCTTATAAAAATATGCCCTAATTTTTATATAATTAAATACTATGAAAAATTTATTTTTTATAAAATTTTACAAGTTGTGGGAAAAAATGAAAATGACCGCAAATTATTTTTTAATCCTTAAGAATATATCCCGACTTTTTAAGAATATTTATATTGAATACAACTTATTTTAAATCTTTAATACACCGCACATTAATTTCACTTTGCATTTGCATAATTAATCTGATATACCAGTTTATGCATATAATTTTCCAGTACCGGTAATTTAAATTTCAAGCAGATTCTTTTTTTTCATAATCATAGGTAAAAATCCAATGGAATTCTTTCTCATACGAAAACTCGTTATTCGTCATAAATGTGAAAGTGACTTGTGCCGAATAATGTCTCTCAGGCTCCATTACAAAGCAAGTAGCAGTAATCGAGCGCACATTTATCTACTTCATACTATAATAGCCCTTCTAATTATCTTATAATGACTTGTACATCTGACGCTCTGTGATTTTACAGGAAAAAAGAAAAAAGTCGTACGTAAAATATGACTCGTAAAAATGTAACGTGTTTGTCAGAGCGACAAAGAAAACTTGTGGGACCAATTGGCAATTAGTATATAGGGCATTCCAGGCCAACTTGAAAAATGTCTGACCCTTTATATTTTTAATTCAACTTATTCCTATTTCACAAAAATGATAAAAAATAAATAATATATTTTTTATTTTGCCGTTGGGCTTTGTTAATGTTCACTTGAAAATAAAAAAAAAATTAAAAAACTGCATGACAAAAAAATTTGAAAAAATTCTCAACATTTTTTATTTTTTTGGTTACCAAAAAAAAATTTTACTATATCGTAATATTATATTCCTGCATAAAAAGTACCAAATTTTAAGAGCCTATGATGATCCGTTTACAAGATAAACCCTTTGCTTATATTTTGTTTAGTTTGGTTATATCTCAATAACCCCAAAGCTTATTATAATTTAAAAAATACGTAAATTCTCGTTTTTTAATGTACTCATTATATAATTATTTTCTAAATTTTTTTTGATCGCTTCAAATATTATTATATATTTTTTCTTCTTTTAATCTAAGTTTATCTTTATCAAGATTCATGTCGAAGGACAAACGATAATAATAGAAATAATTATTTTTTAGCAGCAATTTATTACTAATTTATGAAGAAGAAAAAAAATTAATTCGTCGAATTTTTTTTATCGCTTTAAATATTATTATATATTTTTTCTTCTTTTAATCTAAGTTTTCTAAGTAATTATTGCCCTAATTTTTTTTATATTCCCTGCCTCATTATCAAGAATCATATCGAAGGACAAACGATAATAATAGAAATAATTATTTTTTTAGCAGCAATTTATTATTAATTTATTAAGAAGAAAAAAAATGATTTGTCGAATTTTTTTTATCGCCTCAAATATTATTATATATTTTTTCTTCTTTTAATCTAAGTTTTCTAAGTAATTATTGCCCTAATTGTTTTTTATATTCACTGACTCATTATCAAGAATCATGTCGAAGGACAAACGATAATAATAGAAATAATTATTTTTTAGCAGCCATTTATTATTAATTTATTAAGAAAAAAAAATTAATTCGTCGAATTTTTTTTATCGCTTTAAATATTATTATATATTTTTTCGTCTTTTAATCTAAGTTTTCTAAATAATTATTGCCCTAATTTTTTTTATATCCCCTGACTCATTATCAAGAATCATGTCGAAGGACAAACGATAATAATAGAAATAATTATTTTTTAGCAGCAATTTATTACTAATTTATGAAGAAGAAGAAAAATTAATTCGTCGAATTTTTTTTATCGCTTTAAATATTATTATATATTTTTTCTTCTTTTAATCTAAGTTTTCTAAGTAATTATTGCCCTAATTTTTTTTATATTCCCTGCCTCATTATCAAGAATCATATCGAAGGACAAACGATAATAATAGAAATAATTATTTTTTTAGCAGCAATTTATTATTAATTTATTAAGAAGAAAAAAAATTAATTCGTCGAATTTTTTTTATCGCTTTAAATATTATTATATATTTTTTCTTCTTTTAATCTAAGTTTTCTAAGTAATTATTGCCCTAATTTTTTTTATATTCCCTGCCTCATTATCAAGAATCATATCGAAGGACAAAAGATAATAATAGAAATAATTATTTTTTAGCAGCCATTTATTATTAATTTATTAAGAAAAAAAAATCAATTCGTCGAATTTTTTTTATAGCTTCAAATATTACTATATATTTTTTCTTCTTTTAATCTAAGTTTTCTAAGTAATTATTGCCCTAATTTCTTTTTATATTCCCTGATGCATTATCAAGAATCATGTCGAAGGACAAACGATAATAATAAAAATAATTACGTTTTTAGCAGCAATTTATTATTAATTTATTAAGAAGAAAAAAAAATTGATTCGCCGAATTTTTTTATCGCTTTAAATATGATTATATATTTTTTCTTCTTTTAATCTAAGTTTTCTAAGTAATTATTGCCCTAATTTTTTTTATATTCCCTGACTCATTATCAAGAATCATGTCGAAGGACAAACGATAATAATAGAAATAATTATTTTTTTAGCAGCAATTTATTATTAATTTATTAAGAAGAAAAAAAATGATTTGTCGAATTTTTTTTATCGCTTCAAATACTATTATATATTTTTTCTTCTTTTAATCTAAGTTTTTTAAGTAATTATTGCCCAAATTTTTTTAATATTCCCTGATTCATTATCAAGAATCATGTCGAAGGACAAACGATAATAATAGAAATAATTATTTTTTTAGCAGCAATTTATTATTAATTTATTAATAAGAAAAAAAATTGATTCGTCGAATTTTTTTAATCACTTCAAATATGATTTTATATTTTTTCGTCTTTTAATCTAAGCTTTCTAAGTAATTATTGCCCTAATTTTTTTTTTATATTCCCTGACTCATTATCAAGAAGAATGTCGAAAGACAAACGATAATAGTAGAAATAATTATGTTTTTTTTTAACAGCAATTTATTATTAATTTATCGAGAAGAAAAAAATATTTCGTCCGTAAAAAAGTGACTCGTAAAAATGTAACATGTTCGACAGAGCGACTAAAAGTACTTGTGGAACCAATGAAAGTGGATCTACTTTTGCGTAACAGGAAATTGGTGGCCGGAACGACAAGCCAGACGCGAAAAGGAAGAAAGGAGAAGAAGAAATGGTGGAAAATTGTGTACAGAGTTAGACCGGATAGAAAATGGGGGAAAAAAAGATTGATGAAGAAGAGGAAAACGTGACGGGAAGGAAGAGAAGCCTGCGGTAGGAAGGCAAACCGACAGTCCAACCGGTCGGTGAACTCTGGATGTAAGAAAACAGCCGAGAAGCGAAGCTGCTCACACACTGACCTCCATTTCGAGATTCTACGGGCAGATGCTACGTACATAAGGAATAAGGAGGATAGCAGCAGGTTGTGGTTGTAGGTACGACTCAACAGTGTCTATTCCGAGTGTTCTATGAGCTCGCGTGACCCACGTCTCAAACAATAGTGATTTATCACCTTTCCATATTTCTTTTTTACATTGGTCACTGTAATTGCTTCTCAAGCTTGTCTAAACTGTTAATGTTTGAAAGTTTTTACCCATAAATTGATGAATTTAATGTAATTTATAATTGTGATTTAAAATTAATGGAATTTTACAGTAAAATGCCATTAATTTTTTTTAATAAAAATTTGTTGGGTTTTTCGCAAAGTCATTGGGCTATGAAATATTTTTTAAATGTTTAGGGGTTTTTTTTAATAGACGAAACCAATATGCAAAAAGTAACTATTTCAGGAATTTCTAAATATTTATAGATTTCTAAATATTTGTACATTTCTAAATTTTTGCAAATTTCTGTAAATTTCTAAATGTTTGTAAATTTCTAAATTTCTGTAAATTTCTAAATTTTTGTAATTTTCTAAATTTCTGTAAATTTCTAAATTTTTGTAATTTTCTAAATTTCTGTAAATTTCTAAATTTTTATAAATTTCTAGATTTTTGTAAATTTCTAAATTTTTATTAATTTTTTATTTTTTGTAAATTTCTAGATTTTTGTAAATTTCTAAATTTTAAAAAGTTTTTGAATTTTTATAAATTTCTAAATTTTTATAAATTTCTAAATTTTTATAAATTTCTAAATTTTTATAAATTTCTAAATTTTTATAAATTTCTAAATTTTTATAAATTTCTAAATTTTTATAAATTTCTAAATTTTTATAAATTTCTAAATTTTTATAAATTTCTAAATTTTTATAAATTTCTAAATTTTTATAAATTTCTAAATTTTTATAAATTTCTAAATTTTTATAAATTTCTAAATTTTTATAAATTTCTAAATTTTTATAAATTTCTAAATTTTTATAAATTTCTAAATTTTTGAAAATTTCTGTGAACTTCTAAATTTTTATAAATTTCTAAATTTTTGTAAATTTCTAAATTTTTGTAAATGTCTAAACTTTTGTAAATTTCTGAATATATGTAAATTTCTAAATTTTTGTACATTTCTAAATATTTTAATTTTCTAAATTTTTTTAAATTTCTAAATGTGCAAGAGTCGCAATTAAAGCACTTTCGGTTAAATTCTATGAATTTTTAATACAGCGAAATGACTAAAAAAATGGTTTTTCTAGGAATTCCAAAAATGTTTCCATGTTCTTTTTTTTAACATTGTTCACTGTAATGCTTCTCAAGCTTGTCTACACTGTTAATGTTTGGAAGTTTTTATTCATAAATTGATAAATTAAATGTAATTTACAATAGTTACTTAAAAATTAATGTAATTTTATAATAAAATTTAAAACAATAAAAATTTGAAAAAGTGATTGGTCCATGAAGCATTTCAAAAATGTTTATTCAAAATAGACGAAACCAACAGGTAAAAACCAATTATTTCAGGAATTTCTAAATTTTTTGTAAATATCTAAATTTGCAAGAGTCGCAATTAGAATAATTTCGGTTAAAGTCTTCGAATTTTTAATATAGTTATAGTAAAATTAAAAAACAATAAAATTTGTCGAATTTTTCGAAAAGTGAAAGATCAAAGGAGCATTTCAAAATGTTTTAGGGTTTTTTTTAATCGACGAAGCCAATTCCAGTAATTTTGCAAATTTTTGTAAATTTTTTAATTAGCAAAAGTCGCAATTACTACAATTTATGTTAAATTCGATGCATTTTTAATATATCAAAATGCCTTAAAAAATAATTTTTCTAAAAAATCTAAAAATTTTCCATATTTTTTTTTAACATCTGCGTTTTTTTAACGCACTGCGTTAAATTAAATTCTTTATATTTATGAACGTTAATCAATCTATGCATGAGAAAAAAATTTGTCGGCGAGTTTTAAAAAGTCATTGATCAGTGAATAGATTTTTTAAAATCTCTTATGTTCTGAAAAAGGTATTGGATGCTGCGTGACAAAAATATTGTCGATCTTTATGAACAGTGGGTTTGGTCTATGCATAAGACGAAAACTTTTCAAAACTTTTGAAAATTTTTCGAATTTTTCGAAAAATAGCAAATATTTATGGCACGTTTTAAATAGACGAAGCCAACGTGCAATAAATAATTATTTCAGGAATGTCAAACAATATTATAAATTGTTAAATTTGAAAAAGTCGTAATTAGAACGATTTCCGTTAAATTCAATAAATTTTCAATATAACGAAAGTTAAAAAAAACGTTATTCGAAATTTTCGAAAATTAGAATAAGAAAAAAAACCGTAGAGTATATGAAAAAAATTTTCTTAAAAAACTATAAATGAAAATCACTCACCATCGTGGCGAAGGGTATATCCGGTCACCACAGATTAAGAACTTGTACCCCTTCTCCCTTTTGTCAAAGTGTTAACTTAAAAAACCCTTTTAATTCAACTTCGTTGAACGAAGCAAAAAAAAAGTCGAAGAATGAAGAACCCTTGTTTATTATTTAAAAATCACCCTCGCACTATCCACCAACCACAGTTCATTTCGCGAAGTGGCGATATCCTCGCCTCTTCGAGTTGTTTCGTTAAATAAATGTCTTCGCCCTTAAAATCCTGGAAAATTCTTCAACCGCGAAGAACCGGAAGTGACGCGTGCAGAGACGCGCGATCGCGTCGAATGTACTTTATATCGCGTCTCGTGTGCTCCGTTTGCTTAAGGTATCGCGGATAGTTTGAAGGGGCTTCGAGGAACTCGTGAAGCCTATATACAGATCCCCACCACGAGGTTAACATCCGAAGGCGGCAAATACGGGGAAGGTGCGCGAGTAGCACAAGCTATGATGCTGCTCTTGGTGCTGGAGAGGCTGAGACATTGCTGGAAAGATAGAAAGAGCGTGTGTGGATGCTGAAGAGGAAAAACGACGAGATTTCGAGATCCAGGAGAAAGCCACGTCGTTCATTGGCCTGCGATAGCCGCAGTCTTGGCACGAGTTCACCAGCAGACCGGAAGCTCCCACTTCGTCCCGACTAAGGCATATTTTTTATAAATTGTATCTAAAAATTTAGGGATATTTGAGTTTCAAGGAAAATTTAAAAAAAAATCAAATAGGGATGCAATGAAGTGCCTTGGAAATGTGGCACTTTTCGTCTCGCAGGTCAAGAATCGACAACTTTTTACCCGCGCCTCAGGCATGAAATGTGGTCTTTTTAGCGTAGTCGGGAAAAAAGTACTTTAACCTTTCAGAAGTAAAAATAAAGAAAAGCAGCACTTTTCCACCCGCTGTAGTACTTTTCGTCCCACCGGTCAAGAATCGTCAACTTTCCACCTCCGTTGCAGGCATGGAATGTGGTCTTTTTAGCCTAGTCGGGAAAAAAGTACTTTAACTTTTCAGAAGCAAAATTAAAGAAAAGCAGAACTTTTCTTCCTGCTGGGTTATTTTTCGTCCCGTCGATCAAGAATCGACAACTTTCCACCCGCGTTGCAGGCATGGAATGTGGTCTTTTTAGCGTAGTCGGGAGAAAAGTAGTTTAACCTTCCAGAAGCAAAAATAAAGAAAAGCAGCACTTTTCCACCCGCTGCAGCACTTTTCTTGCCGCTGCGTTACTTTTCGTCCCGCTGGTCAAAAATCAACAACTTTCCACCCGCGTTGCAGGCATGGAATGTTATCTTTTTAGTATAGTCGGGAGAAAAGTACTTTAACTATTCAGAAGCAAAAATAAAGAAAAGCAGCACTTTTTCGCCCACTGCTGCACTGTTATTACCGCCGGTCAAGAATCGACAACATTCAACCCGCGTCGCAAGCATGGAATCTGGTATTTTTAGCGTAGTCGGGAAAAAAAGTACTAAAAAAGGTAAAAAAGGTATTTTCAGCGTAGTCGGGAAAAACGTCCCTTTCGGATGCAAAAATAAAGAAATGCAGCACTTTTCTCCGCGATGCGTTACTTTCCGTCCCCCCAGAAATTTCTGTGTCGTGACAACATAAAATGGTGACAACAAAAATCGTTTCGTTAGGCTAACAAAAAGATTGGTCAGCCCAGCAAAAAGACTTGATAGCCGAACAAAAGATTTATCAGCATATCAAAACTGATTTGTCAGGCGAACAAAAGATTTGTTAGCCTAACATAACGATTTTTGGTGTCACCGTTTTATGTTGTCATGACACAAAAATTTCTCTCCCTGCGCGTTTTAGGCATGGAATGTGGTCTTTTTAGCGCAGTCGGGAGAAAATTACGCTAACTTTTAACTTTTTCAGAAGTAAAAATAACGAAAAGCAGCACTTTTCCGCCCGCTGAAGCACCTTTCTTCCCGCTGCGTTACATTCCGTCCTGTCGGTCAAGAATCGACAATATTCCATCCGCGTTGTAGGGATGGAATGCAGTCTTTTTAACGTAGTCGGGCAAAAAGTACTTTAACCTTTCAGAAGCATAAATAAGGAAAAGCAGCACTTTTCCACCCGCTGCGTTACTTTTCATCCCGCCGGTGAAGAATCGATAACTTTCCTCCCGCGTTGCAGGCATAGAATGTGGTCTTTTTAGCATAGTCGGGCAAAAAGTAACCTTTCAGAAGCAAAAATAAAGAAAAGCAGCACTTTTCCGCCCACTGCAGCACTTTTCGTCCCGCCGGCCCGGAATCGACAACTTTCCACCCGTCTCGCAGGCATGGAATGTGGTCTTTTTAGCGTAGTCGGGAAAAAAAGTACTTTAATCTTTCAGAAGAAAAAAAAGTAGAACCTTGAACATTGCTTCGTCATTATTTTTCGCTTTTTACAAAGCTACCTCTATGAGGAAGTATGTTATTCAATTTTGACTTCCTCATAGAGGAAGCTTTATAAAAAGCGAAAAATAATGAGGAAGCAATGTGCAAGGTTCTCCTTTGCATCCTTGTTTTTATATTGGCGAAGAGTGTTTGCAATTCCCCCCCCATTTTTCGAAATCTTATTTGACCTCAGCTTAATGCGCAAAGACTACCTTAATCGAAATAACGAAAACGGAGTTTATCCTCCTCTTTTGTGTAAATTTTCATCTCGATTCGTCACGCCGTTCGAGAGTTATGAGCAAATCTATTTTGGGGCAAGCGGTCATTATAAATTTTAAAAAATAAAAATTATATATGAAGCAATGTGTAAAGTTCTACTTTGCATTCTTATTTCCATTGAGTACAAACTTTTGTCTCGCATTATCAACTTTTGCTGTTGCTAGAGCAAAAATCGTTTTTTTTTGTAAATTTCAAAATGTCGTAAAATCTGAACCACTTTACCAATCATGGTCAAATTTGGTACGTGGCATAGCTGCATGTTCATTTTCGTCTGTAAAACATTTCGGTTAAATTGGAGAAATTCGACGTGATTTATAAAAAAAATGATTTTTTTCGAAAAATTCAAACATCTATAAAATCTGAACCGCTTTACCGATTTCGCCCAAATGCAATGCCAAACAACATTGAACGTATATTTATTTATAAACAACTATTTAGCAAAATCGTCTAATTTTTACGAAATTTAGAGCGACCACGCCCTTTTTTCAAAAAATTAAAAGTACCATAAAATCAAAATGGCTGATTTTTTTTTTCAAAAATCTTAATATCCAAAGCGGGGCAACTACTCCACTTGCGTGCCAAATTTGAGCCATATCGCTCGAACGGTTACTGAATAATAGTTCATCGAATTTTCGGAGCCCAGGACACACACACATACATACGGATATTTTTTCAAAACCACTTTTCTCGACGTTTTGGACAATTCTAACCATACTGGCATGAAAATCTCGAAAAAAAAATTTCATGAAAACAAAGCTTCCTTTATCAGGAAGCAATAAAGAAAAGCAACACTTTTTCGCCCGCTGCATCACTTTTCGTCCCGCCGGCCAAAAATCGACAACTTTCCACCCGTCTCGCAGGCATGGAATGTGGTCTTTTTAGCGTAGTCAGGAAAAAAAGTACTTTAACCTTTCAGAAGCAAAAATAAAGAAATGCGTTGTAACGAACGATATCAAGAATTATCGAGAAGAGTTGCTGGTGGGATATCTAGGCCTCGGAGCTCCGTGACCACGGCAGCGTATACACCGAGTGTGTATATAGAGAAATACGTGCTTCCCTTTCACTGGAACAGTACCAGAAACACAGCAACAGCAGCAGCAGCAGCAGCACCGCAGCAGGATCAGCAGTAGTAGCAGCGGAGTAGAAGCAGACATAGCAAAGTATAAGGAGGCAGTAGTAACAGCATTGCTACTGCCTTCATACATCGAAGTAAAAATTGGCACAGCGTTGTGTGTGCAAGCGAGGCGAGACCCATTAGGCCGGAACGTGCCCTACTACACGCACGCACATTCTTCCCCACTTGACGTCAATACACTGCCACCTAAACGCACACTTTGCTTTCCACATGTTTTTCTTTCTTTCGAATCGCCGACAAATATACCAAACCCACCGTCTGTGTAATTTGCCCTTTCATAGCAACAACGCAAATCATACTTTTCCAGTTTTTATTCATTTTACTACTTTTCACGACAAGTATATATATATATATATGTATATGTATTTTTTTTCATGGCATTACAATCGGAATAGACTCAGAAAAAAAATTCTAAAAAATTATGACTAGCAAGTGCGTAAACAAAATCTTAAATGACAAATATCTCTCTATATTATAAAAAGATTCCGCCGCTGACACCGCAGCCGCTGTCAAGAATCGAGGGACTTAGAAAAATTCCGGCCGTTAAAAGCCCTAATTTAGGGACTCAGGAAAATTCGGGCACTCAAAAGTCCGAATTTAGGGACTTGGGAAAATTCGGGCCCTCAAAAGTCCGAATTTAGGGACTTACGAAAATTCGGGCCGTCAAAAGTCCGAATTAGGGACTTGAGAAAATTCGGGTCCTCAAAAGTCCGAATTTAGGGCCTTAAGAAAATTCGAGCCGTAAAAAGTCCGAATTAGGGATTTGGGAAAACTCGGGCCCTCAAAAGTCCGAATTTAGGGACTTAGAAAAATTCGGGCCGTTAAAAGTCCGAATTTAGGGACTTAGAAAAATTCGGACCCACAAAAGCCCGAATATAGAAACTTAGAAAAATTCGGGCTGTCAAAAGTCCGAATTTAGGGACTTAGAAAAATTCGGGCCGTCAAAAGTCAGAATTTAGGGACTTAGAAAAATTCGGGCCGTCAAAAGTCAGAATTTAGGGCGAAAAATTGGTTACTCCTACCAATTGCTATGATTATATCTGCGCCAGGCGAGTTTCTGGTTACATAAACCAATAGCTCTTGGTTAGATCAATGATAGTTTGGGAAACCAAGTGAATAGTGGGGCCAACCATAAACTATATCATTATAGTTATCAATTCTCTTGGTTGATCCAACCATTCCACTTGGTTGATCCAACCATTGCACTTGATTGAGCCAACCAATTCACTTGGTTGAGTTAACCAATTCACTTGATTGAGCCAACCAATTCACTTGGTTGAGTTAACCAATTCACTTGGATGAGCCAACCAATTCACTTGGTTAAGCCAACCAATTCACTTGGTTGAGTCAACCAATTCACTTGGATGAGTCAACCAATTCACTTGGTTGCGTCAACCAATTCACTTGGTTGAGTCAACCAATTCACTTGGATGAGTCAACTAATTCGCTTGGATGAGTCAACTAATTCACTTGGTTGAGTCAAAAAATTCACTTGGTTAAGCCGACCAATTAACTTCGTTGAATCAAAAAATTCACTTGGTTAAGCCGACCAATTCACTTGATTGAGCCAACCAATTAACTTGGTCGAACCAACTAATTCTCTTGGTTGATCCGAATGAATGAATAGATTTAATAGAAATTTATCAGTCCCCTAAGAAAAAAAACTAAGTCGGACAAAGATTAATTTTTCAGTCAACTGAATAATAACCATACTATACTATAGTATAAATCTGTGTATTGTGACTAATTGGTTAATAATTGCCTGACATTTTTATCAAAAATGTCTAATCCAATCAGTCCAACGTCCTTAAGTTCGAATTTCCCAATCCCAGTAAAATTTCACCATCAACGCCATCTAGTTGTGAGCCGCCAATTCTTCGAATTATGAAAGAGTGCTTTGTAAAACACTAATTCAATAAACGCTCCCAATTTAAACAGCCACACAAATTACTAAAATCTCAGGTAGCGAAACAATAGCAACATGTTTGCCACAATTACTTTTATAAGCAGGTAATGAGTCAACTTACCGCACTTACGTGATTCAGACTACATATAGTTAACTGAAAGATCACGAGAGGGGGCGCTTACGTAACTTTTAACCTCAACGACAGACTGATTTAATTTCTCTCCCCTTTCTATGCTCGGCGTGTCTCCGATATCCGCAGCTAGGTCTACACCAGCTTTAGAAGGAATATTAGCTTCAGGTTGCTCAGTACTAAGAGCTACACCAGCGGCTGCAGCAGCTGAAAACGAGGCCACGCAATCGTCAGGACGCCGTGTATCCGGGCATTCAATTCAACGATCACTGCACGCGCATGTTAGATGGAGGATTTAAGGGTGCTGAAACACCTAAAAATCATAAAATATATATTTTTTGTTTCTAGTGGTTATATTATTTTTCTTAACAAGAGAAAAAATCGTAAAAAGCAAGTCTTATGTTGGTATGAAATTTTAACATTCTATCACATACAAATATATCCATACTTATTTAACAAACATTTTGACATTTTTTAAAATTTTTATTAAATTTACAAAAAAATTTTATTAAGTTTATAATTATTGACAAAATATACATAATTATTTTGGTTTGAATATTGCAAATTATAATTATATTTATAATTTATAATTCCTATTGGCTTACATTATCCTTTGCCACATACTTATTTAACAAACATTTTGACAAACTTTTTTTAAAAATTAAGCAGTTTATAATAATTGACAAAATATACATCATTATTTTGGTTTGAATATTGGAAATTATAATTATAATTATAATTCGTATTTGCTTACATTATAATTTGCCAATTGGCCATCGACCGCGGTCCTTCAGCCTTTTTACATCAATTTTCCGATTTTTCAAAGAATTATACTAAAATATTATTCAAATAAAAAAAAATTGTAATTTTCAAATATTCTCAAAGAAAAAAATTAAAAAACGAAAAATAACAAGAAAATAGAATCAGAAACATAAAGAATTTTCAAAAAATTCTCATGTATTCGATAAGTTGTCAGGACGCCGATTGTCCGGGCACTCAATCCAATGACCACTGCACGCGCATGATAGATGGAGGATTTAAGGGGGCTGAAACAACCTAAAATTATATTTTTTGGTTCTAGTGGTTATATTATTTTTCGTAACAAGAGAAAAAATCGTAAAAATCACGGGTTATGTTGGTATGATGTTTTACCATTCTACCACACCCAGATATATATATACTAGGATTTCATTGTGGCTCGCGCGCTGCGCGCGCTCGAAATCTCCCCCCAATTCGGGCTTGTGAAAATTTTTGAAATTTGAATGTGAACCCCCCGCCCCGTCAGAAACCTTTCGGACCCCCCCCCCTCCCCACCCTGTCAGAAACCCCGTCACTCAACCCCTCAGAAACCCCCCCACTCCGTCAGAAACTCCGTCACTCAACCGCTCAGAAACCCCCCCTCTCCGTCAGAAACTCCGTCACTCAACTGCTCAGAAACCGCCCCACCCCGTCAGAAACCCCGTCACTCAACCTCTCAGAAACCCGCTCCACCCCGTCAGAAACCCCGTCATTCAACCCGTCAGAAACCCCTCCACCTCGTCAGAAACCCCCCCACTCCGTCAGAAACTCCGTCACTCAACCCGTCAGAAACCCCCCCACCCTCGTTACGCTGGTTTGAGCTGAATTTTTCTAAGTTCCTCGATTCTTGACACGGCGACGGCGGCGGCGGCGTGTCAAGAATCGAGGGACTTAGAATGATTCGGGCTCGGGGTTTAGCGGAACGGGGTGGGGCTTGGGGCTAGCCCCAACCCTGGGGGTAGCCCCACCCCCTTCCTCCAAGCCCCGAGCCCGAATTATTCTAAGTCGCCCACCACCCAAAGGTGCCCCCCTCAAAAGTGCCCCTCTTGGGGTCTCACAGACCCCCCTGAAATCGAGAGACTTAGAATAATTCGGGCTCGGGGTTTGGCGGAAGGGGGTGGGGCTTGGGGCTAGCCCCAACCCTGGGGGTAGCCCCAACCCTGGGAGTAGCCCCACCCCCTTCCTCCAAGCCCCGAGCCCGAATTATTCTAAGTCCCTCGATTTCAGGGGGGTCTGTGAGACCCCAAGCCCGTATTTTTCTAAGTTCTTTTCCAAAAACATAGGTCCCCCAAGGGTGGTGGGCACCCTTGGGGGGGGGGAGCACCCTTGTGGGGGGCACTCTTGCGGAGGGCACCTTTAGAGGGACACTTTTGAGGGGGGCACCTTTGGGGTGGGGCTACCCCCAGGGTTGGGGCTAGCCCCAAGCCCCACCCCCTTCCGCCAAACCCCGAGCCCGAATTATTCTAAGTCCCTCGATTTCAGGGGGGTCTGTGAGACTCCAAGCCGGTATTTTTCTAAGTTCTTTTCCAAAAACATAGGTCCCCCAAGGGTGGTGGGCACCCTTGGGGGGGGGGGAGCACCCTTGTGGGGGGCACCCTTGCGGAGGGCACCTTGAGAGGGGCACTTTTGAGGGGGGGCACCTTTGGGTGGTGGGCGATTGCGAGCGCACGCCGCGCGCGAGCCACAATAAAATCCTAGTATTTATATATACTTACTTAACAAACTTTTAGACATTTAAAAAAAATTACTTTCCTGATTTTTTGATAAATATTTTATGTTTTTTAAATAAAAAAATTATACTAAAATTCTACTGAAACATAAAAAATTGTAACTTTCAAACATCCTCGAAAAAAAAAAGTTGCAAAGTAGAACTTTGCCCATTGCTTCCTCATTAATTTTTAATTCTTCACAAAGCCACCTCTATGAGTCAGCTTATTCATTAATTTTGGTTTCCTTACAGAGGAAGATTTGTAAAATATGAAAATAAACGAGGAAAGAATGTGCAAAGTTCCGCTTTGCAACTTTTTTCGTTATCTATATAGTTCTTGAAAAATTCAAAATCATGTAAAATCCGAATCGTTTTACCGATCACGACCAAATTTAGTAGGTAGCAGCGTTGAATGATATTTTTCATCTGTAGAAAATTTCAGTTGATTTGGTGAGATTTGACGGTGAGTTAGAGCAAAACGAATATTTTTTTAAAAAATTCAAAATCCCATAAAAACCTAACTTTTTTACAGATTCATTCCAAATTCAATACCGATCATCCTTTAACATAGCTTTATTCAAAAAAAATTATTTAGCTCAATAGCTAAAAATTTGCGGATGCTATAGACCGTACAGATATTTTTCGAAAATTGCAAAGCCAAATAAAATTTGAACATGTTTTTGAATTTTTTTGAAAATTACCACAAATAAGGGCGTCGACCTGCTTCACATGTTTGCTAAATTTCAGCCCGATTGTTAAAGTAGTTCTTGAGATATGTAAGTTTGAATTTTGAGTGACCGCCACACATCCATACATTTTTTCTAAACCACTTTTCTCGATGTTTTAGACCATTTTAAGAATACTGACATAAAAGACTAAAAAAAAACTTCGCTCAAAAACAAAGCTTCCTCTATGAGGAAGCAAAAATTAAAAAATAGAATCAGAAACACAAAGAATTTTTTAAATATTCACATATATTCGATCAGTTTACAATGCATATTTTTCTTTAATAAATAAATAAATAAAATTGTAAAGAAGCACGTATTATGTTGGTATGAAATTATCCATTCCAACAGATACACATATTCATATACTTGTTTAATAAACTTTTACAAGATCATTTTCTTTTTTTTTTTTTTGAGTTTTCTGATTTTTCAAAAGAATATTTTCCATTTTTTAAACTCGAGATTACAAATTCTAGTGAATACTAAAAATCGTTAACTTTAGACCATTTTCTAAAAAAAATATAAAAATATAAAAAGTAAAAAAATAAATAAAAAAAAATAGAATTAGAATCACGAAGAATTTTTAAAAAATTCATATGTATGCAATGAATCGTCAGGCCCTCGTGTAACCGAGCATTTAATTCGACGTCACCCTCCATTACACATACAGAAATATACACACATATTTAACAAACTTTTAGAAAATCCCTTTTTTTTAGATGAATTATTTTTATTTTTCCGCATATATAATGTTTAAAGAATATTTTGCGTTTTGTTACGTACAAAAAATTTGCGACTTTTCAATATCTCCTCAAAAAATTTATAAACATAATATGTTAGTAAAATTTTTTTTTATATTCGTAGTTAGTGTATAGGAAAAACTAACGTATTAACGGTACTACCTTAAGGGAATCGACTTTGAAGATTCTTCTTCTCCGTCTTCTTCGATTTGATTCTTCCTGAGACTCCTCCTTTCATTGTCTATTTACGTATATACAGTGTCTCTCGTATTAATGCGGTAGGATATGTTTCGCAAGACATAATCGTTCCCGCATAAGGTGCCACTACGTGGAATCAACAAACCGTTGCATCTGTTGCCTTCTTCAGTTTTCCTTTGAGTTTATCTCCACCGGAGATCCGATTCGATCTTTCAAGATACGATTCTCATCGACGCGCGAGTAATGAAACCCCGAGCAAAAAGCAATATCTTCCTTTCTCCGCTTTGATTACTGGCAAACGTCTTCCGCAAGTCTGTAGGTTACTTAAAGATTTTCTTTTTTATAGCTTTTATTTATATGTTCTGAGTTCAGAAGGTTTGAAGTGTCGATGTAGCCGAGTATAAGTGACTAGAACATTATTTATACGTTCAAATGATTTATTGCGTACTTGATTTCAAATTTGGCGCCAAAATTCCGAAAATGGCGGACGTAATATGACGGCCTTTTCGGTTTAAATTTGACTTGCATAAATTTGCAATGATTTGTTGCGTACCCGACTTCAAATTTGGCGCCAAAATTCTAAATTCAAGATGGCGGACGTAATATGGCGGTCCTTCCGGTTGAAATTTCATCTGACTTGCATAAATTTATTTATTTAACTTATTTTTGCTGAGGTCAGAAGGTTTGAAGTACCGAAGTGGCCGAGTATGAGCAGCTAAGCAATATTTATACATGCAGATGATTTGATGTGTATCTGATTTCAAACGGAATATGATGCCCTTTTGGGTTAAAATTTGACTTGCATAAATTTACAATGATTTATTGCATAACTGACTTTAAATTTGGCGCCAAAATTCCAGATTCAAGATGGCGGACGTAACATGGCGGCTCTTTGAGTTGAAATGTGATCTAACTTGCATAAATTTATTTAATTGTTTTATTTTTTATGAGTTCAGAAGGTTTGAAGTACCAAAGTATTCAAGTACGAGCCCCTAGAGCATTATTTAGACGTGGAGATGATTTATTACGTACCTGATTTCAAATTTCGCGCCAAAATTCCGAATTCAAGATGGCAGATGCAAGATGGCGGCTCTTTCGGTTGAAATTTGATGTTTTGCATAAATTTATTTATTTTCGCTGAATTTAAAAGAAATATTCTGAGTCAAGATGGCGAAATGAACAAGGTGATCTCACAAATCACGATTTTAACTGATTTGACTAAAGATTAGATCTGCGTGGTTTTCTGGATGACCAATACTGAAGTTGATGATGAAATATCATAATTGAAGATGGCGGATTCAACATGACGACCTGTTATTTGTTCTGATTGCTAGAAAATGTACACTGTTTTACTCGACATTCTTACTTTCCAGGAGCGCAGGATATTATCTTCGATGTAGTACACAGTTAAGATCTCGAACAATAGCATTGATTGCCCTGCCTTTCTTGCACTGTTGATACTTAGATTCTCTACTATTAATTCCTGTAATAATGTGTTCCTTTATTTACCGTTCTTCAGATCGAATTTCGCGTTTAATTCTTCACTGTGCTTTGTAGCAACTTTAATCACTTCTGGGCGAGGCTTATCCTCAAGGCTTATAGCTCCTCAGCATTTCCGTCTTTTCAATTGCAATGCTTAACTCCAATAAAATTTGCAACTTAAATCGTAACTCACCCGATTTCACAATAGTTGTAATTACACAGTGCGATAAAAAAGTTTATTAAACATATAGTTTAAAAAAAGTTTTCTCTTTAATATAGTTTAAAAAGAAATTTTCTTTTAATTTAGTTTTTTTAAAAATAATTTCTACCTTTTTTAAAAAAATAATCGTTATTAGGTTGTTAACATTTTTGAAAAATATAATTAAAAGCTGATATGGCAGTACAACTTCCATGCCGAAATATTTAATTTTCTGTCGCTTACAGTTTCCAAGTAATATTGACCTTTTCAACATGCAACATTAAAAAAAAAAATAAATAGAAAAGTCTGCATAAAATTTTCACGATGAAATAATTGTAAAATTTGAGCAATTGCAAAATATATCTAGGCAGTTCATAAAAAAAAATGATTGATATTTTTTCCTAAATGAGATTTTCTGAGTATATGAAACTTAGGAACTCAGACATAAAAACGTGGATTTTTCTCTTCATAGAAACTCTCTTTTTTATCAGGAAACAAAAAATACGAAATTGCAATAAAATGATAACAATTACGACAAAAATTTCATAATAACAAGTACACTAAATATTTTCCATCATTTTGCATTTTCTGTCATAGCAAATATTTTTGGCAAAGTATGAAAAAAATAAATAAAACTGCGCCGAACGCTAAAAAAACTCTAGAATTGACTAAATCAATAAATATGTCTAAAAATGTCTAACTAGGTTTAAGAAAATATGTAAATATGTAAACATATTCTGGTGGATAAAAATCATAGTTGTTGATGCGACGTTAAATAAATATTGGAAAAAGAAACAAGGATGCAAAGTACAACCTTGTACATTGCTTCCTCATTATTTTTCGCTTTTTACAAAGCTACCTCTATAAGGAAGTATGTTATTCAATTTTGGCTTACTCATAGAGGAAGTTTTGTAAAAAGCGAAAAATAATGAGAAAGCAATGTGCAAGGTTCTACTTTGCATCCTTGTTTTTATATTGGCGAAAAGTGTTTGTAATTCCCTCCCATTTTTCGAAAACTTATTTGACCTCGGCTTAATGCGCAAGGACTACCTTAATCGAAATAACGAAAACGGAGTTTATCCTCCTCTTTTGTGTAAATTTTCATCTCGATTCGTCACGCCGTTCGAGAGTTATGAGCAATTCTATTTTGGGACAAGCGGTCATTATAAATTTTTTAAAATAAAAATTATATATGAAGCAATGTGTAAAGTTCTACTTTGCATTCTTATTTCCATTGAGTACAAACTTTTGTCTCGCATTATCAACTTTTGCTGATGCTAGAGCGAAAATCGTTTTTTTTTAATTTCAAAATGTCGTAAAATCTGAACCACTTTACCGATCATCGTCAAATTTGGTACGTGGTATAGCTGCATGTTCCTTTTCGTCTGTAAAACATTTGAGTTAAATTCGTGAAATTCGACGTGATTTATAAAAAAAAAATGATTTTTTTCGAAAAATTCAAACATCTATAAAATCTGAACCGCTTTACCGATTTCGCCCAAATGCAATACCAAGCAACATTTAACGTATATTTATTTATAAACAACTATTTAGCAAAATCGTCTAATTTTTACGAAAGTTAGAGCGACCACGCCCTTTTTTCAAAAAATTAAAAGTACCATAAAATCAAAATGGCTGATTTTTTTTTGTCAAAAATCTCAACATTCAAAGCGGGGCAACTACTCCACTTGCGTGCCAAATTTGAGCCATATCGCTCGAACGGTTCCTAAATAATAGTTCATCCAATTTTCGGAGCCCAGAACACACACTGAAAAAAATGTTTGTATGAAAATTACTATACCGGTATTGGAAGCTCGGATGCATATACCGCATATGAATTTTCATATACATAAATCTGTAATATTTAAAGAATCGGTATACGATAATTAAATAGAAACCTTCGATATTAATGGAAAAATGTGTTCGAGGTTTACAACATTTTCACCAATTATTATAAGTAATGTACATTAAAATTCACAAACGGGTGAATAGTTTTTTTCACGTACTGTATACTAATTTCAATATGCATTCTATTGTAAAATTTAGTATGGTAGTAGACTAAAAAGGGATGTACACCTCTAACAGTAATGAACCAGAGTGCTTTATTTATGCAACACTCTTTTCTATTATTGTAACCAAAGGATATTAAAAGTCATATATGTGCGAATAGTTTTCCTCGTATACAGTATACTAATTTTAACATGCATTTTTCTTTAAATTTAGTATGTTGGTGTAGCAAAGAAATTTAATTAAAAAATATTTATTTGTACGTGTTCAATCGAGTTTTTCTCCACTTTTAATTACATATTACATCTTTGTCTACATGTTGGTACATATTAATCGTTGAAAAACATATTTAATTTTTTTTACATTGTTCGGGAATCGAACCTGGGACCCTCCGGTTGGTGTTGTTGCGGTGCGCCTTAGCTCAGTCGGCCATTCAGACCATATGATTGAACAATTTTTTTTTGTCTATTTGATTGTCGGTAGTATGAAATATAAAATGAAATTAGTGTAATATAGACAGATATTTTTAGATTTATGTGATTGCGCCTGATATGGTAATAATAAAAGCACGTTCAGTTATTTTTCACGGCAATCGGTTATATCAAATAGGGTACATTGTTACTATCTATAAATATATTGAACGAAGTTGCTTGTTTCATTGGTTGCGCGAATTAGTTCATTAGTATTTGGGTGAATGACTCTCTGACTGACCTCAGGGTCAGTACTAGGACGCGTGAGCGCCTGGCTAATAATTTCGTTAACCACCTAGTTTACACTAACGGTCCATACTGGAAATCGTTAAACGCGGTTATTAATTTCCAATAACGGTATATGAATACCCAAACAAGTCTTTGGATAATCACATTGGATGTTAGTTTTAATATACTTGTGCCAACAAAGTTTAAAAGATTCTGACCCTTTACCAGTTTGGTTAAGTTATTGAAATTTAAAGAACAGGTGACTCTTCCTATTCATATAAAAAGGTATAATATTTTTATATTCAAGTACAGAATTTTACAAAACTCTGCACTGATTTTAAAACACTGGTCTATAAATAGTTGCCTTGGCACACGCGTATTCAAAAATTAATATCTTTCTTAGAATTGCAAAGTATTAGCACCGAAAATTCCAACGCGTATTTCTTAATTTCTAATGACCGTATATTAATGTTCAAATAGGTTTTAAGATATCTACAACGCATGCTAATTTTAAGGTATACTTGTGGACGAGATTTCGAGGTTTTTAATCTTTTAATTTTGAAATCGTGTTTTAGAAATTTAAACTATCATGAACACCTACTTTTAATATGTAATTGTATATTAAATATTTAGTCAGCCTCTAAATTTGCGAACTTGTACACTAATTTTAATACACCGGTCTATGAATAGTCTTTCTAATAGACATGTATTGTAATTTTGATTGTCAGTTATATGAAAATTCATTTACTTTTGCTAAATTTCGTATACGGATGCTATATTTACTAGACAAAGTATATCAATTTCTATTTTATATACCAGGTTGTGAAATTTCATAGTTGTTGGTGTATGAAAATTCCTTTTTTTTTACAGTGCACATACATACGGACATTTTTTCTAAACCACTTTTCTCGACGTTTTGGACAATTCTAACCATACCGGCATGAAAATCTCGAAAAAAAAATTTTCATGAAAACAAAGCTTTCTCTATGAGGAAGCAAAAAGTATGAAAAGTCGGAATACTTCGATGCTCGTGAATCACAGGTCGAGAGCTGTGAGAAATTTATCTGACGTGACCGGTCGCGATATGTCCATAACACGTGAGTCACACAGATCGAAACACCGCTCACTTTTCTCGACCATGTTAAGTATATCCACTGCTACAACGACGACGATCGATTTCAACGTGATCAATAATTGGAGAAACAAAAGAGTAAAATAAGTTCATTCAACTGTGAAGCAAAAAAATCACATTACGATTTCTCGCGTTATAATTTCCCAATATTTTTTACCATCCTTCATTAGCCAATTTGTTGTTTCCCCTTTGTTTCTTGGTTTTCCAAATATTATTTATTTAATACAACTTTTCTTTAAGATTTTTTTTAAAGAATATTGGAATACGATTATTATTTATTTTAGTAATCTAATAAAATAATGGATGGATCTGGGGTTCGTTTTTCCTAAAAACTGTTTGTTTAATTACTTTCAAATATTTTAAATCTAAAAAAAAAAAAATACATTTACGAATATTTACGATTTTTCTAACAAACATTCCTAAATTGGAAATTAAAACGAAAAAACGCTAAATACACTTTAACTTTATATCACAATTGTATAGTAAATTTAATATACCAGTTTGTGTACAAAAACTTTTATTGCGATACATTAAATTAACAATTTAGTTTAACAATAAACCGAACTTGAATTTTATTTCATATCTTTGAAGGTTACTTTAATTTTAGGTTGTAAACCAGATCAATCGTAAGTTTGAAGGTAAATGCAAAGTCAAAATGAAGTTCAAATAAAGCGTAATGTAATTTATAGTATATATTCCCAAATATTTTCTTGTTATTTAAAGCTGAATATATGTTCATATTAATTTTTAAAAAATATGACTGAAATTTAATGTACAAGTATTGAAAGTTGTTATGCATAAACTGGTATACTAATTTTCAAATAAAACTAATTAAGATTTTATAATTTTTCGTCAATTTTGCATCACAATTATACATTTTATTAAATTTACAAGTTTATTCATACGAACTGCCAAATTTTTTTACAGTTTCAGTTTATAAAAGCTGCGGACAATTGATAAACAATAATAAGCATTAAATCAATTAAATTGTAAACCAAAGCTTGGAGCTCTCAGGTTCAATAAAAACTGTAAATATGTAAAAAAAAAAAAAATAGAACTTGTGAAATTTATAATCATAAGGAAATTGTACGACGGTTATAAACACTATGAAAAATAACCAAAAAAGGCTATAGCAATTACAAGAGCTTTGCATACGCACTACATCTCGTAACTTCGTTAGTTTTTCACACTTAGTTCGCATTTCTGCAGCTGCCCACATAATTCTTCTTGCTTTCGGGCATCCAGTAGTTTTACAGTTTTTGCAAATGCATAAGCGTACGAGTTTTACTGCAGTTACCTCGGAATCTTGAAGTACCGAGGCCTTCAAAGTTTACAACCGTTATTAAATAAAATGGAAACTCTCATTGCGACGCAAACGCGGTGAGGGACGTGAAAACTCGAGCTGCTGCGAAAGAGACTCGTATGGCCTTGCCTTATCAGCAAACTCTCGCTCTATAATTAACGGAAGACATTTTTTCCGCACCGGATAATATCCGGTTTGGTGCAAATTGCTCTAAACACATTTTCACGGCCAGTGACAATTTACTAAAATAGCATCTACATTTATTTTTATATAAACGTACCTAAGCCGAATTTCCAAGATAATCGTTCATATTTATTAACCTATAAAATGCTAAAACTTTCCTGAAATTTGAAACGTGTACATCGTAAAAAAAAGAATGTGTAGATTCTGTAGAAAATATTAGACAAGGGTAGAAAGTTTGAAAGTCACTATAGTCCATCTGAACACAAGTTGGAGATTTGAATTTACCACAGAAATTACTCGTGTATTCCCAGTGTATTTGAATTTTTGCGGTTCATGTTTCAATTATCTTCAGAGACAACTTTCCAGATTTCTTAGTATCTTCCTGACGCCTTATTTTTATTCAGGAAGAGTTAGGCTAACTTCCGGACAGGACTAAATGAGTTTCCAGATTCCTGGTGTATCACGTATTAGTGGCGATTTCTAAAAAAGACCTGAAAGCCGAGCGTGGCTAATCGTTCGTCACTGATCTAAAGCAGTACCGAAGTAACAAGGATCTCAGAGCACGAGACCGAGAGATTCCCATTGTGTTATGTCGTAGTGTCCGTGGCGTCGGTAGCTTGTGCTTGTCGGGTAACAACACGCGCCGCGGAATCAGTTCTTGGCTTAGGAGAAAGCGACCCGCCCATAAAGTAAAATGCATTCCATCTCGATCCCGGTCTCCGCGCTTCATACAGTCCATTCGCCTCTTCCTTCCTCTGGTGATGTCCATAGTACAAAAACATTAATGACACTCGAAAATATAAGTTAAGATTGTTTTTATTCTCCAATTACAGTTTCCTGACATATAGAAGCGCGGCAAATATTTTTACATCATAATTCAAAGCGGTCACCTTGAGGAGCCGGTCAATGACTGGGTCTTGGACTGCCCCACATCGTGATACGTCAACTATAAGGTTTTCTCAAATCCTCTACATAAACCGATACGTATTGTTTAATGTAATAAATGTTTTCTAATGTGCAGGAACGACGCAAATACTTATAAACTCAAATTTAAAGCGGTCACCTTGAGAAGCTGGTCAATGACTGGGTCTTTAATGGTTCTCTACCCTGATATTTCAATTATAATGGTTTCTTTAACCTGCCACATAAACCGATAACTATTATCTAATAGAAAAAAAGGTTTCCTATTATGTAGAAATGCATTAAATATTTGTAAATCATCATTTAGAGCAGTCACCTTGAGGCGCAGGTCAATGACTGCGTCTCGAGCTACCTTAGAACCTTATTTTACACTATAAATGCTTTATAGACACAACTTTCTTAGGCCACTAACGTAAAACGTTAAATATTCTCCTATAAAACTTCTCCATCAGTAAAATAATTGAATAAATAATACAATAGCATGAATAGAAGCATAGTCAAGCGGAACAAGATTATCCACCCATTCTCTGAGCAGACAGCGGACTCTGTAATCACGGTGGGTATTATACGACGGAATATTACTCTGGGTTTACGAACAGCATACTTTACCCGGATCCATCACCGATTTGCGCGGGTGATGAAAAGCTATAAGCCGGTGCACGCGTCATTTCTTCGCTTTCCACCTCGCTGGAACGCCGCGAAGGCTTTCGCGAGACTCAGTGGGAGGAACTTCGGTCTTCTCCAGCTACGATATTTCTAAGGATTTTCCCAGTGCAACTTGAAGAAACGCACGAATAGAGGAAAAGACTCGTCTTCGACATGCCTTACGTGACGAGACGTGGGACGTTACGCGATGTTTGAAGTCAACCTTAGTATTCCCATGGCTTTGGATTTTCGCTGCGTCGTCCTTAAATATTCATGTCACAGGCAGACAACATTGCGTTCGTGAGACTTGGCTGGGATTTTGTATTCTGATCTTGTTTCTTCAATGTTCTCGGGCACGCGACTTGTCGTAATTTTACACGCTTAAGAATTACTCAACAATGTTTCCCGTCAGCTTCTGTCCCTGTCAAAAAGCAAATAACTTTTTTCTTACTTTTAAGTTTTCACGTATTTATGATGTCTGTTGAAATTAATGATCAAAGTGTACTTGTGTCATTAAGTACGAACTTTACAGAACCTTTCGGCACATTGAATTGACCACAGATAATAAAAGTAAAAGTGGTAATATGTTTGAATCTTAATAAACGACTCACGATCCTTAAAGGTGTAAACAATGTATGTTGATGGATCCCCTAACGTTCTTTGTTTTCTTGCAACTAAAATAGCAATAAATGACACAAACATACGCAATGCTTCAAGTAAATGTGTGTTATAACCCCGTGAAAAATTACCACAAGAAATTAAGGTAACAGAGGCGTCAAGACTATACAAGCCCCAGTCGAGGCAACAATGCGAGGTGTGCAGTGCACGTGACTCGTCATCAAGAGTAATCCCAACCTAAAGACCGGCTAGGGACGAACAAACAAAGAAATATCACGAAGGAGCGGAGAAAAACGATGAAAAGACGAGAGAGAGAAAAGAGCGATGAAGCAAAGGGAAGCCGCGAGACGACGGGACAGTGGATGAGCAATGAACTTGACCGGAAGTAGGTCACGGTGGCAATAACTCTTTCTCTCGGTCCCTAGGAGCTCGTGCTTCACGATGCGAGACTGCGGTGAACATCGCTTTTCAGACTTCGACTCGATGCACCTCAGGTGCTTCACCGGTTTGTGAACTGAACCAGAGTCGATGGCCTGTGTCCATCACTGTATCAAGGATATTAAATAGTTTTTAAAAAGTTGCAAAGTAGAACTTTGCGCGTTGCTCCCTCATCCATTTTCATTTTTCACAAAGTCATCTCTATGAGTAAGCTTATTTATCAATTTTGGCTTCCTCATAGAGGAAGCTTTGTAAAAAATGATAATGGATGAGGAAACAATGCGCAAAGTTCTACTTTGCAACGTTTTTCAAATTCAAAATCACGTAAAATCCAAACCGCTTTACCGATCACGATCAAATTTGGTAACATAGTAAATGGGATCAATGTTGGAAGTTTGGGTATGTTTACTATACCGTTGATAGAAACACGATGCGCGCGCAAATCTATCGATGCTTGAGGTGCTCGCAACACAGTCTAGAATTCATTCCCAGACTGACGCGTGAGCAACAGAAGCACTGTTTGGGGAGTAACAGTCCCCGCGCTAGTACCACACTACAAATTTCATAGTGGACCGCACTATGCTCGTTTCGTGAAACACAGATAGAAAAAATAATTCCGGAAATATTCAATAATAATAATAATTCTGTACAGGCTAATGTTTAAATTGCTAGGGAATAAAACAAAGAAATTTATTCTCGTTTCTTAAATCTAGGAAATTTATTCACGCTTATTAGTAGAGTGAACATTATGTCCACTCGCCTTATTTGTATAGGTTATCATGGACGAAGCCAAATCACTGTAAAATAAAAATTTCATCTCAAAGTTCGCAGTGTCATGTATTTTGAATGGCTGAGCATGAGTATCGTAGCTCCAGTCCCTAAACAGTTTCACTAGTAGAACGAACTCACTCTTATTATGTACAATAATCTCGCAAACTTGATAAAACCGCACAGAAAGAAAAAAGTAGTTGTAAAAACTGATTTATCGGTCCAGACAACCAATCAAAATAGTTAGAATAGCGCTAACTATTCGGTCGGTTGAAGAAACTATAACCTCGTTGGTAGAGTATCGATAGTAACAATGACCAGCTGAGAACATAACCTCAACTCACCGGTTGGTTGGCGTATCGAATCATTTGGATTGGATAGCAGCCGTGATAGTTGCACGAGACGAAATTGTTGGTCATACCATGGAGACTAGAGTACAGGAGTCCGAACGCAATGTTGTGGAAGTTGTTCATGAAACGTCCGGATTTTGTGCCAGCTAGAGCCGATAGAGGCGCGGCGGGCGTTGAGAACCGCGAGAGAGACAGACTGAGTATGGAACGACAGCGAGACAGCAATTACTTGAAACTGCATATTTAGTATTTTTTGTATTTGTGTACTGGTAATTATTATATAATTAGTTTGAACCGAAACATTTTGTGAAATAAATAAAAAGTAAATAAAAAACGTGTCTTTTGTAAATAAAAGGCTTATTTAACGAACTATTCCACAATTACTATTTTGTAAACTGATAACACTGATCTACACATTTAAGGAGGTCGTCTCGTGGCATCGAAGTCAAATTACGATTTAAAAATAAGTAGACAAAAACGACTGAATAAAAATGATTCGAACATTGCAAAAAAAATTTCACCAATTTAGTCATACACTCACACATTACAGCGTATACGCGTAATATAATTAATTTGAGCAATATGATAAATGGTTGCTGATTTACTTCAGTTTCGATGAAATTCGAACAGCTGCTTTGGAGCGAGGAGAGAAAGAGTGCACGACTTGGCAACACAGCAGTTTCTGTTTATGCGCGATCTTTATAACCTCAAAATTCGCCGGCTACAGAACGAATTGGCACAGCGTACACGCTGATCATTGTATTTGTACGTAATAAAAATAATGTACATTTGGGATATATACCTCGGTCTCATTTATACATTCTCTGTCATTTTCTAAGCAGCTGTGCGATGTTGCCAAGTGTCACGGGGGTTTGTGAGCGGCAGATTTTGTCTCCGGTCTGCCTCGATTTTGTCACATTTAAAGTGTTCAATAAGCGCCCGACCCATAA
Organism: Ephialtes manifestator; assembly: GCA_963970395.1. Taxonomy (NCBI): domain Eukaryota; kingdom Metazoa; phylum Arthropoda; class Insecta; order Hymenoptera; family Ichneumonidae; genus Ephialtes; species Ephialtes manifestator. The sequence goes on along the minus strand of OZ019968.1, from coordinate 4,836,932 downwards.
GAGCCTGTGTTAAATTCTTGGATTTTAATACTGGATTGCTTGCAAATAATTTCCGTAATCAGTCTTAACATTTAGCCATCGTAAAGTTCAGCTCTCAATCTGTTATATATTTAAAATTTGTAACTCAATCTAATAACGAGAGCCACGATACGACCTCCTTAAAATACTCAACCGCAGTGAATAACAATGGTGGCTAATGACTTCCTTCACTGCATCGCCAAACGACCAAGTACTTACTTCACTTCGGTTCTCAACGATCGAAGCGACGTTCGTGGAAATTTTTAGAACCATATCGTCCGGACGTTTCGTCGACCATATTTTCTCTCCATAACCGTTCGGCCTTCTGTACTCTAGTCTCCATAGTAATTCGTACTATTTTTACTACCAATAAAAAAAAGTTGAGACTACGATTCCGATTTAGTTTCAGTAACTAACACACGGCACAGAACATGCTGGAATTGGTAGCCAGAACTACTTTTATCTTTCCGTGCGGAATGACACTTTGCCTCCGGCAACGGTACGAACGACTGACGATTTTCTTTGTTTTTCGGAGGTTATGCGATTATCGGTAAACACTATATAGCGACGGGAGGCGCTCGTGAAAGCGTCTGGGTATTTTTTGTTAGCTTTGAGGTCTTAACGGCGGAACGTTGAACGATCGGCGCTCCACCGAATGTCGTAGAGTTCGCACGCTTGCAGATATTAACGATACCCATATATTTTTTAAGAACCTCTATATTTACAGGTAATCCACGTTTCATGGGGAATTATATCTTTCGTAAGTCTCATGTCGTACGAAACTACAGACGTTTTGCAGGCTGTCAATAGCCTGCAACTTTGCAGATTGTCAATAGCAACTTTGCGTTATTTTTCGTAACGTGAATCGCCTTACCCTGTATACTAGGGTGTGTCGAATTTTTTTTTTTTTTTTTTTTTTTCATATTACATGGTCTCAAACCATTGTTTGTGCCTTTAAACAACTCGTCTGAAAATTTGAGCGCGATAAAAATTTTTTTAGAGGTGGCTCAAACGATGTATCGACTTCTCATTTAATTAACACGTAAAAGAATACGGCTCTTAATAAATTCATGTCCCCAAATTACGGATACGATATATTGGAGTTTGTATTTTTTTTTTCGTCATCTTCATATCATACGGAAGTGAAAGAGTGCTTACAAATTTTTCGTTTAGATCAATAGTTTTCAAGTCATGATTTTTTTAAGGCGCGAGATATTCATTTCGCCTAAATTCGAGAAATTCGGGCAAGAATTGCAAACACTTCCCGATGTTAAAAAAATTTGAAAAAATTCATACTCATTATAGGGACTCAAAAGACTAATTTCGCATAATAATAATTTCAAAATGTTATTAACAAATTGTTAAAAAGAAAATTATTCATCAAAATATGCGGTGACTCAACTTTTTTTTGTATGAAAAAGATTCGTTCATTTTTCGGAATACATATGAATTTTTTCAGATTTTTTTCTTTATTTTGATTTTTCTTGTTATTTACATGGAAAAATGTGCAAAAATAAAAATAAAGACAAAAATCTGAAAAAATTCATACGTATTCCGAAAAATGAACGAATTATTTTCATTTAAAAAAAAGCTGAGTTACCGCATATTTCGATGAACAATTTTCTTTTTAACAATTTGTTAATAATATTTTGGCATGGCATTGAAAAGATTATTAACAAATTGTTAAAAAGAAAATTGTTCATCGAAATATGCGGTAACTCAGCTTTTTTTTTTATGAAAATAATTCGTTCATTTTTCGGAATACGTATGAATTTTTTCAGATTTTTGTCTTTATTTTTATTTTTGCACATTTTTCCATGTAAATAACAAGAAAAATCAAAATAAAGATAAAAATCTGAAAAAATTCATATGTATTCCGAAAAATTAACGAATCTTTTTCATACAAAAAAAAGTTGAGTCACCGCATATTTTGATGAACAATTTTCTTTTTAATAATTTGTTAATAACATTTTGAAATTATTATTATGCGAAATTAGTCTTTTGAGTGCCTATAATAAGTATGAATTTTTTCAAATTTTTTTAACATCGGGAAGTGTTTGCAATTCTTGCCCGAATTTCTCGAATTTAGGCGAAATGAATATCTCGCGCCTTACAAAAATCATGACTTGAAAACTATTGATCTAAACGAAAAATTTGTAAGCACTTTTTCACTTCCGAATGATATGAAGATGACGAAAAGAAATATACAAACTCCAATATATCGTATCCGTAATTTGGGGACATGAATTTATTAAGAGCCGTATTCATTTACGTGTTAATTAAATGAGAAATCGATACATCGTTTGAGCCACCTCTAAAAATTTTTTTATCGTGCTCAAATTTTCAGACGAGTTGTTTAAAGGCACAAACAATGGTTTGAGACCATACAATATGAAAAAAAAAAAAAAAAAATTCGACACACCCTACTGTATACGTATGAAGATTATTCCGAACATTTGTGGGCGCGAAATATAGAAATACTTGAGATGCGTTGTAAACAATACAGCGGACGATGCCTACACGGAAAAAAAAAGATTAGTTGCCATAACCAAGAAATGAGTTGACACAACCAATCGATTATTCTATTTCCCTAGCAACTCAAATGGTAATACCAACGATTCGAATGATAATACCGACGATTCGAATGGTAGTCCCAACTATTCGAGTGGTAGTCCCAACGATTGGATTAGTTAACCTAACTAATCCGATCGAGAACTAATCATGAATAGTTGAGGTTACTATTCGATATGGTTGAGGCAACTAATTTGTTAGACATTGTGTACAGCAAATCGAAAACGTAGTTGCCACAACCAAACTTTTTTTTCCGTGTAGTAAATCTTTCTATATGTCTGGAAAAAAATGCCATTTTTCCGTTTTGTATCCCGATTACCATTACTGGAAATGGTTACTATATTTTTCTCTCGATGTAGTAGTGCTGAATCTTATTTTTCATCTGTAGAAAATTTCAGTTGATTCTATGAGATTTTACGTGAACGAGCAAAACGAATATTAAAAAAAAAAATTCAAAATCCCATAAAAACCGGAATTGTTTACAGATTCGTTCCAAATTCAATACCGATCCTCATTTATGTTGGCTTTATTAATAAAAAATTATTTAGCTCAATAGCTCAAAATTTGCGGATGCTGGAAAGCGTACAGACATTTTTCGAAAATTGCAAAGTCAAATAAACTTTGAACATATTTTAGAATTTTTTTGAAAATTACCACTAACAAAGGCGTCGACCTGCTTCGCATGTTTGCTAAATTTCAGCCCGATTATTATAGCAGTTCTTGAGATATGTAAGCATGTTGCGTTATTAGAACTAATTTCCAAACGAAATGCAAGGCTGCAACTATGTGAAATAATTTTGTTGGCTAATAAGACACAGCCGGAAATAATGAGCCGTCACTAAGTAAATAACCAACCAATTAATCTCTTAAAGATGTAACTGTAACTATAACTGTAACTGTTTAGAAATTTGTAATGATGTCACGAATTGTTTTTTTTTTACAGTTTTACAAAATAAACTTAAGATATCATTATTTTGATGATAAATAACTAAGTTAATAATCATTGTCTATATTGGTGTTATGAAAGTCAAGATCATTGATGAACTCACTAACTAACCGTATATTTAACTAACCATCTATCTAACTAACTTAGGCTCATTGAATCTACTGAAGATTTTTTTATAGATTATTAGATATTTTAATTAGATACTTTCTATTCTATCCTGAAAACATAGAAAGCATCGTGAACTAACTTCATGGTTCTTTTATTTGCGGCTAACTTGACTCGAAATAATCTGGCGTTCCTAAATGACTAACCGTTCTATAGAATCTAGTAAAATCTCTTTAATAGATTTTACTAAGTTATTATAAAGAATTGGCCATTACTGATTTACCAACTAACTAAGCCATTGCTAACCAACTAATTTCGATCTACAGAGCTTAACAATACAAATTTTTATGTTTTACTTAGTTAGTCGAATAGTTAGTTAGTTAAATAATTTGCATCATTCTTTAAATGTGTACAAAATACATTCGAAAAAATTGACCGTCTCGAACTAGCTAATTAACCTATGGAACCTATAAAAAAAATCCTATAGTGTTTCATAAAATTAAATTCCTTGATTTTTTGGTCCTCATCAGTTAGTTAACTAGTTAGTTAAATCGCGATGCATTACTAAATGATTGCCGTCGCTTACAAATTACTCAACTTACTAATGATCCACTTTACTAACTAACTTAAACTTCTAGACGCTACAAAATAAAATTGTTATGGGTCCTCAAAGATTCTAATTAGTTAGCTAATAAACTTATGATACTTATCTTACAGATACGGAAGAATTTACTTAGCTGAACTAATTGAATTAGCTTTAATTTATTCGGAATTTACATGCCAACCAAATAATATTTATCAATTATTTAAATATTATTATTTAATATTCATTAATTACTAAAAATAATTTAATTATTTAAATATTAATACAATTATTTGATATTTATTGATTATTAAAAAATAATATTATTAATACAATTCAAATAATTCGGAAATACTGCTTTACAATTTTTTTATTTTAGACTATGAAGAATTTAATATGAGCCTAATGCTCTTATTATTGTTATAAGTGATAAATAATTTTAGATAGTCTTTGCCGACCTCGTCATAAATTGGAAAACAGTTGTTTGTAATCGACTAGCGATAATTTTGTATCATTGCCGAAGACTACAAGATTCATGAGTTGAGCAATTCTACTATTCTATGAGACTTCACATCGGTCTAAGCTATTATAATGATGCTTCAGTAGCAGTCTTTGAGTATTCGAGGGAAGATTGTGTAGCTGTATATGGCAGTGGCAAAATAGTATAATAGTCTAATGGGATATAACGATTAGAGTTCTCAGACTCTGCAGTCACTTGCGCACCATGCGCCAGTGGCTGTGATTATACTGCTTATTATTGCAACCCCAAAGTACCTGTGTTTCAAATCCCGATTAGATGAACTCTTGAGCTCGTTGCTTCTCGCGAACCAACGCAATGTTTGTCTTGTTATCTACTCTATTTAAGGTTCGATATTCCAGAACTGGGTTTATATTTTGAGTAACGGTTGCTTTTATATAAAATTTTATGTGAGCTGTTACATAAGATTCGCGCTTGATGTGCGAACGAATGTGCAATCGACTGAATGGATGCGGGAATAATCGTTGAAGGATATGAAGAACATATGATGCTTCAGAAAATGTTGCGAATGCATTTCCGTGCAGATATAACTTATGATCTGGCATCCACCCAGCTGCAAGCCGGATCTAGACAGGATTTGGCATTGATCTAGATTTCAGCCGGATCTGATATTAATCTAGATTTCCGTCATATCTGGACAGGATTTGGTATTGATTTAGATTCGAGTCGGATCTGACAGGGTCTGGCATTGATCTACATTCGAGCCGCGTCTGAACAGGATCTGGCATTGATCTAGATTTGACCCGGACCTGGACAGGATCTGGCATTGATCTACATTTCAGCCGGATCTGGATAGAATCTGGCATTGATCTAGATTTGAGCCGGATCTGGACAGGATCTGATATTGATCTAGATTTAAGCCGAATCTGGACAGGATCTGGCATTGATGTAGATTTGAGCCGGATCTGGACAGGATCGGGCATTGATGTAGATTTGAGCCAGATCTGGACAGGATCTGGCATTGATCTAAATTCAAACCGAATCTGGAGAGAATCTGGCATTGATCTAGATTTGAGCCGGATCTAGACAGAATGTGGCATTGATTTAGATTTGAGCCGGATCTGGACAGGATCTGATATTGATCTTGATTTGAGCCGGATCGGGATAGGATCTGGCATTGTTCTAGATTTGAATCGGATCTGGACAGAATCTGGCATTGATCTGGATTTCACCCGGATTTGGACAGGATCTAGCAGGATGTTTTTCCGAAAGTGTACGGTATTCTTAATTAGTTATTTTACTGGTTAAATATTTTATTTTCACCGATTTTGACAGAATCTGGCATTGATCTAGATTTGAGCCGGACCTGGACAGGATCTGGCATTGATCTAGATTTGAGCCGGACCTGGACAGGATTTGGCATTGATCTAGATTTGAGCCGGACCTGGACAGGATCTGGCATTGATCTACATTTCCGCCGGATCTGGATAGAATCTGGCATTGATCTACATTTGAACCGGATCTGGACAGGATCTGATATTGATCTAGATTTAAGCCGGATCGGGATAGGATCTGGCATTGATCTAGATTTGAGTCGGATCTGAGCAGGGTTTGGCATTGATCTAGACTTCAGCCGGATCTGGATGGGATCTGGCATTGATCTAGATTTGAGTCGGATCTGGATAGGATCTGGCATTGATCTAGATTTGAGTCGGATCTGGACAGGATCTGGCATTCATCTAGATTTGAGTCGGATCTGGACAGGATCTGGCATTGATCTGGATTTCAGCCGGATCTGGCAGGATATTTTTCCGAAAGTGTTCTTATATATTCTTAATTAGTTGTTTTACTGGTTAAATATTCGATTTTCACGCTGCATATTATTTTGCAACCAATCTTATAAATTCTGTAATATTTCAAGTGAAAATGAAGATGCATCGTTACGCAAAAAATTTAAATTAATTAATAATCAAAAAATTAAAAATAACTCGGTTAAGACAACCTTGCTCCCACTTCAAATTTTACAGTACTTTCACGAATATCATTAAAATGTTCAGAAATAATGTTTTTCATCCGAAATTGACATTTCATATGATTTTATAAATAGAGTTAGTTTAAAAAATGTATCAAAATTAAAAGAAAGATCTTGACATTGCATCAAATAAAAATGACTGTGAAAGTTCTTTTAATCAACGAATCTAAGAGTTTCAATCCACAACAAATAAAATGCTGCAAACAAAAAAGCTACACTTTCTGAATAAGAAAAGAATAAAACAAAATAGCAAAAAAAGCAAATTTCATTATTACGCAAAAAAAATAATTAAAAAATTCACTTCGGAGTTTAAAGTATTCAAAGTCATGTAGTTATACTCAACAGTAGAAAAAATAGTTTTTATCCAAAATTGCTTGATATCGTTCGAAAATTTTCAAAATCCATTTGATATAATTTTTTATAATATATTTATTCTATAAAATTATGTTAAATGTCCATAAAATTCTTACACATTGGATCGTCTAATAAAAATGTCTGTGAAAGTTGCGTTAATTGAATGGAAAATTCTTAGATAAACCTATCTAAGAGTTTTAATCCGCAATAAATTAAATGTATTAAAAAAAAAGTTAGCTTCCTCGATAAAGAAGAAATAAAATGTTTAATCATTTGAAAACTAAGCAACTTTTCTTCATAAGTCAGTGCAATGTCAATCGAACGATCTTAAAATCAGAAAAAAGAAAGCAAGTAGAGCGATCTTACTTTCACGCTGGACCACTATTCGTGCATCAGTCTCGGTTCAATGCCACGGTTTCTTCCTATGCCTGAGGCGAACGACTCTCGCGAGGTGTGTACTTACTACGTAAAAGAGCGACGCACATCGAGACTTGTCGTACTTCGCGACTCCCTCCGAACTTGTTCCGAACGATTCCAGTCCCGGAACATCGGAACAGGCAAACTTGACCCACATACCCTAACCCACTGACTACGTTATTCGCATGGGCGATTGACCTACTGAATATCCTGGAGGCGATTATTAATTCGTGTAGCTGATGAAAGTCCACGAAGGCGGGTCCAAGATTCTTCCTGTCTTACGTATATATCTCTTAATACTTTTGCTTCCTCATAAAAGAAAGCTTTGTTTTTTTTTAAGAGAAAAGAAATTTCAACGATTTAATGTGAGGTCATAATGAAGAGGTCAGAAAAAAATGTTACACAGAGTGAAAAGTTTAATAAAATTTAATAAAATCATTTTATTTATCAAATCGAAATATTAAAAGTTTAAAAAAATAAGTATTGCACAATGCTTTCCCATTATTTGTACCTTTCACAAATGAAAAAATAATTAATAATTTATTATTTACTCAATAACACTTAATACTATTTTGATATGAAAAATATATTAATATTTTTCATATCAAAATATATTTATATAATATTACAATAGTATATATTTTTATAGTATTATATTTATATAATATTACAATATTATAATAGTAGAAATATTTATTAAAATATTTCTACGTAATATTTTTTACACTAATTTTTATGCATCAGAAATGATTTTTTGAGTACTGTAAATTATAAGAATTATATATTGTCGAATATATACAATTTTTTTAAACATTAAGTATCATTCATAAATGTTATTTGTTGAAAAAAAAATTACATTAATTATATGAGTTTTGGAGAAATAAAAAACATTTACATTTTTTGATGATCCACATTGTTGATCCATCAGCTGAAAAGGATTTCAGTTGAAACTCGAATTGTACGTATAGTACAAGAGAAATAAGAAAACTGGCTCAACCTGATTCTGAGGGCGTGAGTTAGTGCTCGGGCGTTCGATGTTCGGTGTACTTTCGAAACTTATGACGTGGTATATTCGTCTTGTTGGTCTAGGCATAGGAAAGTATACGTAGAGGAATGTCAAAACTGGATCCAGCGAATGTGATCTCGTCTGAAAGACCATATTTAATGATGCACGGCACATTTATAGAAGGAGATAAATTTAAAAGAAGTTTAGTAGACTATGAGTTGTGAGCCCTGAGGCTATGATTGGCTCGGCCTTACTTTCACCTTCGAACAAGGTCTAGGACGCTAAGCGGTGCAGGGATCATCTGGATCGTTGCACTGCATCTCTCTTGTCTTCTTCTGAAATATGACAGGTACTGGTTTAGTGATGCTTCATTTTTTTTTGTCTTCTGCTTTCGACTTTAACAGTGCGTTAAGGTTTTGTGGTTATTTAATATAAAAAGGGTTATCCATACCTCATTCATAAGATTTCTGAAAGGGAAAAATATGGGATAAACTTGCTGGAAATTGGTTTAATTAATTCTAGGAGAAGATTAAGATAATTCTCTTAGAAAAAGGTTAAGCTAATCCGATGTTCCAGGAACAGGGTTACGCTAAATATCCAGGATGGAATTTCTGAAACGTAAAAACGATGATTATATCATTTTATTGGTTAAAAGATGGTTACCTTAACGCGTTCCTTAACCTTTGTGGAAGTGAATTAAAGTTAGTTTAAGAAAAAAGGTTAAGCTTCTCCTCCTCCCAGGAAATAAAATGACCCTCTCGGAGAGGGTTAAGTTAATCCTCTAAAAGAGCGTTGCCTAGAAGCACACTTTATTAAGCAAGTTTTAATTAACCATTAGTAGCCTTAGTTAACCTTCTTGCAGCGGGATGTAATACTTCTGCAAGTCAATTAAAGTTAGCTTTCTGAATGGAGGTTAAGCTAATCCTCCTTGAAGGGTAAGCTTTCAGGAAGGGGTTTAAAGTACACCCCTAAGGAAGGTAGTTGAGGTAACCCCTCGACAGATATTTAAGTCAATTAATGTTTAATCAATGTAAGCTCTCATGAAAGCTTGAAGTAAAACTTCGGGAGGAAAAGTTAACTTAATACTTCTAGTAGAGCTTATCTAAGCTGGTTACCTTAATTCCCTCCTTAATCTTCGTGGAAGTAAACTTAACTAAGTTTTCCGAAGGATGGATAAGGTACTCCTCTATAGAGAATAAGGGGTTAGGGTAATTCTCTGGGAGAGGGTTAGGGTAACCCTGTGGAAGAGGGTTAGGGTAACTCTGTGAAAGAGAGTTAGGGTAATCCTGTAAAAGAGGGTTAGGGTAACCTTGTGCAAGAGGGTTAGGGTAACTCTGTGAAAGAGAGTTAGGGTAATCCTGTAAAAGAGGGTTAGGGTAACCTTGTGCAAGAGGGTTAGGGTAACTCTGTGAAAGAGGGTTAAGGTAACCCTGTGAAAGAGGGTTAGGGTAACCCTATGAAAGTGGGTTAGGGTAACTTTGTGAAAGAGGGTTAGGATAACCCTGTGAAAGAGGGTTAGGGTAACCCTGTGAAAGAGGGTTAGAGTAACCTTGTCAAAGAGAGTTAGGGTAACCCTGTGAAAGAGGGTTAGAGTAACCTTGTCAAAGAGGGTTAGAGTAACCTTGTCAAAGAGAGTTAGGGTAACCTTGTGAAACAGGGTTAGGGTAACCTTGTAAAACAGGGTTAGGGTAACCTTGTAAAACAGGGTTAGGGTAACCTTGTGAAACAGGGTTAGGGTAACCTTGTAAAACAGGGTAAGGGTAACCTTGTGCAACAGGGTTAGGGTAACCTCGTGAAACAAGGTTAGGGTAACCTTGTAAAACAGGGTTAGGGCAACCTTGTGAAATAGGGTTAGGGTAACCTTGTGAAACAGGGTTAGGGCAACCTTGTGAAACAGGGTTAGGGTAACCTTGTGAAACAGAGTTAGGGTAACCTTGTGAAACAGGGTTAGGGTAACCTTGTGAAACAGGGTTAGGGTAAACCTGTGAAAGGGGTTCAAGCTGACCCTCTGGGAGAGGGTTAGGTAACCCTCAGGGATAGGGTTAAAGTGGACTTTTAGGAGAGGGTTAAGGTAATCTTATGGGAGAATATCAAGGTAACGTTTTAGGAAAGGGTTAAACTAATCTCCCTAGAAGAGAGTTGCCGCGAAGTACCCTTCATAAAGTAAGTTTCAGCTAACCCTTCGCAGTCGTAACCAAATCGGAATTTCCAGTAAAACATTCTTTCTCCATTTTACACCACAAAAGCTTCCACGTCTTCCAACTTTGAGACACGTCATAAAATCCACCGGGTATTTTACAAATAATGAGGGACACAAATGTTTCCATTGTATTCAGGACCTTAAACTCCAAGTTACCTCACTTCATTTCATTGAAAGGGAAAGAGCCGTGAACTCTCATCATCATCATCACCATCTTCATCATCACGTCGCCCCTTTTCTTTGTCTCAGGGCGTGGAAGCGGCGTTTTGCATTAAGCTAATGAAAAATATGTTACAGAGGCCACTTAATGCGATTCTAAGCCAGTTCTTTGTGCGAACGCGTAAACAATCGAATGAGCTATACTCAAGTCCTCTTTCTCACATTACTCAGCGGCTCTTTGTGCACCGATGAAGGCCTGGAGAAAGAAGAAATAACGGGTTAAGTGTACGTGTACCGCAGCCACAATTATTTTCACGGGCTCGAGACAACTCGGTAACGTCCATAGTCTTCACTTTCACTCTCGGCTTCACGACTCGTTGTTATTGCTCCCCGCATTTATTTCTTCTGCCGCAATGAATTTCAATCATATCCTGATATGGGCTTAAAGAAATTCGTCTAATACGTATAATCCATTTAAGTGGTTGACTACATTGTAACGCAAGAAAAATGCTTTTAATGGTATCGTTTTCTTTCAATACCATAAAAAAAATGTCGATAAAAATTTAACGAATAAATAAAATAACACAAAATATCAAATTAGAAACAAATCGTCATTATCGGTTTTTAATGATGATATCGTAAAAAAAGTTATTGCTACATTAGTTTGAAACGTAAATGACGTGATAAACTTTTTTTCAAATTAATATCTTATAAAAAATTATAAAATATGTCTAATAAAATTAATTTCATGATTGTAACATAAAAAAAAAAGTTTGACGTACATTTTGAAGAAAAATAAAAAGCAAAGAAAAGTTAATTGTATCATTAGGCGTAGAATATTAATAATGGGTTACTAATTATGCTAAAATAAACTCAAACACACTTTTCATTCGGGTATTAAAAGCCTCGTTTTTTATTCTCTTTATTCACGACAGTTAAAATCTTCATCAATCAAAATTTCTTTTTTTTAATCACGTATAACGATCGCACGAGTTGGTGTAGTAGTTGAGACTAAACTTCGTAACGCAGATACGCGCGTGATAATGTAGTATAGTAATGTCCGTCTTCGTCGTAAATCGAGACATAAATAGGAGACACGAAGAAATTGGAAACAGTAGTAATTAGTGGTAGTTAGTTAGTTAGTTAGTTAGTACAAGGCTCGGTGACTTTTTTGTTCTTTTTTTTTCATAACACATGCAGATATACCGGAAAACGAGATACGATTTAATAATTTTTGCGCGCTTTTCTTATGCGTTTCCGTAAATTTTTTTTTCTATTAATTATCAATAATTAGTAATTAGTATCGAAGTACAATAAATCTGCGTCGTAAATATCCTGTGTCTGTGTAATTGTATGTGTGTATGTGCATGTGGGGTTAAAGAGTTTTTGTATGCCAAGTATATTTTGTGTTTTTTGTAAATATTTTATTTTCGTGCTGGGATCTTTTTTTTTTTTTTTCTGAAGCTGACAATTATTAGCGTACGAATAAGTAATAACTAGCTCGAGATTATTCGAGTGACAATAAAATAATTAATATTCGATGCCTGTTTTATAACTGTCAACTAAAGGGAGCGGGATTTAGTGGGATTTACAAAAATGGAAGAGTAGAAAAAGACGTAGAAAAAAGATAATCGTTTCGCGCAGTCTTCAGGGGATAGAAAGAATAGAGAATATCTAGGTTTTGTCTTTCTACTAAATCCATCCCTTTATTTTTTTTTACTATAATTCACTATTTTATTAATATCCTTTGGTGCTGATCAGTAATAAATTTTTTTTAAACACACCGCGCTTTGATAGGGAGAGATATGGCCGGTGGTGGCGCTGACGTTAATTCTAATATGGCCGATACCGAATTCGTCAGCTGTGATGAAAATTCGATATTTCGGAATTACAGGTTACAATAATTGTAAATTTTTCTTGGGCAAAAACGATTTTTTAAAAATATAAAAGGTATTTTAAGCAATGCTGTTACAGCAAACGACTTTTGTGGTTATTAAAAAAGTGTTATGAAACAGAAAAATATATGATAACTCAGTCTGACCTTCACAGCTATAGTTGAAAACAGAAAATTATATTTTTATTCTTGCTTTCTTTTTAATCTTAACCATTTTGTTTTTTCAGCCGCCATTTTAGTTACTTTCGTGGACACCAGGTGTTGCATCAACATTTCGTATTACCAATGCAATATACAACAAACAACGATGGATAGAATTAAATACATAACCTAAAAATAAAAATTAGCGATTTCTTATCATTTTCAACTAGAAATAAGATCGAGACATTTTTTTTTCTTCTTCTAATTTACGCTTCAATTCTTCAGTGCAACAAGATTTTTATCAGATTCCATTTACGACAACCATTTAAGTTACTTTCGAATTTGGCCACCAGACGTCGCATCGATACCGATCAGGGAAAAAATACAATTAAAAAAACAAGGATAAATGGAATTAAATAGATAATATAAAAACAATAATAGTTAATAAAAAAAACAAGGAGATTTGACAATATTCAGCCATAAATAAGGTTAAGAAACAGATTTTTCTTTTTCTTTCAAATTTTGGCTTCAATTCTCTTCAACATGATTTTAATCAATTTGCATACCTAGTGGGTTCACCACCGTGGTTTCAGGTTGAAAGTACCGCAAGAACCACCTCAGTGTTTTCTGCACTTTTCCGCACAGCAATTCACCGCAAAACCACGAGCGTTTTTTTTTTTTTGTAGCGTCGGTGGTTTTGGTGTTTCGATCACCGCAGAAACACTGATGTGAGTTACAAAAAATCTCGAAATTTCGTAATGTTTTGTAATTTGTATAAATAACGGTAGAAATCACGATGTCGGTGAAGTTTGAAAAGTTTCAAAGTTGAAATGGTATTCGACTGTTTCTGCCAGCGCTAGCGATGCCAAAACGGTTACAGACATGGTTTTTAATTTATAACTTAATGAAGGAGGAACTTGTCCATATTAAGATAAGCGTTTTCGGATGGAAAAAACTCTTCCGGTCATTTTAAGACCACTACCAAATCGTTAGACCGAGCGGAAGACCTTCATATCGGGGAAAAATCACACCCTCTGAAAACGCTTATTTAAATATGGACAAATCTTTCCTTCATATTGAAAATAGTATATTACGCCACTAGGGAGGGAAAGTAGACTATATCCAACCGCGTGTAAGATTACCACCCGAGCCGAAGGCGAGGGGATAGTCTACTTTCACTCCCCAGTGGAGTATACTATTTTTCACCATATCTGCAGCGGAAAGTTCGAATTACGTAAAGCCCGTAGGGCGGGAAGTCGAACTTTCCGCGCAGGTATGGTGAAAAAATTGTTAAATCTGACAAACACATCAGAGGGTGTGATTTTTTCCCAAAAATGAAGGTCTGCCGCAGGGTCTATTGACTTCGCAGTGGTCTTAAAATGACCGGAGAACATTTTGACGCCTACAAACTCTTGTCTTAAAGTGGACAAACACTGCCTCCATATTGAAAATAATTGTTAAAGCAGCGACGACCACATCAGAGAGCCTGATTTTTCCCCGATATGAAGGTCTTCCGCAGGATCTATCGATTTGGTAGTGGTCTTAAAATGACCGGAAGAGTTTTTTCCCTCCGACAACGCATATCTTAATATGGACAAGTTCCTCCTTTTCAAAGTTGAAATGGTATTCAACTGTTTCTGCCAGCGCTAGCGATGCCAAAACGGTTACAGCCATGCTTTTTAATTTATAACTTAATGAAGGAGGAACTTGTCCATATTAAGATAAGCGTTTTCGGATGGAAAAAACTCTTCCGGTCATTTTAAGACCACTACCAAATCGATAGACCCTGCGGAAGACCTTCATATCGGGAAAAAATCACACCCTCTGAAAACGCTTATTTAAATATGGACAAATCTTTCCTTCATATTGAAAATAGTATATTACGCCACTAGGGAGGGAAAGTAGACTATATCCAACCGCGTGTAAGATTACCACCCGAGCCGAAGGCGAGGGGATAGTCTACTTTCACTCCCCAGTGGAGTATACTATTTTTCACCATATCTGCAGCGGAAAGTTCGAATTACGTAAAGCCCGTAGGGCGGGAAGTCGAACTTTCCGCGCAGGTATGGTGAAAAAATTGTTAAATCTGACAAACACATCAGAGGTCGTGATTTTTTTCCCAAAAATGATGGTCTTCCGCAGGGTCTATTGACTTCGCAGTGGTCTTAAAATGACCGGGGGACATTTTTACGCCTAAAAACTCTTGTCTTAAAGTGGACAAAGACTGCCTCCATATTGAAAATAATTGTTAAAGCAGCGACGACCACATTAGAGCCTGATTTTTCCCCGATATGAAGGTCTTCCGCAGGGTCTATCGATTTGGCAGTGGTCTTAAAATGACCGGAAGAGTTTTTTCCCTCCGACAACGCTTATCTTAATATGGACAAGTTCCTTCTTTATTAAGTAATAAATTAAAAACCATGTCTGTAACCGCACTGAGAGAAAATTATGGTATTAGTAACTATAAAGTGACAACTATTCATTTATGGTTGGTACAACAATTTTTTTATAGTTGACACAACTATCAAATAGTTACTATAACTAGCAAATAGTTACCATAACTATTTTCATAGTTATCGTAACTATAAAAATAGTTGCATGTAATAAAAATGAATAGTTGTCACTTTATAGTTGACTGTGCTATTACGATTTCTCTGAGTGCGTTTTGGCATCGCTGGCGCTGGACGCCGGCGCTGGCAGAAATAGTCGAATACCGTTTCAACTTTGAAACGTTTCAAACTTTACCGACATAAATCACGGCTCGACGGAATTTTCAGTGCCATGATAATTCGCAGAATCCGTCTTGCCACTGATAAACAACAGTAAAAATGATCCACTTCAGTACATGGACGGACGATAACTTACGACCGTCCGTACTTATACACAGAACGGCGAACACTCATTTGCGAGAATTACGTCTTGGCTCGTTCGCCATCTAGCGGATTAACTTCGAGTGCAGGCGCAATCACCGACTTAGCTAGATGGCCAACGACTTCATCTTTTCGTGCGTATAAACACGTAGCTATCGCAAATTGCTGTGCTCTTATATAACT
This sequence comes from Ephialtes manifestator, assembly GCA_963970395.1. Lineage (NCBI taxonomy): Eukaryota > Metazoa > Arthropoda > Insecta > Hymenoptera > Ichneumonidae > Ephialtes > Ephialtes manifestator. Next base: position 4,820,975 of record OZ019968.1, on the reverse strand, counting down.
GAAGGACCACGTTTTGGAGATGTCCTAACTATTTGACATAGATGGTCTAGCCATTTAGAAATGTGGAACGAGAAAAGACGATGTTGTCTTCTCTTTAGAGTAATAAATGTGGTATGCATTCCTAACGCCGAAATTCACATGGCCGAAAATCATAATCACGGAAAAACAAAACACGGCACAGTTTGTTTGCACTTAGTGCGAATTTATGATCGATCTTGAGATCGCACTTAACATCAATCTTAAGATCGAACTTGCTTAGTGCTGTTGATCGATCGTAAGTTCGACGTTGAGTTCGATCTCAAGTTCGGTCTTAAGTTCGATCTCAAGTTCTTGAGATTAAACTGAGTTCGAACTTAATATCGATCTCAAGACCAATCTTAAGAACGAACTTCAAGTCTTAGTCTTACAAAATAAATGAAGGGATGCATAAATCGTTTCACAGGGACTCCGAAGGCGCATTGGTTTATGATTTTGTTTTTCCAAGCTAACCGTATTAAATATGTCAGTAAAAAAGATAATTAGATTTTCAGCAAGCGAGAAAATGATTTTTTCGAAAATCTATCATCGACATAAGTCCGAATTGGTAATATGTAGAGATCGAGTTTTAGGGTGAAAGAATGACAAATAGGGTGAAGAATAGCAGTTCCTGCCATTGTCGCGAAAGTTTGTTTATCTCATTCGTGTTCATCGTTTTATATCACATTGACCTTGGTGATTTCGATGATAATAATGCCAAGAAGTTAGTAACGAGATTAAAAGAAAATTGTTGTGAAAAGAATTATAAGTGTATCCTTTTTCCCTCATTTTAAATTAATTTCTTGATTCTACAGAATCCATGTGAAATTTTTTTGCAGCAATTTCTTACATTCTAAAACGTATTTATACAAATGGATGTAAAGATACGAATAATATTGAATATGTTTTCGGTGCTACAATTCACATTACACTCAGGACGAATTCTGTGGGTAATTGTACAAATATATCATGACTAGAAAAAAAAAATCAAAAAGCCATTAACTACGGTTAAATCTTCAGAGTTTTCAAATCTGTTTCCCTTATTGTGTGTGTGAACTCCAATTTAGGCGAAAATTCAAATTTGAGTTCAGACCTAAGTTTGATCTTAAATCCGAACTCAAGATCACACTGAAAATCGAACTTAAGTTCAGACTTAAGTTTAAACTTAAGATTGAGCTTAAGAACCCAATCAGATTCGGCAAAAGTTCAATCTTAAGATTGATCTCAAGATCAATCTTTAGTATTATATTAAACTACATCTTAAGTTCCAACTCAAGTCAAAACAGCTTACGCCGTCTTTTGTTTCGGTGTTGCGAATTTCGGAGATATGAATGCATACCATAAATGTTACACATATTATACAAATAAAAATTAAATATTGACGGTAACAGCATTTAACTGGCTTCACGGCAACGTGAAATCTGCCGTGATTTAAGCCGTGATTTCTACCATTATTTATACAAATTACAAAATATTATTAAATTACGAAATTTTTCGAAATTGACATCGGTGTTTTTGCGGTGATCGAAACAGCAAAACCACCAACGCTAGATAAAAAAACACTCAAAGGTTTTGCGGTGAATTGCTGTACGAAAAAGTGCGGAAAACGCTGAGATGGTTTTTGCAGTTTTTTTAGCGATGACAGAACCTCCTAAGGATCGTATAGCAGCCATTTTAGTTACTTTACATTTACGGCAGCCATTTTAATTGTTTTCGAATTTGGCCACCAGATGTCGCATCGATATTTCGTAACCCCGATCAGCGTAATTTAGGGAACAAAATTAATAGCGTATATAAAGTAAATACATAACCTAAAAATAAATTATAAAATGGCGGTGTGCATAAATGGGAACCAGGATTTCAGGTCTTCGATCTTCGAAGTGTGAATTTGTTGTCCATGTCGATTATTCGTGTGTACTTGCGAGTTATTTGGTATGTAAAAAGTGATGTGTTTTCGTGTCGATATACAGATTATCTAAATCTTGAATTAATCGGTTTGTTGGTGGTCTTCATCTTCCATCCAGTCTCCGAATAATTCGGCCGCCATTTTGTATGCGCCATTTGCGTTACTCCAATTTTTCTTCTGTTATCTTCCATTTTTAATCGAATAGTTACGCAGATGGCGCATTTATCGCAATCCTCGTTAACCCATTTTCAGCCTGCAGTGAGCTAATTCAATAATTACAAGCTTTGTGTCATTTTTAGTCATCAATATTTTAAAAAATATACATTTTCTTCAAAAACCATTTCTTTGATATTTACAATTTGGATCAAATTACGAATTAAAGTCTTCTCGTGTATCCCAAGCAATTTATTTATTTATATTGTGTAATAGTTGACCTAGTACTGAATTTCAATCAAAGTGGAGATTATAATGATTTTTTAACAAAAAAAAAAAATTTCGTATCATGAATTTTTTGCATATTTTCAAAGATATTTATTTATTTATTGATATCGATTTATTACACGTTTTCAGATATATTTTTTTTTTTTATCAAATGATTTCATCGAAATTCAAAATGCGAAAAAGTAGAATTAAACATTTTTGATTGAAAATGAAACATATATTCTGCCTTTTAATTTTTTAATTATCTTATAAAATAAAAATAAAATTTTTTATACTGTACCAAAATTCTTGAAAAAAAAGAAAAAACATATGTAAAAATTTTCTACAATTTTGTCAAACTTTTTTATCAAATCAATGTAATAATTTTTGATCATTATTGTTATTATTATTAAAAATTGATGTTCAATGACGTTATTTTTTTTTAAAGATTTTCTTTTCACGTGTTCTACAAAAATGCTAATCGGGTGTAACTTTGATTAAAAATGTGTAAGTTTGATAGAAAGTACCGGTAAAAAAAATCGAAAGGCATTATAATCCCCCCTTAATTATTTGCATAAGCTAAAGCAATGGATTTTTTTTTTCAAACTTGTACTAAACAAAAAGCCGAAAATGGGTTAATCACTAAATCTCCTGGAAATCAGACTTGTACTCGCTTATCGTAAACTCGTTTCTACCTTTAGAAAAAAAATAATCGAGAAGCTCTGCTGCTAAAATTCTGAAAGCACGTGTGGGAAGAAATAGGATTAAGGATTTATCACACATACATACCCAGCCAAAAGTTTGATTAAATTATAATTCCAGTATTTCGCGTCAAGAGAAAATTCTGAAAAAAAAAAATCATCGCCAAGGAAAATACTGATTTTTATTTATTTTTTTAATAGTGAAAAAGGGCATTAATAAATAAGTAAAAAAAAAATTATCAAACATTAAACAATTTTTTTTTTCTTTTTCTGATGTAATAAATTTACCGATTTTTTCGAATATATTTGATCCTTAAATAAATTTTTGTACCAATCTAAAAATAATTTAATTTTTTTTGTAAATTGATACATACAAAAAATTATAGACACGTTATAAAAACTGGTTAATAAAAAAATAATGCTTTAAAAAATTTTAACAAACAAATATCCATTTTTTTTTAAATTCACGTATTTAAAAAAATATCGAAGGAACCAAAACAATGCTAATCTTTTTTTCCTAATTTGGTAATAACCTTTTTTAAATTCACGTATTTAAAAAAAATATTGAAGGAACCAAAACAATGTTAACCTTTTTTTCCTAATTTGGCAATAACCTTTTCTCATAATTATGATTATTATTTTGAATCAATATTTTCGGTATCTTTAATGACGTTAATTATTTTTTATTTCCTCCTGTCGCAGTGTAAAAAAATTTTTACCGAATTAAACTCGCAACGTTGAATTAAAATTTCAACAAACAAATATTCATTTTTTTTAAATTCACGTATTTAAAAAAAATATCGAAGGAACCAAAACAATTCTAACCTTTTTTTCCAAATTTGGTAATAACCTTTTCTCATAATTATGATTATTATTTTGAATCAATATTTTCGGTATCTTTAATGACGTTAATTATTTTTTATTTCCTCCTGTCGCAGTGTAAAAAAATGTTTATCGAATTAAACTTGCAGCGTTGAATTAAAATTTCAACACACAAATATTGATTTTTTTTAAATTCACGTATTTAAAAAAATATCGAAGGAACCAAAACAATACTAATCTTTTTTTCCTAATTTGGTAATAACCTTTTCCCATAATTATGATTATTATTTTGAATCAATATTTTCGGTATCTTTAATGACGTTAATTATTTTTTATTTCTTCCTGTCGCAGTGTAAAAAAAAATTTATCGAATTAATCTTGCAACGTTGAATTAAAATTTCAACAAACAAATATTCATTTTTTTTAAATTCACGTATTTAAAAAAATATCGATGGAACCAAAACAATGCTAATCTTTTTTTCCTAATTTGGTAATAACCTTTTTCCATAATTATGATTATTATTTTGAATCAATATTTTCGGTATCTTTAATGACGTTAATTATTTTTTGTTTCCTCCTGTCGCGGTGTAAAAAAATTTTTATCGAATTAAACTTGCAACGTTGAATTAAAATTTCAACAAACAAATATTCATTTTTTTTAAATTCACGTATTTAAAAAAATATCGAAGGAACCAAAACAATGCTAATCTTTTTTTCCTAATTTGGTAATAACCTTTTCCCATAATTATGATTATTATTTCGAATCAATATTTTCGGTACCTTTAATGACGTTAATTATTTTTTATTTCTTCCTGTCGCAGTGTAAAAAAATTTTTATCGAATTAAACTTGCAACGTTAAATTAAAATTTCAACAAACAAATATTCATTTTTTTTAAATTCACGTATTTAAAAAAATATCGAAGGAACCAAAACAATGCTAATCTTTTTTTCCTAATTTGGTAATAACCTTTTCCCATAATTATGATTATTATTTTGAATCAATATTTTCGGTATCTTTAATGACGTTAATTATTTTTTATTTCCTCCTGACGCAGTGTAAAAATTTTTTTATCGAATTAAACTTGCAACGTTGAATTAAAATTTCAACAAACAAATATTCATTTTTTTTAAATTCACGTATTTAAAACAATATCGAAGGAACCAAAACAATACTAATCTTTTTTTCCTAATTTGGTAATAACCTTTTCCCATAATTATGATTATTATTTTGAATCAATATTTTCGGTATCTTTAATGACGTTAATTATTTTTTATTTCCTCCTGTCGCAGTGTAAAAAAAATTTTATCGAATTAAACTTGCAACGTTGAACTAAAATTTCAACAAACAAATATTCATTTTTTTTTAAATTCACGTATTTAAAAAAAATATCGAAGGAACCAAAATAATGCTAACCTTTTTTTCCTAATTTGGCAATAACCTTTTCCCATAATTATGATTATTATTTTGAATCAATATTTTCGGTATCTTTAATGACGTTAATTATTTTTTATTTCCTCCTGTCGCAGTGTAAAAAAAATTTTATCGAATTAAACTTGCAACGTTGAATTAAAATTTCAACAAATAAATATTCATTTTTTTTAAATTTACGTATTAAAAAAAATATCGAAGGAACCAAAACAATGCTAATCTTTTTTTCCTAATTTGGTAATAACCTTTTTCCATAATTATGATTATTATTTTGAATCAATATTTTCGGTATCTTTAATGACGTTAATTATTTTTTATTTCCTCCTGTCGCAGTGTAAAAAAAATTTTATCGAATTAAACTTGCAACGTTGAATTAAAATTTCAACAAACAAATATTCATTTTTTTTTAAATTCACGTATTTAAAAAAATATCGAAGGAACCAAAACAATGCTAATCTTTTTTTCCTAATTTCGTAATAACCTTTTTCCATAATTATGATTATTATTTTGAATCAATATTTTCGGTATCTTTAATGACGTTAATTATTTTTTATTTCCTCCTGTCGCAGTGTAAAAAAAATTTTATCGAATTAAACTTGCAACGTTGAATTAAAATTTCAACAAACAAATATTCATTTTTTTTAAATTTACGTATTAAAAAAAATATCGACGGAACCAAAACAATGCTAATCTTTTTTTCCTAATTTGGTAATAACCTTTTCCCATAATTATGATTATTATTTTGAATCAATATTTTCGGTATCTTTAATGACGTTAATTATTTTTTATTTCCTCCTGTCGCAGTGTAAAAAAAATTTTATCGAATTAAACTTGCAACGTTGAATTAAAATTTCAACAAACAAATATTCATTTTTTTTAAATTCACGTATTTAAAAAAATATCGAAGGAACCAAAACAATGCTAATCTTTTTTTCCTAATTTGGTAATAACCTTTTCCCACAATTATGATTATTATTTTGAATCAATATTTTCTTTATGACGTTAATTATTTTTTATTTCCTCCTGACGCAGTGTAAAAATTTTTTTATCGAATTAAACTTGCGGTTGAAAATGTATGTGTGAATCCTTACTTATAATAACGATCGTGTGTCACATGACAATATTCGGCAGCGTTGCTTATTATCGTTATGAACAACCGTATATAATCGAGTGGTCAATAAACGCTTAAAACTACTCGCAATATTTCTCATTTTTTTTATACATATAATTAATCAATCAATTGGTCAATTAATTGATGAACATTCGTTGAAGAAGGAAGCTAGCGTAAAGCGTTTCAAGGAAGAAATTGGAAAACTTGTTCATCACTTTCACAATAAACTTTCATACAAATTCGTCACTCACACATACTCGTTGCGAAGAAATTATTATTATCAAGGAATGACGATGAATATAAAAACTTTCATGACTAATAATAAAAATTAATAATAATAATAATAATAATAACAATAAGAAATTACACAATATAGGTAATAGTTTTGCATCACGTGATCGTCACGTCGCTGCTGCGTGTGTAAATATATATATATAATTTGCAATTATCAATATTTATCATATTTCTCTCATTTATACGTGAAATTCTACGCGCATGCGCCGGGCCTCCACACGATTAATAAATTCTAAACTTTTGCTCTCTTAAATCCTTTTTTTTCATCTAATAGAACGAGACAAACGAGGCCTACGACAACGATGGACGCAATTTCTAGATTTTCTTTTCTTTCGCTTCACTTAATCGTGAATTCATTTCATTTTCAATATATTATATATGTAATATATAATATTATAATACACAATTTGTAAGCCCTTTAATCGATCTATCTATGAAACTTTTGCCGTCAATTCAGCCATTTTTTCGTTCCCGAAAGTTTTTCATATTTTTCATAATCAGATTTTTATTTATTATTATTATTTATATAATGTAATTTTTGCACTATTTTTTGTGAATAAAAGTTTCTGTTTTTAAATATCGTTTTAGAAAAATTGTTGCGGTTGACTTAAAAAAAAAAAAAAAATCATGCCAACATTTTACGCTTTTATTGAAAAAAATAATTGCCGTAATTTTTTTCTCATGAAAAATAATTTTTTTATTGTGGAATTAATCATTAATTCATAAGTGAATAAAGATAATAAGTTATTCACTTTGTATTTTTTTCCTACAATTTTTCTAATCTAGGATATTAACAGTTTTCCAAAAAAATGTTAATAAATTTGAAAAACTGTCTGAAACGAAAAATATCAAAGAGATTCAGGAAAAACTGTGGCTAAACTGACAGAGAATGTCTCCTATAAAAAACTCGTGACTTTTATCGGCGCGTGAACTCTCAAAATTTCAAATATCTTTCACACTATTTCGGTAATATTTTATTTTTTTCTTGTCTTCATTTATTTATTTAATTTATTTTTCAGTAATGCGTTTATTAATAACTCACCTTTTTTGTCTTCAGTTAATCCATCACAGTTTACTCACTTCGGCTGGTTTACCCTGACTATAGACTAGAAACAGTTCTCTCTTCTTTATTTTCACATTTAAATCGTCTTTCGGTTTTTTTTTTTGTTGTTGTTCTTAAATTGCAAATGAAGAAAAATAATTGCCAATTTTTTTTTTTTCGCTAAACTTGCCTAAGGACTTCTGCATGCAAGGCAGTCTAACGCGAAAGTGAATCCTCCCCAGGAATCGTCGTTTATTTTTTATTTTTTTTCAGTCTTTGACGCCCTCGTCCCGGGCCTCCCTGGATCCTTTTCGCCTACGAAACGGGGAAATAAGTTTTCCTCGCAAAAGCACCGTCTTAAGAATATTGCTGGTGGCGACGGACGTAGGCGGACCGGCCGGGATTTCGGCTATCCGCGGGAAAATTTGTTACGCAGCTTTGTGCTTTTTTCGGAGATCCCTTCGCGTCGTTGCGGTCGCTGCGGAACTCGTTGACGACGTGCCGCCTCGCTCGCAGTCCGCCGTCGGTACAGGTTTCAGTTCTCTGCAAGAATAAAAAAGAAGCAATGGAAAACGTGTAAAAATCTAGTTCGTATACACTTACTTTATAACTATAGCATATTTCTTTATAAAAAAAAAAAAGATACCAAAAAAGATGCATAGTAGAACTTTGCACATTACTTCCTCATTAATTTTCATCTTTCGCAACGCCGCCTCTATGAGGAGGTTTCTTTATTTTATTTTTGGTTTTCTCATAGAGGAAACTTTGCGAAAGATGAAAATTATTGACGGAGCAATGTACAAAGTTCTACTTTGCATTCTTATTTTAAATACAAATTAAAGAAGTACGTAAAAAAAATGTTCATAAATTCAAAATTCTATAAAATCTAAACCGCTTTATGTATTTCACTTAAATTCAATACCGATCGTCATTTTTCATTGCTTTATTCGTCAAAAACTGTTTAAGCTCGTTATCTAAAAAATTGTGGCAGCTAGAGAACATATAGAGATTTTTTGAAAAATTCAATGTCATATAAAATCTGAACCACTTTACCGATCTTTACCAAATTCGATATCCACTACAATTGGATGTTAATTTTACCTTGCAAAAGATTTGAGCAGGTTTGGGCGAACTTAACTTGAATAAGAACGAAAACAAATTTTTTTCGAAAATTCAAAATTTTATAAAATCTAAACCGCTTTATGTATTTCACTTAAATTCAATACCGATCGTCATTATTCATTGCTTTATTCGTCAAAAACTGTTTAAGCTCGTTATCTAAAAAATTGTGGCAGCTAAAGAACATATAGAGATTTTGTGAAAAATTCAATGTCTTATAAAATCTGAACCACTTTACCAATCTTCACCAAATTCGATATCTACTACAACTGGAAGTTAATTTTACCTTGCAAAAGATTTGAGCAGGTTTGGTCGAACATAACTTGAATAAGAACGAAAACAAATTTTTTTCGAAAATTCAAAATTTTATAAAATCTAAACCGCTTTATGTATTTCACTTAAATTCAATACCGATCGTCATTTTTCTTTGCTTTATTCGTCAAAAACTGTTTAAGCTCATTATATAAAAAATTGTGGCAGCTAGAGAACATACAGAGATTTTTTGAAAAATTCAATGTCTTATAAAATCTGAACCACTTTACCAATCTTCACTAAATTCGATATCGACTACAATTGGATGTTAATTTTACCTTGCAAAAGATTCGAGCAAGTTTGTTCGAACATAACTTGAATAAGAACGAAAACAAATTTTTTTCGAAAATTCAAAATTTTATAAAATCTAAACCGCTTTATGTATTTCACTTAAATTCAATACCGATCGTTATTATTCATTGCTTTATTCGTCAAAAACTGTTTAAGCACATTATATAAAAAATTGTGGCAGCTAGAGAACATACAGAGATTTTTTGAAAAATTCAATGTCTTATAAAATCTGAACCACTTTACCAATCTTCACTAAATTCGATATCGACTACAACTAGATGTTAGTTTTATCTTGCAAAAGATTTGAGCACGTTCGGTCGAACTTAACTTGAATAAAAACGAAAACAAAATTTTTTCGAAAATTCAAAATTTTATAAAACGTAAACCGCTTTATGGGTTTCGCTCAAATTCAATACCGACCTTCATTTTTTATTTCTCTATTTGTCCAGAACTATTTAGCTCATTAGCTGAAAAATTACGGAAGCTAGAGAATATACAGACATTTTTCGAAAAATTGAAAGGCTTATAAAATCTGAATTTTTTTTTCAATTTTTTCGAAAATATATATATAGGAAGGGGCGTTACTAACATATAGACTTTTTTCGAAAAATTGAAAGGCTTATAAAATCTCAATTTTTTTTCTCGCTTTTTACGCGAATTTTTTCGCGTTTTGCTTTCTCTATGAGGAAGCAAAACGCTGGGCTGAAGGACTACGATCGATGGTCCGTTGACGATACAATATAAAATAATAGATATGAGATCTAAATGTATGTAAATCTATGTCACCGTATATTGTCAATAAATAATCATTTACTACTACAATAAAAAAAAATGATGAGTAAAGTTTGTGTAATTATTATGTTATGTGAAAACATCGTCCGAAATCGGGTCGGTTTTTGTTATGTTTTTTGAGGACGTTTGATCTAAATTATAAATTAAGAAAAAAATTTTTTTATAAAAATAAAAAAAAAAAAAACTCCCGACTGAAAAATGAGTATAATTAATAAACAAATTGGGTAAATGAAAAATTGTTAAATAATAATCATTCGCTTATTACAGTCGGGAGATTAATTAGTCATGGGTGTGGCTCCCGACTATAATAGGCAAATTATCCAGAAAAGCTATTTACTCTTTTTTCAGCAGATCTAACACCATTTTACAAATTTTTCTGTAAGACTTACTCTTTCTGAGTACGTTTTGCACCCGATAAAAAAATTTTCTGCAAGGCAGTTACTCTTTTTGAGGAAATCTTGCACCATTTTACAAATCTTCCTTAAAGACTGTTACTCTTTTTGAGGACATTTAGCACTATTTCACAAGTTTTCCAGAAAGGCTGTTACTCTTTTTGAGGATTTTTTGCTCCATTTTACAATTTTTTCATAAGGGCCTTTACGCCATTTAAGGATATTATTCTCCAATTTATAAATTTTCCAGAAGAGCTGTTATGTTTTTACCATTTTTTCAAAAGACTTAATTAAAATTGCATTTAAGACTTAAAAGAGGAAAATTGTGGTTTCAATGAATGAAACTTTTATTTAACATAAAAATTCGTTTAGAAGACATTTGTGTCAGAAAATGTTTTTTTAATGTTTCTGTATATCACCTGTAACTTAGTAGATCCTCGTCGTCAGGCACCCGAGATATAAGATCGAGAACCTCGTTGTTCGGAACAGAATGAGGCCTCAGAAGTTTCCTCAAGAATTTATTGACGCCCCAGGCGAGAATGAGATACCTCATGGGTATGAAATAGAGAACTATCACACCGAGAATCGTCAAAATCATCGCGAGGTAACTGAGGTAAGGAACCGTAAAGTTGAATAGATTTTTTATCCTTTCGCAAAGACTCGCTATGTAGCCTATAGAATTTTGCACCGTCTGCGTGACTTCCTGAATTGCCTGCAAACGTTCCTTCAAACTCTTCTTTTCTTCCTGAAAAAAAAAAGAACAAAAGAATATAACAAAGTCAATTAAACAATGTATCAATTTGTTGTGAGTTTGTGAATAATTTAATTGTGGCACTGACTTTGTCTTTGTCATCCTCGTCATCGTCGTCATCTCCTGGAGTTGCGGGTCCTTCATCGGATGCAGCATCTCCTGAGTCGTGAAGCTGCCCAACCGACGGACTGTGTTGATACGACGTGGTGAATGAACCTCCAGTTAACATTGCGACCTGACGATAAAAAAAAACAATAATAAAGAAACGACCCATTGTAGGATGATTTCATGAAAAGTGTTTAAAAATGGACTCGGGAATATTTGAATGGATTCAGAAGAACTGAGAAAAATTTGTGTAATTTTTAAATGAATTTTAAAGTTTTCAAAACGATTTTTCAATGATTTCTGACATTGTAATTGGATTTGAAGAGGACTTGGATGGATTCAGAAACTATCAGAAGAATTTTGTAGAGACTTCTGAAATCTTAATTGGATTCAAAAAGGACTTAGATGGATTCAAAAAGGACTTAGATGGATTCAAAAGCCACCAGAAGGATTTAAAAAAGGATTTTGATGGATTCAAATACTTTAAGACAAGTTTGAAAAGTATTTGAAAGGATACGGGAACTCCCAGAATGATTCAGAATCTTAAATGGATTTGCAATGGCCTTTAATGGATTCAGATACTTCTAGATAAATTTAGAAATCCCAGAGACGGATCCAGATTCTCGTGTACGATTTTTTAAACCCTTGACCAAATTCAGAAGCTGTTAAGCAGTTTAAAAAATGACTTAAATGGATTCAAGAGCTCGTAACTGGATTTAAAATATTCTGAAACCTAGTAAGGCGAATCTAGAAGGATTTGAATAGATTCAGAAGCATACAGGCGGATTTATAGGACTTCGGGAAGACGTGAACAACTTAATTTATTGAGCATTCGCGAAATGGAATCTCTTTGATGGATTTAAGAAGGACTTGAATGGATTTACAATGGCTTTTAATGGATTCAGATACTTCTAAACAAATTTAGAAAGCCCTTAGACGAATCCAGATTCGCATATACGATTTTTTTAAATCCTTGGCCAAATTCAAAGGCTGTTAAGCAGTTTAAAAAATGACTTAAATGGATTCAAGAACTCGTAGCCGGATTTAAATGATTCTGAAACCTAGTAAGCTGAATCTAGATGGATTTGAAGTGATTCAGAAGCATACAGACGGATTTATAGGATTTCAGGAGGACTTGAACAACTTAATTTACTGGGCATTCACGCAATGGAAGCTCTTTGATGGATTTAAGAAGGACTTGAATGGATTTACAATGGCTTTTAATGGATTCAGATACTTCTAAACAAATTTAGAAAGCTCTTAGTCGGATCCAGATTCTCGTATACGATTTTTTAAACCCTTGACGAAATTCAGAAGCTGTTAAGCAAATTCAAAAATAACTCAAATGGATTCAAGAACTCGTAACCGGATTTAAAAGGTTCTGAAGCCTAGTAAGCCGAATCTAGATGGATTTGAAGTGATTCAGAAGCATACAGACGGATTTATAGGACTTGACGACTTGAATAACTTAATTTACTGGGCATTGACGAAATGGAATCTCTTTGACTGACTTAAGAAGGACTTGAATGGATTTACAATGGCTTTTAATGGATTCAGATACTTCTAAACAAATTTAGAAAGCCCTTAGGCGGATCCAGATTCTCGTATACGATTTTTCAAACCCTTGACCAAATTCCGAAGCTGCTAAGCAGGTTCAAAAATTACTTAAATAGATTCAAGAACTCGTAACTGGATTTAAAAGGTTCTAAAACCTGATAAGGCGAATCTAGAAGGATTTGAATTGATTCAGAAGCATACAGGCGGATTTATAGGACTTCAAGAAGACTTGAACAACTTATTGTACTAGGCATTCACGAAATGGAAGCTCTTTGATGGATTTAAGAAGGACTTGAATGAATTTGCAATGGCCTTTAATGGATTCAGATACTTCTAGACAAATTTAGAAAGCCCTTAGGCGGATCCAGATTCTCGTATACGATTTTTCAAACCCTTGACCAAATTCAGAAGCTGCTAAGCAGGTTCAAAAATTACTTAAATGGATTCAAGAACTCGTAACCGGATTTAAAAGGTTCTGAAGCCTAGTAAGCCGAATCTAGATGGATTTGAAGTGATTCAGAAGCATACAGGCGGATTTATAGGACTTCAGGAAGACTTGAACAACTTATTGTACTAGGCATTCACGAAATGGAAGCTCTTTGATGGATTTAAGAAGGACTTGAATGAATTTGCAATGGCCTTTAATGGATTCAGATACTTCTAGACAAATTTAGAAAGCCCTTAGGCGGATCCAGATTCTCGTATACGATTTTTCAAACCCTTGACCAAATTCAGAAGCTTCTAAGCAGGTTCAAAAATGATTTGAATGGATTCAAGAACTCGTAACCGGATGCAAAAGGTTTTGAAACCTAGTAAGGCGAATCTAGAAGGATTTGAATTGATTCAGAAGCATACAGGCGGATTTATAGGACTTCAGGGAGACTTGAACAACTTATGTTACTGGGCACTCACGAAATGGAATCTTTTTGACGGACTTAAGAAGGACTTGAATGGATTTTCAATGGTCTTTAATGGATTCAGATACATCTAGACAAATTTAGAAAGCTCTTAGACGGATCCAGATTCTCATATACGACTTTTTAAATCTTTGGCCAAATTCAAGGGCTGTTAAGCAGGTTAAAAAATGACTTAAGTGGATTCAAGAACTCGTAGCCGGATTTAAAAGGTTCTGAAACCTAGTAAGCTGAATTTAAATGGATTTGAAGTGATTCAGAAGCACACAGGCGGATTTATAGGACTTCAGGAGGATTTGAACAACTTAATTTACTGGGCTTCGACTTACCATGCAATATTTCATAAGAATAAGAAGCGCCGCTGTGGGAATCATCCAGGGCTCGAAATAGTAGCACAAAAGAACAAAGAGAACGAGCGCTACAATGCTCCGTGTTTTGCTCTCCCACTCCCAACAGCTCTGAATGTATTTTCCCATGTCGATAAAGAACACTATGATGGCCTTGAGCCTGAGAACGTTCCTCAGAAAAACTTGACGCTTGAACTTCACTTCCGGCTCCATGTACTTCTTCTCCTTTGGATTTAAAGTTCTAGCGCAAGCCCTGAGCACGTTCCAGACGACAATCATCTCGAGCATTATTTGCGGCGAATTTCCCTTGGCACGTCCACGCAACTTTTTGTCCTTAAGAGCGTACCAGCGCTTCTCAGCGTTGCGAATTCGCAGCAACGGTATTGCTACGCGTCCGAGAAACTCTACTTTGTGATCACGATCCTCGTCGTATACCGTCACTTCCAGCACCGAATTTATATCCTTTACATTACTGCAAAAAGACAAAAAAAAACAAAAGATTGTTCCATCACACATCGAATTCAATTATCAATTTTATTACCATTAACGCCAAAGTTCTGGAGTTTTTTTTAGAACTCCGAATGTAAATATGGCATCAGAATTTTTTAGTTCAATATGGCGGATACAAAATGGCGAATAAAAAGTGCCGAATCCATAATGGCGAATAAAAAATGGCGGATCCAAAAGGGCGAATAAAAGATGGCGGATCCAAAATGCCGAATCCAAAATGGCGAATAAAAAATGGCGGATCCAAAATGGCGAATAAAAGATGGCGGATCTAAAATGGCGAATAAAAAATGGCGGGTCCAAAATGGCGAATAAAAGATGGCGGATCTAAAATGGCGAATAAAAAATGGCGGATCCAAAATGGCGAATAAAAGATGGCGGATCCAAAATGCCGAATCCAAAATGGCGAATAAAAAATGGCGGATCCAAAGTGCCGAATCCAAAATGGCGAATAAAAAATGGCGGATCCAAAATGCCGAATCCAAAATGGCGAATAAAAAATGGCGGTTCCAAAGTGCCGAATCCAAAATAGGGGATGAATATTAAAAACAGGTTGGATTTTTGTGAAAATGCATAACTTCTATTTTCAAAAGAATTTCCAAATTCAAAATGGCGGATGAAATTTTGGAAAAATAATTTGATTTATATGATAATGGGTAACCTAGTGTTTTTGAGGTCGCTGAATACAAAAATTATATTCAATTTACAAAATTCAAAATGGCGGATTGGTATTAAAAGACGGTGGGAACAAAAGTTACATTCACAACTGCAATTTGTTTGATACATTGGATTGCAAATTTTCGCAAATAATACCATGTTCCTTCAATAGACTATACTTTTTAACCATGATTTTTTTTCTATAATTTAACATGAAACAAATAATAAATCGTCGGTATTTTTTTTGTGTTGTAAAATCAGAAATAATTTCTTTAATGTCGAATTCACAAACAAAAATTGTTGAATACATAACCTCTTTTTTGTAAAAATGGTAAAAAATATTTCGTAAAATGTAAAAAAATTCAACGAATTATTTTTGTATTTTGTTTGTAAAACTAAAAATGAAAAAAAGTATGTTCCACAATTAACAAAAACATATATTTTGTTTTAAATGTTGATAATTACAAGGTTATATAACGTTCTAAAATAAATTGAGATAAACGTCCCGATTTTATAAATAAATATAAACAAAAGCTTGTATTCGATTGCTCTATTGTTATAAAACAGTTTCGATGAAGTTTAAATAAATTATTATTTTCAAATGATTTCTTATATTTGATCTGACAAATTAAATACAAATTCGTGATATTAATGTGGATTCAGCGACCCCAACAATTTTAACCCATTTTTTAAAGAATTCAAGTATTTCCCAAATTGATTTGCCGCCATTATCCCATACTAATATCATATTTGACTTAATGAACCTCAAAAACAATATAATACTAATTATTATAAAAAAACACAAAAATTTGAAACGGTTATTTAAAAAAAAGGCTCTATTTGCTAAATAAGTAGGTAGGAATTTTGATGTAGCGCTCACAATGTAAAAATTTTTTGCCAATTTGGCGCGAGGGTCTTGTACTCCGTTTGGGTCTGAAGCCTCGCGTTGACTAGCTCGAGGACGCAGAAGGGATCACTTTTGCCTCCTAAATCCGCAGCGGCAAGGCCTTGCGCTCTGTAAACCTAGAAATAAATATTTTCACATAATAACAATCATTATAGTTTCAATTTTCTTCCAATCCTGGACTCCTACATTTCTCCTAATATCAACAGACCCAACTCACGTGTTTGTGTTTACTTTTTTGCGCTTGAAATATTTCATCAATATAATTTGCTCATTTTCAATTTTTTATCATTGCGTCAATTATTTTTATAATTTACTATAAACAATAATAAATATCACTTTAGATAACCATTATTTATACTATTTACATTTTTTAAATAATATATATATGCAATTGAACAATATTAATAATATAAATATTGTAAATAATATAAATAGTTCTTTTTAAAAAAAGTAATAAAATCGTGTTTTTTACATTTTTTCAAATTCCACATTTTTATTTTTTTTTCGTTTGAAAAGAAATATTTCAGCGATTAATATCACCGCTAATTTTCTTTTTCTTTAAAAAAAAATTGTATTTCAATGTTTATCATATTTATTATAATTTTAAT
The DNA here is from genome assembly GCA_963970395.1 of Ephialtes manifestator. Taxonomy (NCBI): domain Eukaryota; kingdom Metazoa; phylum Arthropoda; class Insecta; order Hymenoptera; family Ichneumonidae; genus Ephialtes; species Ephialtes manifestator. The sequence continues at coordinate 4,803,975 of OZ019968.1, read as the reverse complement.
AAATTATAATATTAGAATTAATAAATTCTATTACCATAATAAATATAATTATAGTAAATTTTTTTAATAAAGTGATTTTTAAAAATAAAAATTATAAATATTAATAATTAATTTTTTATGATATATGAAAATAATTATTTGTTTTCTTACTTTTACAGTGAGATGTCCTACGTCTCTGGGTCTTTGGAGGCTGTTTCGGATTGAATATTTCTGAAGAAGTCGTGACCGTTCCTGTGGAGTTTCCTCATGCGCAGCCAAGTCGCTGATCGTTTCGCTGGCTGTTGTCCCACTTATCGTTAAAAGTAGATATATGTTTCCGGCACCGTCCTCCAGGTCCCGCCAGAGTCGATGCGTTGTTTCGCGCTCCATACTCGCCAAATCTATCGTCGTTCTGCCCATCAAATCGTCCTGGTGACTCTTGTCACGATCCCAGACGGTCACCTCCAATTCTTGTCCCAAATACGGATCCTCGTAAAGATGTAGATCGAATTGCTCTAACCAAACGGGACTCAAAGTCTTGTTTACCACTTTTGATTTGTACTTTTCCGTTCCCAGCCTGTAAAATCGAAGACAAGAAAAATGTTCACAATGAAAACTAGTACGAATCGGTATAAATTAAAACTGGTAGAAAAATCGGCATAACTTTATATAAATATAGATTGGTCAAAATCGGCATATTTTTATATAACATTTAGATCGGTAAAAATCGGCATAATTTTATATAAATATAGATTGTTCAAAATCGGCATATTTTTATATAAAATTTAGATTGTTCAAAATCAGCAGAATTTTATATAAGTATAGATTGGTAAAAATCGGCATATTTTTATATAAAATTTAGATCGGTAAAAATCGGCATAATTTTATATAAAATATAGACCGGTAAAGATCGGTATAATTTTTTATGAAATATAAATCGGTATAATTTTATATAAAATTTAGATCGGTCAAAATCGGCATAATTTTATATAAAATATAGACCGATAAAGATCGGTATAATTTTTTATGAAATATAAATCGGTATAATTTTATATAAAATTTAGATCGGTAAAAATCGGCATAATTTTATATGAAATATAGATCGGTATAAACGAAGGTAATAAGTAAGTCAACATGTATCGATAAAACTCTACATAGATCAATTGGACTTTGTGATCGCCTAGATCAATAGCATACTCATATATAAACCGGTATACACTTTTTAAACGATATAAATATTAATTGATATAAATCTACATAAAATGGCATGAATCGATATAAATTGGCACAATTTAATGTAAATTGATGCAGATCGGTATAAATGATTGCAAGTCGATGTAAATCGGTATCAATCAATGAATCTCGTTATGTATCAATTGTCTTAGGATTTTGAGATTGTTTGCATGAATAACATAATTAAATTTAAACCGATAAAAGTTCTTATCAACCGATATAGATTGATATAAATCGATAGAAACGATATAAATTTGACAAAATCGATGTAAGTCAATATAAATCGACATACTTAAATTCGCATGAATCGGTATGAGTAGGAATAAGTTTATATATCATTTGATATAAAATTATCTAAACCGATGTAATTATATAAATCGGTAAAAATTGGTAAAAAAAGATCGATAAAAATCGGTAAAAATCGATTTGTATTTATGTGCATCGATTCTCGAATTCGACCAATTGATTGACGTTATATTCTGGATTCATTTTTGTATATATCGTACCGAAATTTTACGTAGGGATCCGAAAGACCGTCGATGTCCATAGGCAGAAGATTCTTCGCCTCCACAAGTACGATTGTCACCACAGAACTCCATATCTGCGACTTGAGCTTCCTATTAACGTCTGCGAGACGACTCGTGCGCTGAAAGTACTATGCAGGTAACACTGCGAATTAACTTAAGACGTAACGCTTCTGCGTCGAAGATAATTTCGAACATGCAATAAGTTTCTTTCTATCTAAACTTAATCAGTGAAAATGATATTTAAATTTGTTTAATATCCCAAATATCCCTATTGAATTAATTCTCACCGGAGTGATGAAGAAAAGTTCGTTGAGAAACAAACCGAATAATTTTTTTCAAAAATCTTTAAATTTTATTTGAAAATTTTTTAAAAATGCTTTTTTAAAATTAACTTTTTTAAAATTAACGTTCTAACCACATAAAAATAAATAGAACAGGTTACTCGTGGTAAGGGTAAAATTGTATGTTTTTTTTTAAAGCTCAACAATTTTATTCCATAAAAAACTATAGTTCCCTTAATGTTTGTTAGACTATTTTTTAAATGTACTTTATTAATAAACGTCTGGTACTGTTTTTTATTTAAAATCGATGTTCTTAGTATCTTTAATGGCGTTGATTTCAGTTTTTATTTTCTTTAAATTTCTCTAAATAAACATTAATTATATAATTCATTTAATAGTTATTCTGCAACAATTCGTAGCATCTTTTATTTAAAAAATCTAAAAATTTCATCCTGCTCCCTAAGAAAATTATATTTTATAATAATTATTCCTTTATATATTTATTTCATAATAATTCCTTTATATAATTATTTCATAATAATTCGCGAACATGATTACGAAAAAAATGCGTTAAAATAATTGACAAATGAAGAAACTATCCCAAAATTTCATGAAATTTTAATGAAGAATAATTTCCCTTGCCATTACTAAAAAATGTTAATATCCTTTTAAAAGTATTTAAAATTGTTATTACACAATAATAATTTTCGAATTTATTATGTCATAAATGTTCATCATACGTTTATAATGATATTTCTTCAGTAATTATAAATAGTGTTAAAAATATCGACGATCTTATATACCCTCTGCACGTCTTCGACTTTTTCCTTGAACCCATCCCGAAGTTTATCCAACAAATCAACATGGTGGCTCTTTTCAACTTTTTCAATTTTCCCAGCTGCCGTCGTTTCGTCCTTAGTCCCATTGCCTTTTTCACGAGAAAGTTCCGGTGAGGATTCCATAGAATCCTTGGAACTGCTCGCACTGTCGTTTTTCTTTGCCGATTTCTTCACGGATACGATAAAAACTTCGCCGCTATCCGTTTCGGTAGCATCGTCTCCCTTTTCTTCCTCAACCACCTTTTCCGAGACATTTTCAGGTTCACTTTCCAAGCTCAAACTCCTCGTCACCGATTCACGTGGTTTCTGCGATCGTGCCGATTTATACCGATCAACGATCCAGCTCTCAATTGGCTGAAGCCACGGATGTTTTTCCGCAGTTTCTTCCAAAAAATTGCCAACCCGATCCTCCAAAATCCTCTCAGCACTTTCGACTCTTTTTTCAAACGAATATTTCAAGGCCGCATGTCTTTCTTTCCTTCTCGTACGCATTCCCTTCGCTAAGGTGATGCAATCCGTTCTAACCGAATTTCGGGTTTTCACCAATCGCGCTCCCATCTTATCAGCAGAAAATTTCCTGTCACTCGACTTTTCCTCCCTATTTTCCGATTTCTTCCCCCCGCCATTTTCTTTCCTTTCCTCATCATCCCTTCGATCATTTTTGGCTTTGTTGTCTTCTTCTTCATCTTTGACAACTTCTCTCAACCTATCCCTCTCCTTTCTCTCATCGATGAAGCCTACAATGTTTTTGAAGAGTTTATCGGCCCTTCCCTCCATTTCCCTTTCATAATCTTCTGCCTTTCCGCCTTTTCTGATTTTTTTTGCATTATCATCATCAACTTCACTCAACTTAACCGACTTCTCCATGTTCTCCTTCTCAGTTTTGAAGTCCAGGATGTTCTTGAAGAGCTTGTCTTCCCTTCCCTCACTTTCCCTTTCATCATCTTTTGTCTTCCCGCCTTTTCCGACATTTTTTGTATCACCGACATCAACTTCACTTGATGTAGTTGCCCTTTCCCCTTCTTTCGTTTCAGCTTTTAAGTTCATATCAATCTTGAAGAGTTTTTCTTCCCTTCCCTCCGTTTCCCTTTCATCATCTGTTGTTTTCCTGCCCTTCCCGACATTTTTTGCATCATCGGCATCAACTTCGCTCAACTTAAACGAACCTTCCTCTTCCTCCCTTTCAGTTTTTAAGTTCAGAGCACTCTTCGAAAGTTTTTCTTCTCTTCCCTCCATTTCTTTTCGATCGTTCTCTGTCTTTCCGCCAATTACATCTTGTTTTACATCATCGAGATCTACTTCGCTCAACTTAACCCACCTTTCCCCCTCCTTCCTCTCAGCCTTCACCCCCAGAATACCCTCCAACACCTTCTCACTAATTTCCGGCATCTCCTCACTCCTTTCACTTTCCTTACTTTCCTCAGACTCCCGTAAATCTTCCATTTTGTGGTGTCTCATTTTAACGTATCGTACTCCTAAATTATCGGTTTCAGGTATAGTTCTGTTCCTCCTTGTTGGCCTAATGATATTCTTCGGAGCATCAGAAAATTTTCCAATGGCTCCATTACCTCGTTTTGGAACATTTTTTCTTTCCATTGCAATAGGCGGCTTTTCTGTTATTTCTTTTTGCCCAAGGTCTGTTTCATTGTCTTTTTGTGCTGTAACAATGTTTTCGTTTCCATTGTTGTCATTATCGATTGGATCCCTAGAGGGTTTTTCCTTTTCTTCATTGTTGCCCGAATTTGCGAGTTCTTTGTCCATGTCTTCCGGATTCATAGTAATGCTCCTGGTGCTCTCAGGTTTCTTCCGTTTTGTATCCTCTTCCGGCATTGAGTTCTCATGACGTTTCGCTCGTGCGTCAGTGGCTTAAGAAATTGGTGTTGTGCAACACCATCGCGCTGATGCACCGGTTACGTAGGTAATAAACTAGCGTCGTTTCTCCAGATCGTTTAGTTGAGGGGGGAGAACGAGGCGACGCTGTAATGTCACGTCTAGCTGTACTAATTATTCTCTTCCTCTTACTGGTGACTCCTGGGCCGTCTACTTCAGTTCCTGCTACTTCAAAGTGAGGGCGCCACTTGCGTTTATGTCCTTTTCCCTCTTTATTGCGCGAAGAGTGATTTTAAGACACTTTTTGAGGTCAGTTTATGAACTAGTCTCGTTTTTCCAAATCGTTTCGTTGAGAGGGGAGAACAAAGCGACGCTGTAATATCACGTTTAGCTGTACTAATTATTCTCTTCCTTTTACCGATGCCTCCTGAGCTGTCTATTATAGTTCCTGGTACTTTCAAGTGAGGGCGCCACTTCCGTTTATATCCTTTTCACTCTTTATTGCGCGAAGAGGGATTTTAAGACACTTTTTTGAGGTCAGTTTTGGGGTACTGACTAAAATGGTTCACCAGTGGGACGTTCAGCCGTCACTGTGATGCAACACTAACGCGGTGATGATGCAGTTACGTAGGTAATAAACTAGCGTCGTTTTTCCAGATCGTTTAGTTGAGAGGGGAGAAAAAGGCGATGCTATAATTCTGTATTCTTTTTCTCTTACCGGGACCTCCTGGGCTATCTACTATAGTTCCTGGTACTTCAAAGTGAGGGCGCCACTTCCGTTTATGTCCTTTTCACTCTTTATTGCGCCAACAGTGATTTCAGGACACTTTTTGAGGTCATTTTATGAGCTAGTATCGTTTTTCCAAAACATTTAGCTGTTCAACTTATTCTCTTCCTCTTACTAGTGCCTCCTGGGTTATCTACTAAAGTTCCTGGTACTTCCAAGCGAGGGCGCCTCTTCCGTTTATGTCCTATTCACTCTTTATTGCACGAAGAGTGATTTTAATACACTTTTTTTGAAGTCAGTTTTTCTGAACCGATTGAAATGATTCATCAATGGGACGTTCGGGCGTCACTAACCTGAGGCGCCGCTATTATACAACACTATTGCGCTGATTATCCGGTAGGTAATAAGCTAGCGTCGTTTTTCCAGATCGTTTAGTTGGGAGGGGAGATCAAGGCGACGCTGTAATGTCACGTCTAGCTGCACTAATTATTCTCTTCCCCTTATTGGTGCTTATAGGGTCGTCTGCTCTAGTTCCTGGTACTTCGAAATGGGGGCGCCACCTCCGTTTATGTCCTTTTCACTCGTTTATTGTATAAAAAATCATTTTAAGACACTTTTTTGAGGTTAGTTTTCGTGAGTTGTTTGAAATAGTTCAACAGCGTGGCGCTGCGGGTCACTTCACTAAGATGAGCACTATTGGCGAACAGAATAACCGGATTTTAAAGATACTGTAGCGATATAATGACAATTATAACGTTTTGATTCACAAATATCCATAGGGAAAAATAGTTAGAATTTAAGCGTTTGTGTAGAAGAGTATTTGGAGCTTGAGTGGAGCTATTTGGCTTAAGGAGGTTGGAGCGCTCCACACTAGTCAAATCAGTGCTAAATTTTTAAAAGCGTTTCTACAACTTCAGATGGTTTAATAATCTGTTCGAAGGTGTTAATCACATAGCAGCATTAGTTCTTGATATTCAAATACATTCACAACTGTGATATCAACAGTAAATCGATCAATATCTGCAAATTTCCGATGTTATGTTTTTTCATCCAGTTTTGTAAAAGGGTAAACCGTAATATCAGTCCGATTATGACGAAACATAGCTCATTTTGATCAGTGGAAGATCCTTGATCGATTGACCGTCCGGATTTTCTATAGTATCAGGCGTTCAAAAAGTTACAGCCATTTGTATTGATGTTAGGTTATGATAGGATAAACAAACGGTTGTATCTTTTGAACTACTAATACGATTTTAAAAAATCGACGGCCAATCGATAGAATATCTTTTAGTAAACAAAATGAGCTATTGGTCGTCATAATCGGACTGATATTACGGTTTACCCTTTTAAAAAACTGGATGAAAAAACATAACATCGGAAATTTGCAGATATTGATCGATTTACTGCTGATATCATAGTTGTGAATGTATTTGAATATCAAGAACTAATGCTGCTATGTGATTAACACCTTGGAACAGATTATTAAACCATCTGAAATTGCAGAAACGTTTTTAAAAATTTAGCACTGATTTGACTAGTGTGGAGTACTATACGTCATAATAATAATCATTGTGATTTTTATTAAGATCATATGGAGTAATATATTGTTAACCCTTTGATGCACAGCGGGATGTTTAACATCTCACCTAGATTATTATCATTTTTTAAATATTTCAACGTTTTCTTTCTCGATTTTAAATAAAAGTAACTTTTTAAAAATAAAAATGTGTGCATCAAAGGGTTAAATGGCTTCACACGTACAAAATATGCGATATTGTTCAATTTTTCAGCAAAACAACAAATTCTTAAATTATAAAAAAAAATTTGATATTTTATGACCATAACTCGAAATTTGACACTTTTATAATTCAAAAATATTTTGCTATAGTCTTCTATGCAATTTATGAAAGTGAATAATAATATCAATTTCCAAATAATAAAAATACCGCACGTGAAATATATTTAAAAAAAAAGGAATTGAATTTTACAAGATACGTCTTTTATATTGTATTATTGTATTATTGCATTCAATTTGAAATATTGTTGGAATATGTAGATATATTATCTTGTTACGCTTAGACAATCAGGTATTGATAAAAACGGCATGCGACGTTCGCCCTCCAGGAAAAGGAAAACACAAAAAGAGTCATCATGATAATAATCATCGTTATTTTTTATAACATCTTATGCAACAATATTATGGAAATTATTAAAATTCTTATAAAGATAAATTAAATAATAAAATTATGTTGATATTTTACGATCATTATGCAAAATTTTCCATTTATTTAATTTCTTCAATTTATCTAAATCAAGAATAATAATTATTAATTCCCAAATAATAATTAACACATGTAAAATTAATCGAAAACGAAATTTTACAATTTACGTGTTTCAGTCAATTTTATTAATATTTCTTCAATATCAAAATTTCCGGTATTACCGCGATGAATTTATAATGCTAATCTATTATTTTGATATATTATCTTGTCAATCTTAGATAATGACGTATTCATACAAATGGCGCGTTTGAGACATGCGACGTTTGGCGTCCAGGAAAAAGAAAACCATAATAATAATCATTATTATTCTTTATAACAATTTATGCAGCAATATATATTTAAATTATTCAATACACGATAAATTATCGAAAATCATTAAAATTTTCATCAAAACATTTTTTTTTTAATTCCGTTGATTTTATATAACGATTATGCAAAATTTGAAATTTCTTTAATTTTTAAATATTTTCTTGCCCTCTTCGTAGTACAATTTATCCAAATAAAGAATAATGATAATCAACACACGTTAAATAAATCAAAAACTGAATTTTACAAGTTTCCGTGTTTCACCATTTTTAAAAATTAATATTGCTTCAATAACAAAATTTCCGGTATTACCGCAATGAATTTATAATGCTAATCTATTATTTTGATATATTATCTTGTCAATCTTAGATAATGACGTATTCATACAAATGGCGCGTTTGAGACGTGCGATGTTTGGCGTCCAGGCAAAAAAAAACAATAATAATAATCATCATTATTCTTTATAACAGTTTATGCAGCAATATATATTTAAATGATTTAATACACGATAAATTATCGAAAATCATTATAATTTTCATCAAAACATTTTTTACAAAAATTCCGTTGATTTTGTACAACTATTATGCAAAATTTGAAATTTCTTTAATTTTTAAATATTTTCTTGCAGTCTTCGTAGTACAATTTATCCAAATAAAGAATAATGATAATCAACACACGTTAAATAAATCAAAAACTGAATTTTACAAGTTTCCGTGTTTCACCATTTTTTAAAATTAATGTTGCATCAATAACAAAATTTCCGGTATTACCGCAATGAATTTATAATGCTAATCCATTATTTTGATATATTATCTTGTCAATCTTAGATAATGACGTATTCATACAAATGGCGCGTTTGAGACGTGCGATGTTTGGCGTCCAGGCAAAAAAAAAACAATAATAATAATAATCATCATTATTCTTTACAACAGTTTATGCAGTAATATATATTTAAATGATTTAATACACGATAAATTATCGAAAATCATTAAAATTTTCATCAAAACATTTTTTAAAAAAATTCCGTTGATTTTGTACAACGATTATGCAAAATTTGAAATTTCTTTAATTTTTAAATATTTTCTTGCAGTCTTCGTAGTACAATTTATCCAAATAAAGAATAATAATAATCAACACACGTTAAATAAATCAAAAACTGAATTTTACAAGTTTCCGTGTTTCACCATTTTTAAAAATTAATATTGCTTCAATAACAAAATTTCCGGTATTACCGCAATGAATTTATAATGCTAATCCATTATTTTGATATATTATCTTGTCAATCTTAGATAATGACGTATTCATACAAATGGCGCGTTTGAGACGTGCGATATTTGGCGTCCAGGCAAAAAAAAAACAATAATAATAATCATTATTATTCTTTATAACAGTTTATGCAGCAATATATATTTAAATGATTTAATACACGATAAATTATCGAAAATCATTATAATTTTCATCAAAACATTTTTTTAAAAAATTCCGTTGATTTTGTACAACTATTATGCAAAATTTGACATTTCTTTAATTTTTAAATATTTTCTTGCAGTCTTCGTAGTACAATTTATCCAAATAAAGAATAATGATAATCAACACACGTTAAATAAATCAAAAACTGAATTTTACAAGTTTCCGTGTTTCACCATTTTTAAAAATTAATATTGCTTCAATAACAAAATTTCCGGTATTACCGCAATGAATTTATAATGCTAATCTATTATTTTGATATATTATCTTGTCAATCTTAGATAATGACGTATTCATACAAATGGCGCGTTTGAGACGTGCGATGTTTGGCGTCCAGGCAAAAAAAAAACAATAATAATAATCATCATTATTCTTTATAACAATTTATGCAGCAATATATATTTAAATGATTTAATACACGATAAATTATCGAAAATCATTATAATTTTCATCAAAACATTTTTTTTTAAAATTGCGTTGATTTTGTACAACTATTATGCAAAATTTGAAATTTCTTTAATTTTTAAATATTTTCTTGCAGTCTTCGTAGTACAATTTATCCAAATAAAGAATAATGATAATCAACACACGTTAAATAAATCAAAAACTGAATTTTACAAGTTTCCGTGTTTCACCATTTTTAAAAATTAATATTGCTTCAATAACAAAATTTCCGGTATTACCGCAATGAATTTATAATGCTAATCTATTATTTTGATATATTATCTTGTCAATCTTAGATAATGACGTATTCATACAAATGGCGCGTTTGAGACGTGCGATGTTTGGCGTCCAGGCAAAAAAAAACAATAATAATAATCATCATTATTCTTTATAACAGTTTATGCAGCAATATATATTTAAATGATTTAATACACGATAAATTATCGAAAATCATTATAATTTTCATCAAAACATTTTTTACAAAAATTCCGTTGATTTTGTACAACTATTATGCAAAATTTGAAATTTCTTTAATTTTTAAATATTTTCTTGCAGTCTTCGTAGTACAATTTATCCAAATAAAGAATAATGATAATCAACACACGTTAAATAAATCAAAAACTGAATTTTACAAGTTTCCGTGTTTCACCATTTTTTAAAATTAATGTTGCATCAATAACAAAATTTCCGGTATTACCGCAATGAATTTATAATGCTAATCCATTATTTTGATATATTATCTTGTCAATCTTAGATAATGACGTATTCATACAAATGGCGCGTTTGAGACGTGCGATGTTTGGCGTCCAGGCAAAAAAAAAACAATAATAATAATAATCATCATTATTCTTTACAACAGTTTATGCAGCAATATATATTTAAATGATTTAATACACGATAAATTATCGAAAATCATTATAATTTTCATCAAAACATTTTTTAAAAAAATTCCGTTGATTTTGTACAACGATTATGCAAAATTTGAAATTTCTTTAATTTTTAAATATTTTCTTGCACTCTTCGTAGTACAATTTATCCAAATAAAGAATAATAATAATCAACACACGTAAAATAAATCAAAAATTGAATTTTACAAGTTTCCGTGTTTCACCATTTTTTAAAATTAATATTGGTTCAATAACAAAATTTCCGGTATTACCGCAATTTATAATCTTAGATAATGACGTATTCATACAAATCGCGCGTTTGAGACGTGCGATGTTTGGCGTCCAGGCAAAAAAAAACAATAATAATAATCATCATTATTTTTTTATAACAGTTTATGGAGCAACATATTTTAAATTATTTAATACACGATAAATTATCGAAAATCATTAGAATTTTCATCAACACATTTTTTTTTTAAATTCTGTTGATTTTGTACAACCATTATGCAAAATTTGAAATTTCTTTAATTTTTAAATATTTTCTTGCAGTCTTCGTAGTACAATTTATCCAAATAAAGAATAATGATAATCAACACACGTAAAATAAATCAAAAACTGAATTTTACAAGTTTCCGTGTTTCACAATTTTTAAAAATTAATATTGCTTCAATAACAAAATTTCCGGTATTACCGCAACGAATTTATAATACTAATCTATTATTTTGATATATTATCTTGTCAATCTTAGATAATGACGTATTCATACAAATCGCGCGTTTGAGACGTGCGATGTTTGGCGTCCAGGCAAAAAAAACAATAATAATAATCATCATTATTCTTTATAACAGTTTATATTTAATACACGATAAATTATTGAAAATCATTAAAATTTTCATCAACACATTTTTTAAAAAAATTCTGTTGATTTTGTACAACTATTATGCAAAATTTGACATTTTTTTAATTTTTAAATATTTTCTTGCATTCTTCGTAGTACAATTTATCCAAATAAAGAATAATAATAATCAACACACGTTAAATAAATCAAAAACTGAATTTTACAAGTTTCCGTGTTTCACCATTTTTAAAAATTAATATTGCTTCAATAACAAAATTTCCGGTATTACCGCAATGAATTTATAATGCTAATCCATTATTTTGATATATTATCTTGCTTAGATAAGCAGATATTGAGAAAAACGGCGCATTTGAGGCATGCGACGTTCGGCGTTCAGGACAAAGAAAACAGAAAGGAAGACAGGGTCAAATTTACTATAAATAATCGATCTCTTTTTCATTTCGTTATTCCATAAATTTGACTAAATTCCTGCTGTTTGAATTCATCACAAAAAAAAAAGAAAAAAAAACTGCACTTTATTCCCTTGACACGAACACAATAAACGCGGGTTTTTTTTTTTTTAACCTTAAGTTTCGCTCGATTTTTAGTTGCACGAAATTATCCGATGTCAATGTTTTTATTATTTTTTTCATATGACGTTTGATACTGCAACATTTAACACTTTTTATTACTTCACGTCATAAACAATTTATGTAGATTGAGTTGGCGTCGACGCGCACGCACGAATCGCTCAGACTGAACGATGAGTCCACACACAAGACCTGTTAGAGACTCGGGGAACGTTGCCAGTGCGTTCTGGTAGTTCTACGTTTCGATAAGAGGCGAAAGATTCAACGAGCCGGATCGCCGCTCGCCGAGAAGTTTAAGCTCGGAGAGGGGGAGAACAGAAATGCGTGTAGAAGGTCGGAAATGCCGGGCCGCGAATGCCGGACGAACCGGCGTACATAGTCGTAAATTGAAAGCCGGTTTTTCCCCCACGGATGTTGGTTTTAAAGCCGCGTACGTCTCGTGGCTATCGTTGCGAAAGAGCAGGTTTTTTTTTGGCAATTTTTTTTAGGGAAGCTGTTTGTTAAATTGATTTAAGACCTGGTGGATATGTTTATTAACTATCGAAGTTGACTCATGATTTTTTTCAAGGAAAAATAATGATACTTTATTGTTTTGCAGTGTTGTAAACATGTTGATACTTCATTTCGTTATTTAATATGGGATATTATTTGAAATTTTTTTGTTAGGGAAGCTATTTGGAATTTTGATTTGAAATTTAGTGGATGTGTTTATTAACTATTGAAGTTGACTCATGATTTTTTTCAAGGAAAAATAATGATACTTTATTGTTTTGCAGTGTTGTAAACATGTTGATACTTCATTTCGTTATTTAATATGGGATATTATTTGAAATTTTTTTGTTAGGGAAGCTATTTTGAACTTTGATTTGAGATTTGGTGGATATGTTTATTAACTATTGAAGTCGACTCATGATTTTTTTCGAGGAAAAGTAATGATAATTTATTGTTTTGCAGTGTTGTAAACATTTTGATACTTCATTTCGTTATTTAATATGGGATATTATTTGAAATTTTTTTGTTAGGGAAGCTATGTGGAATTTTGATTTGAAATTTGGTGGATATGTTTATTAACTATTGAAGTGGACTCATGATTTTTTTCAAGGAAAAGTAATGATAATTTGCTTTTATTGCAGTGTTGTAAACATTTTGATACTTCATTTCGGTATTTAATATGAGATATTATTTGAAATTTTTTTGTTAGGGAAGCTATTTTGAACTTTGATTTGAGATTTGGTGGATATGTTTATTAACTATTGAAGTCGACTCATGATTTTTTTCAAGGAAAAGTAATGATAATTTATTGTTTTGCAGTGTTGTAAACATTTTGATACTTCATTTCGTTATTTAATATGAGATATTATTTGAAATTTTTTTGTTAGGGAAGCTATTTGGAACTTTGATTTGAGATTTGGTGGATATGTTTATTAACTATTGAAGTTGATTCATGATTTTTTTCGAAGAAAAGTAATGATAATTTATTTTTATTGCAGTGTTGTAAACATGTTGATACTTCATTTCGTTATTTAATATGGGATATTATTTGAAATTTTTTTGTTAGGGAAGCTATTTGGAATTTTGATTTGAGATTTGGTGGATATGTTTATTAACTATTGAAGTGGACCCATGATTTTTTTCAAGGAAAAGTAATGATAATTTATTGTTTTGCAGTGTTGTAAACATTTCGATACTTCATTTCGGTATTTAATATGAGATATTATTTGAAATTTTTTTGTTAGGGAAGCTATTTGAAACTTTGATTTGAGATTTGGTGGATATGTTTATTAACTATTGAAGTTGACTCATGATTTTTTTCGAGGAAAAATAATGATAATTTATTTTTATTGCAGTGTTGTAAACATTTCGATACTTCATTTCGGTATTTAATATGAGATATTATTTGAAATTTTTTTGTTAGGGAAGCTATTTTGAACTTTGATTTGAGATTTGGTGGATATGTTTATTAACTATTGAAGTTGACTCATGATTTTTTTCGAGGAAAAATAATGATAATTTATTTTTATTGCAGTGTTGTAAACATTTCGATACTTCATTTCGGTATTTAATATGAAATATTATTTGCAATTTTTTTGTTAGGGAAGCTATTTGGAACTTTGATTTGAGATTTGGTGGATATGTTTATTAACTATTGAAGTTGACTCATCATTTTTTTCAAGGGAAAGTAATGATAATTTATTGTTTTGCAGTGTTGTAAACATTTTGATACTTCATTTCGGTATTTAATATGAGATATTATTTGAAATTTTTTTGTTAGGGAAGCTATTTGGAACTTTGATTTGAGATTTGGTGGATATGTTTATTAACTATTGAAGTTGACTCATGATTTTTTCAAGGAAAAGTAATGATAATTTGCTTTTATTGCAGTGTTGTAAACATTTCGATACTTCATTTCGTTATTTAATATGGGATATTATTTAAATTTTTTTTGTTAGGGAAGCTATTTGGAACTTTGATTTGAGATTTGGTGGATATGTTTATTAACTATTGAAGTCGACTCATGATTTTTTTCAAGGAAAAGTAATGATAATTTCCTTTTATTGCAGTGTTGTAAACATTTTGATACTTCATTTCGTTATTTAATATGGGATATTATTTGAAATGTTTTTGTTAGGGAAGCTATTTGGAACTTTGATATGAGATTTGGTGGATATGTTTATTAACTATTGAAGTGGACTCATGATTTTTTTCAAGGAAAAGTAATGATAATTTATTTTTTTGTAGTGTTGTAAACATTTCGATACTTCATTTCGTTATTTAATATGGGATATTATTTGAAATTTTTTTGTTAGGGAAGCTATTTGGAACTTTGATTTCAGATTTGGTGGATATGTTTATTAACTATTGAAGTTGGCTCATGATTTTTTTCAAGGAAAAATAATGATACTTTATTGTTTTGCAGTGTTGTAAACATGTTGATACTTCATTTCGTTATTTAATATGGGATATTATTTGAAATTTTTTTGTTAGGGAAGCTATTTGGAACTTTGATACGAGATTTGGTGGATATGTTTATTAACTATTGAAGTTGACTCATGATTTTTTTCGAGGAAAAATAATAATAATTTATTGTTTTGCAGTGTTGTAAACATGTTGATACTTCATTTCGTTATTTAATATGGGATATTATTTTAAATTTTTTTGTTAGGGAAGCTATTTGGAACTTTGATACGAGATTTGGTGGATATGTTTATTAACTATTGAAGTTGACTCATGATTTTTTTCAAGGAAAAGTAATGATAATTTACTTTTATTGCAGTGTTGTAAACATGTGGATACTTCATTTCGTTATTTAATATGCGATATTATTTGAAATTTTTTTGTTAGGGAAGCTATTTGGAACTTTGATTTGAGATTTGGTGGATATGTTTACTAACTATTGATAACGACTCATCATTTTTTTCAAGGAAAAGTAATGATAATTTATTGTTTTGCAGTGTTGTAAACATTTCGATACTTCATTTCGTTATTTAATATGAGATATTATTTGAAATCTTTTTGTTAGCGAAGCTATTTGAAACTTTGATTTGAGATTTGGTGGATATGTTTATTAACTATTGAAGTTGACTCATGATTTTTTTCGAGGAAAAGTAGTGATAATTTATTTTTTTGCAGTGTTGTAAACATTTTAATACTTCATTTCGTTATTTAATATGGGACATTTTTTAAATTTATTTTAGTGGCGCTATTTGGAACTTTGATTTGAGATTTGGTGGATATATTCATTAACTATTGAAGATGAATTATGATTTTTTAAGAGGGAAAAGAATGATAATTTATTTTTTTTATCGTTGTGAACATCTCATTACTTCATTTATTTATTTAATATGGGATATTTCTTTTTTGTTTTTTGTAGGGCAGCTATTTGGTACTATGATTTAAGATTTGGTGAATATGTTTATTAACTATTGAAGATAACTCATGATTTTTTGAGAGGAAAAATAATTATAATTTATTTTAATTGCAGTGTTGTAAACATCTCATTACTTCATTTCGTTATTTAATATAGGATATTTCTTTTTTTTAGGGAGCTGTTTGGTACTTTGATTTGAGATTTGGTAAATATGTTTATTAACTATTAAATATGACTCATGATTTTTTCTAACGAATATATCGATAATTTATTTCTCATTTTTTTTGTTGATTTATTTCACAAACAACTCGACAATGATTATTTTTTTTAGAGCTCCATATCGATTCGACGAGAGGAAATCCCAAGTAACATTAAGCCGCAACATCCTTTCCGATCTTTCTCGCAATCAGCAAGAGCAAACACTTCACCGACTTGCATTGAATTTTGGATTCTATTTTGCAGATTTCTTTTTAAAAAATAGTATTAACTCAAGCTTGACGTTCTTAACAAATTCTGAGAATTAAAAAATCATAAATTAAAAAATATCGTATATTTTATAACTTTTGAATATATTATAGCAAGAAAATTTCGGAAATCAAATAATCTACTGAATCTATAAATAAATAAATTTTAAACACTTTTTTTCCCTCCATTTTATAAAATTCCAATTTCTGTTATTATCTAATAATTCACAAAATACAATTTTTGTATTTCCAAAATATAATTTTTTTTTTTTAATGCACGATTTATGTTTTTAATATTTGTAAATAATATTTCTTACTCCAATTTTTGTTATTGTTTTCGAAACAATGAATTTGTAATGTGTTTGTATTACGTTATTTAAAAAAATAACGGATTTTTCGACGCTCAGATTTCTTAAACTTTACCGTCAAAGAGATGGAAAAAAACGTCGACGATATTGTCAACACACTTTGAGTGACTGGACCTGGTACTCATCTCGTGTCTTATTCAATAATTGCCCGAGTCAAAGCAAGCCGGAAAAAGACTATTCGCATGCTGTTGCTAAGTGTGAAAAGCGCGTTTGTTGATCAACGGCTAACGGCTCTATATCTAGATCTATAAAAAAATCTATCTCGACTAAGCCTCAGTCATTGAATAGGCCTGACTGTATCATAGAATCAGATTAAAAAATAAAATTCCCTCACATTGATTAAAAAAAAAAATTACGTCTTGCAATAAATTAATTATTATTAATATAAAATTCCCTGACATTGACTAAAAAAAAATTACATCTTGCAATAAATAAATTATTATTTATATAAAATTCCCTGACATTGACTTAAAAAAAAATTACATCTTGCAATAAATTAATTATTATTAATATAAAATTTCCTGACATTGACTAAAAAAAAAATTAATTCTTGCAATAAATTAATTATTATTAATATAAAATTTCCTGACATTGAATAAAGAAAAAAAATTACGTGTTGCAATAAATTAATTATTATTAATATAAAATTTCCTGACATTGAATAAAGAAAAACAAATTACGTGTTGCAATAAATTAATTATTATTAATATAAAATTTCCTGACATTGACTAAAAAAAAATTACCTGTTGCAATAAATTAATTATTATTAATATAAAATTACCTGACATTGAATAAAGAGAAAAAAATTACGTGTTGCAATAAATTAATTATTATTAATATAAAATTCCCTGACATTGACTAAAAAAAAATACTTGCAATAAATGAATTATTGCCTAAAAATTATCATAATTTTTACATTGACAAAGGTAATGATTTGGGAAAACAGGAAGTCGAGGTATTTGTGAAAAAGAGTACTAGCTATTGGCTGAATCACTGACGATGAGTGAATAGCTGCACATTGGACGATTTCGTCATCTTCTATTACCATGGAAAATGCGTCAATTACTTCATGAATTAAAATTACCACGACAGTCTTGAATAGTGGATATTGTTGAGTTTATGTGTAGCACATATTGCATGGAAACACAAGTCATGTGTTTTTTTTAAGTGACTTAATTTTCTCGCAGAAACAAAAGTCATTCTTTCGTAAGTGCAATTACAGAACTTGTTTTACTTGTCAAGTATTATGTGAGAGAACGTATAATCACGGGTTCTTGATACGAAGAATTTTGAATACGAGTAAAATTTTAGACAACTTTCAGCTATTAATTTTCGGACCTAAATTTATTAAAAATTTTTTATCTTTTTAAAAAATGTTTAAAAAATGGTGGTGTTTCAAGTATTTGATACTTTAAATACTCAGACCCAAAGTACTTGGTATTCAAAGTATTCAGTATTCAAAATAATTGGTATTTAAAATATCCGGTACTCAAAATAATTAGTATTTCGAATATTTCGAGTCTAAATGCTTTGTATTTCGAGTATTTTGAGTCTAAATACTTTGTATTTCGAGTATTTTGAGTCTAAATACTTTGTATTTCGAGTATTTTGAGTCTAAATACTTTGTATTTCGAGTATTTTGAGTCTAAATACTTTGTATTTCGAGTATTTTGAGTCTAAATACTTTGTATTTCGAGTATTTTGAGTCTAAATACTTTGTATTTCGAGTATTATGAGTCTAAATACTTTGTATTTCGAGTATTTTGAGTCTAAATACTTTATATATGGAGTACATGATACTCAAAATACATTGTATTTTAAGTCCTCAGTATTGATAATAATTTGTATTTTAAGTCCTCAGTACTGATAATAATTTGTATTTTAAGTACTCAGTACTGACAATACTTTATATTTCAAGTACTCAGTACTCAGAATACTTTATATTTCAAGTACTCCGTACTCACAATACTTTATATTTCAAGTACTCAGTACTCACAATACTTTATATTTCAAGTACTCAGTACTCACAATACTTTATATTTCAAGTACTCAGTACTCACAATACTTTATATTTCAAGTACTCCGTACTGATAATACTTTGTATTTGAAGTACTCAGTACTGATAATACTTTGTATTTTAAGTACTCAACACTGACAATACTTTATATTTCAAGTACTCAGTACTCACAATACTTTATATTTCCAATACTCAGTACAGATAACACTTTGTATTTCAAGTACTCAGTACTGATAATACTTTGTATTTCAAGTACTCAGTACTGATAATACTTTGTATTTCATGTACTCAGTACTGATAACACTTTGTATTTTAAGTACTCAGCACTGACAATACTTTATATTTCAAGTACTCAGTACAGATAATACTTTGTATTTCAAGTACTCAGCACTGACAATACTTTATATTTCAAGTACTCAGTACAGATAATACTTTTTATTGCAAGTACTCAGTATACTGATAATACTTTGTATTTCAAGTACTCAGTACTGACAATACTTTATATTTCAAGTACCCAGTACTGATAATACTTTGTATTTCAAGTACTCAATACTGATAATATTTTGTATTTCAAGTACACGGTACTGATAATGATTTGTATTTCAAGTACTCAATACCCTGGCAAACAGTGTCACCGACTTTTTAACCGGTGTTTTAACCAGTCTCAATTAGCCCCTGTTTCACGCAGTTTAACTGACATTTTAACCGAAATAGTTATTCTTTAAGCGATTTTTACTGGTGAATTAACCGACTGTAACCGACATTCTTACCGAATTAAAAAAAAATCAATTTTGTTTGGTGTATTTAACCGATTTTAACTGACAATTTAACCGAACGAAACGTTTTTAATCGGTTAAATTGTCGGTTAAAGCCGGTGAAACAGTGGGCTTATCGAGATTCATCTTTTCTCGGTTAAAACGGCGGTTAACTTCAGTTATTTTCGGTTAACACTACGGCGAAACAGCTTGCCAGGGTACTGATAATACTTTGTATTTCAAATACTCAGTACTGATAATAGTTTGTATTTGAGGTTCTCATTATTGATAATACTTTATATTTTAAGTACTTAGTACTGATAATGCTTTATATTTCAAGTACTTAGTACTGATAATGCTTTGTATTTCAAGTACTCAGTATAACCTTTTAAGTTTGTAAAATTGTTGCACGCAATCTACATTATATGAATGGAAAGGCCAATCGAATTGAAATTTTTTTTTAGACATTATGCATCATCGGAAAAGTATGCATATATTTTTTTTAAAATTAAGATAAGTTGAATTTAGTTATTGGCATCGGTACGATTTTTTTTTTCTCGAAAACTTTACCACGATCTGTTTATTTACAGTGAAGAGTGCGCGCGATGCTAGGAAAACGTTTCGCATTTTTTTTTTTTTTCTTTCCCCGCGTAAAGTAATCTATTGATAGACGGTCAACGTGATGCTAGCCGTAAAAAAACTCGATAGATTGAACCTCCATCGCAATTCCACGAAAGTGATTGCGAAGAAAAAAAGAGGGGACGAAAAAAAACTTGTAGCAGAAATAGACGAAATTGATGTCCAGAATTGTTTTGATATCAATAGCGAGGCAACAGAGCTGAGCTATCGAATAAAAGGAGAAACGGGTACCGAATTTGATAAGAAGTTTTGATTAGACCGGCGAGCTTCGAGCGATTGTTCAGCACAGGCGAGAAGCTATAACAGCTGTAGTCACTCTCTCCATGTATATATCCCTGTTTCTACTTCTCTCTGCTCTGTGCTTTCACGGTCGCCCACGCGACTCTCCGTTATTGACAGGCCTATACACTTTAAAGTTATATAAATAGCTATGGAGACATTTAAACATGTCCAAGGAAAGTTACGGGTGAGTTACGGTGACGCGAGCGAATTGTAACCAACGAGGCGTCCCTTACCGCACATTCGCATTTGTTCAATGACTAATAAATACAAACATAACACAGAGACAAAGCTGGCAAAGGTGAAAAGTACACTTGGGGACCGATAAGAGGTTATACAGAGTGTCCCATATACTTGGGCTATTTTTTTTTTGCGTCCTCACAGACAAGGTCTTGTTTTCAAGAGTTTTTGTTTGTCTTTTTTTTCATTTTCTCTTGGGGTACACTCGGGGGGGTCTAGAAAATCGAGCGCAAGTGTTTAGAAAAAAATTCTGTATATATGTGTTTTTATGTGGGTGTGCGGATTTTCTTGTTTTCGCGATAACTTTGGCAATTTTTAATATAAATCGATCAAACTTGGCACACAAGTGGGGTAGCATTAAACACGATTTGGGTTTAAATTTGGCATGATTTTGTTGATGGGTTCAAATTTTATGGCGTTTTTTGATTTTCCAAAAATTCCATATTTTCCTCAAACTCCCGAAAATAATGACATATCGCTCGGAAATTTTATACACAAGTGGGCCAACATTAAATTACGATATTTGCGAAATTTGACAAAAATCGATACAGTGGTTCATTTTTTATGATAAATTTAATTTTTTTAAATATCCGTAAACATTCAAACTTTTTCGAAATTCTAGTCATTTTTCTTCAATGTTCAACATACATTCCTGATAATTGATTATCAAAGATGCATTTGGCATTACAAACAGTTGCTGTACTGATAATTTTTCATTTTGCTTTAAAAATATAGAAGCCATTGTTGCCGCTTTTTTTGCTCAAACTCCCGGCCCATAAAAGGATTTCGACGGAAAATTTTGTTTTGTCTAACATAATATAAATAAAAATTTTCGGTAAAATAAAAAATGCCCTTTACCTTGAAACACTGGAATTGAATTTGAACAAATTGAATTTGATTACTTGAATTTGAACAAATGTTCATTTTATAGGCCATTAAAATTTCTAATTATTTTTTCAAATTATAGAAAGAATAAACCATTTTCGAGATATTAATTTTTTAGTCAAAATAAGAAAAGAATGAAAAGCACAACCAATTTTAAAAAAAATTTTATGTTGTGTGTCTGTTGGAATTTCAGAATGTGATTTTTAGAAAAATTTGCAGAATCTTCTTTTTTTTTGGTGGCCGAACTGATATGGAATGCCTCATATGTTCCCGCATGAATAAACTATAGGTTTGACATTACAGCGAGCAGTTACGATGTATTGAACTATTATAAGGTACAAACAGGTGGAGATGTACAAGCAGTATGTGTGCATATGCTCGATATAGTATATAGGCAGGAGACGACGATGTTATGTATACTAGTGCGCACCGATAACAGCTAATGCGGGCTCAACAGAGAAGTAGAACGACAGAGACAGAAAGAAAGACTCCGAAGCCGCTAGTCTATGTTTTCCCTCCGGATGATGCATGCACGTGCACAATTTACAGCGGCGAGCCAACTCACGTACAAGCGCGCTCACGCACACGCATCGTCCATGCATTTGTACCGAATACGTGCAGATAAATTTTATATGCACATGCACAATTGTCGTAACAAGTGCCTAACATCTGAATACGATGTGTCTATTCGTTCTGTCGTTATACAACTCGGACTACACCGGTGCGGTTCGAATCTGTGCCAAGGAGTTTGAGATAAGTCACCGGGCGCCCGCTTAATCGCGTTGTTGAATGAAGACCGCTCTACCGGCTTAACGGTAAACTAAGCGGGAAAGCAGAGCAACACACGTGCACGTGTTGAAAGCTCAGAGAACGATATGGCAGGAAAAAACAGGTTCGAGAGAGTCTGGAGTGGTCAGAACAGAATATGCAATATGTTTGAAGTGGTTTGAACGAGTTGCGGGCCTCCAAAAAGATCGGACATTGTAAAAAAAAGGTCTATAGTACGCTATGGGATGTTCGAGAGAACACCGAGAGTGAAATGTAGTTCGAAGAAATCCGGATGGGTCAGAACACGATTTAAAACGGGTTCGATGTGATTAGGACTGATTCAGAGCTTTCAAAAACATAGGACGTTACAAAAGAAAGGTTTACTGTATGCTATGGAATGTCCGAGAGGACTCCAAGAGAGAAAAGTAGTTCGGAGGAATCCGGATCGGTCAGAACACGATTTCAAACAGGTTCAAAGTGATTAGAACTGGTTCAGAGGCTTCAAAAATATGGGTTCATCTCTGGAATGGTTTATCTTTGAAACTCAGAGTTTGAACGGAGAACAAAGGTTCATGGAACCCCGGAGTAATTTATGGAGGACGATATGACAGGAAAAAACAGGTTCGAGAGAGTCTGGAGTGGTCAGAACAGGATATACAATATGTTTGAAGTGGTTTGAACGAGTTACGGGCCTCCAAAAAGATCGGACATTGTAAAAAAGGGTCTATAGTACGCTATGGGATGTTCGAGAGAACATCGAGAGTGAAATGTAGTTCGAAGGAATCCGGATCTGTCAGAACACAATTTAAAACGGGTTCGATGTGATTAGGACTGATTCAGAGCTTTCGAAACCATAGGACTTTACAAAAGAAAGGTTTACAGTACGCTATGGAATGTCCAAGAGGACTTCGAGAGAGAAAACTAGTTCGGAGGAATCCGGATCGGTCAGAACGCGATTTCAAACGGGTTCAAAGTGATTAGAACTGGTTCAGAGGCTTCATAAATATGGGTTCATTTCTGGAAGTGTTTATCTTTAAAACTCAGAGTTTGAACGGAGAACAAAAAGGTTCACGGAACCCCGTAGTAATTTATGGAGGACAATATGATAGGAAAAAACAGGTTCGAGAGAGTCTGAAGTGGTTAGAACAGGATATAGAATATGTTTAAAGTGGTCCGAACGAATTGCGGGCCTGCAAAAAGCTAAGACATTGCAAAAAGAGGTCTATAGTATAGGATGTTCAAGAGAACGCCAAGCGGAAAAAGTAGTTCGAGGGAATCCGAATTGGGCAGAATACAATTTAAAACAAATTCAAAATAATTAGGAGTTATTCACCGCTTTCAAAAACATAGGACGTTACAAAAGAAAGGATTAAAGTACCCTATGGATGTCTAAGAGGACTCGGAGAGGGAAAAGTAGTTTGTAGCAATCCGAATCGGTCAGAACACGATTTCAAACTGGTTCAAAGTGATTAGAACTGATTCAGAGCCTTAAAAAATATGGGTTCATCTCTAGAATGGTTTATCTTTCAAGCTCAGAGTTTGAACGGAGAAAAAAAAGGTTCACGCAACTCCAGAGCAATTTGAAAGATGTTCAAAGTCGTTGGAACCGATTTCGGACATTTAAAATGATGGGCGAAATTTAAAAGCATTATAGTGCGCTACAAAATTTTCGGATGGACTTCGAAAGCAAAAAGAAAGGTGCGATGAAGTCCGGATTGGTTAGAACAGGATGAAAAGTCTAGGCAAGTGATGAAGACAAAAAACAAGTTCGACGTAGTTCGGATTGGCCAAAACAGCGCTTACGACTCGTTCAGAGTGGTTGGAACTAATTAGGAGCCTACAAAAAAATTGTTATCTTAAAAAGAACTTTTACTAGGTTATGAATGGACCGAACAGACCTGGGGAGGGGAAAATATGTTCGACGAAGTCCGAAGTGGTCAGAACAGGACTCAAACCATGTTAAAACTTAACGAGAATCGAAAAAAATCCGAATAGCTGGATAAGCGATTGTAGAACGTTATAAAAGCCCGAGCAAACCTCGCGGTGCTCAGAAAGGATTGCAAAGCATCATAAAATTTAGAAATAGTGAGCACTTAGGAGAAATAATGAAACAAAAAATTGGAACGTAAAAGCTTCTTTGCGTTAGTTAGTTTCTTATTAACCCTAATCGCTGCCTATATCCCACCTACAGAAAAGCCGTGCGGCTAGATAACAAAATGGATAAATAACGAATGTACCTGCTCTTTTTCTTGCTGATTTCTCGGCCAAAGAGTCGCTGTCAGGTACAACTCGCCGAGATGCTGCCGAGGTCGAGCCGGATCTTTAAGCTCGAGGACGATATCCTGCGCGTGACCGAGTTCAAGCGCAACCAAATCCAGTTGCGCAGCTCCCATGAAGTCATCCTGAAGACCCCAATCGTAGTCGAAAACCTGAATGAAAAATTTAAGTCATGAGGCAGTTCGTACGTATTTATTGTCTATTAAGGACACATCGGCAATACGAGATTAGGAAAATTAGTCCTCGGGAAATTTAGGCCCGAAAAATTGGCCCGCAGTAATTTTGGCCCTGGAAAATTGGCTCCCAGAAATTTTGGTACTTGAAAATTGGCCTCCAGAAATTTTGGGCCTGGAACATAGACCCCAGAAAATTCGGCCCTGGGAAATTAGCCACCAGAAATTTTGGCTCTTGAAAGTTGGCCCCCAGAAATTTTGACCCTGGAAAATTTACCACTAGAAATTTTAGCCCTGGGAAATTGGCCCCCAGAAATTTTGACCCTGGAAAATTGGCCACTAGAAATTTTAGCTGTGGGTAATTGGCCCCCAGAAATTTTAGCCCTGGGAAATTGGCCCCCAGAAATGTTAGCCCTGGGAAATTGGTCCCCAGAAATTTTGGCGCTGGGAAATTGACCCCCAGAAATTTTGACTCAAAAATCGGCCCCCATAACTTTTGACCGTGGAAAATTGATCACCAGAAATTTTGACCCTGGAAAATTGATCACCAGAAATTCTGGCCCTGGAAAATTGACCACCAGAAATTCTAGCCCTGGAAAATTGAATCCCGAGAAATGTTGGCCCTGGAAAATTGGACCTCAGAAATTTTGACTCTGGAATATTGCCCCCCAGAAATTTTGGCCCTGGAAAATTGGCCACCAGAAATTCTGGCCCTGGAAAATTGGCCACCAGAAATTTTGGCGCTGGAAAATTGGCCCCCAGAAATTTTGACCCTGGAAAATTGGCCACCAGAAAATTAGGCCCTGGTAAATTAGCACCCAGAAATATTGGCTCTTGAAAATTGGCCCTCAGAAATGTTGGCCCTTATGACGATTTACAAATTTAACGTGTAATTCACAACATTTTACTTCTCAATTAGGATCCTTTTTTTCTTAACTTTATAACTTGGTTTTTCTTTCATAAACAATTAGTTGTTGTTTGTAAGCGATGAAAATAATCACAAACTTTTACCGATAAGTTTATACGGAATTTATCAAGAAATAAAAGGAGCAATGATTTTTCGCGATTTGCGAAAAAACGACTTACTTCGTTCAGCGACCGCCTAACGTTAATATTTTCATAACAATTTTTAAACTATGAACTAGGAGTCTAATAATGAGAGAAAATCAGGGTTGTGAGTTGAGAATCAATAAAAAATTAAAATAAATTCCAAAATTTTGTTTGTCGTTTTGAAGTTTTTTTTTCCCAAAATTTCAACCATAAACTTGGAATGAGATAACAAGATGATATTAGGGTTGAGAGATTACAAAAAACAATGAAAAAAAAAAAATCTTTTCGGAAATTTTCAAAATTGTTGCGCGACTTCTAAATAATTTTCCACAATCTCCATTTTTCATGAGAATTATTTTTTCATCGAAAACAACTATTTTATTGGATTGGACTAAAAATGTAAAAATACAGCTGAAATTTGGGCCATCCTAATTAACACTTTTTTTCATATCTTCAAGGTCGCCATTTTTTTTTTCAATAATTTTTAAGAAAAATAGCCCGAAAAAAAATCTATTTGCATCAAGAAATACAAGATTAATTTTTTTAAAAACTTTCTCATGATCTTTGGAATTATTTTTGGCACAGGTCAAGCTGTCGATTGTAAAGGAATGAGCTATGCCGACACCCACTTTAGTTTAAATATCTTATGTAGCGAAGGCACGAATTACCTTGATGTTTAGTGGCTGAAAGGGATCCTCGATCGGCAGAGTGACGCTCTCGTCCCACACGGGATTCAATTCACGATGAACCGTGCGAGACTTGTGAAGAAGCCGACCCGAGCACTTGATCTTGACATAAGGATCGCTAGCCCCTGCAATTTCCATAATTATGCGACAATTTAATGACGTCGTCAATTTACATCGCCTCTCAATTACGAGATTTCGATGTACTTCCAACTTCGTTACTTTATAAATCTCGAAATTATATAGGCCATTAAAACTTTTATCAGAAATTTTTGTTTATTTATTTCTCTGATGCCATATAAAAAATACATTATGCAAACTTTCGTTGACTTTATTTTTTTTTAATCTTCGAATTTTTATAATTTATGCAAACGAGAATACAAAAACTCTTAATTATTTTTTACTTCCTCGTAAAATTAAAAAATAATATTATTATTATGGTTAACTTTTGAATAACTGCGAAGAAAATTAATGTGCAATAAAATTACAATAAACATGGTAAAGAAAATATGAAGAAAAATTTATTCATTTCTTAATGCATTGATTTTATGTGGGATTTTTTTTATTAAAGAAATGTTACCGTGATTTTCAAGATTCATATTTTTGTACTTTTACTTCCTCATAGAGGAAGCTTTGTTTTCGTGAAAAATTTTCATTTTCATTTCACTCAGAATGGGCCAAAACGTCGAGAAAAGTGATTTAGAAAAAATGTCTGTATGTGTGTGTATTTGTGTATATTACACGATCGAAAAATGTAAACCTTTATAACTCAGGAATGCCTTGAGATATCAAGCTGAAATTTGGACCATAGATAGAGGGATCAAGCCTCATCGTTCATGCAGATTTTTGTTAAAATCCACTTCATCGTTAAATTATTACGCGTTTTTTAATTTTTTGAAAAACGTCTATTTACCCGATAACTCTTTCAATTTTCGAGATATTGATCTTAAAATTAGTATGAATGTGAGCTTTCGCACGCCGGTGATCGCTATTGAATTTGGTTAAGATCGGTTGAACCGTTAAAATTTTATGATGTTTTGAATTTTTCAAAAAATTGACATTATCGCTCTATTGTAACTTTTGCAAAACTTAAGATAGCGAGCTCAAATTTTGTATATAAATGAAACAATATTCAGCCATTATATATGTATAATTTAGTGACGAACGGTATGAAATTTTTGATTTTATGGAATGTTGAATTATTTTTAAAAATATACATTATCACATTCTCTTTCGGAAACGCTCTAATAATCACGAAATAACGTAATAACGAAATAGAAAAAGCGAATCCACAACATGTATATTTATCTAAGTAAAACAAGGATGCAAAGTAGAACCTTGCACATTGCTTCCTCATTATTTTTCGCGTTTTACAAAGCTTCCTCTATGAGGAAGCGAAAAATAATGAGGAAGCAATGTGCAAGGTTCTGCTTTGCATCCTTGTTTTAAATTAATTTAAGTACATGTTTATAAAAGTTGAAAATCATTGGTGCAAAATCATAACTATTTAAATGATTGTACAGTAAATGTTTATCCGAAAAATTGAGGATTTGCATCTCTGAAATGGAATTTATGGACATTTTCGATGGAATTTCTCAAAAATCATAAAGCAGATTTGGTTTTATCGAATTTTCTATTTTTTCAATAATTTATTAGATCTTTATATCAATTTTTATAATAACAAAAAAAAATTTCATTTAGCAATGAAAATATTTATGTTAAATTGAGGAAATAAATTATACTGAATTAATTCTTTTTACTTCCTCACAGAAGAAGCTCCGTTTTTCTTGCTTCTACGAGGAACTTGATAATGAAAATAGATCGACTTCCTTATAGGCTTTGTGGAAAATGAAAAGTAATGATGAAGCAATGTGGAAGATTCTATATTTCATCTTCTTTTTAGTATTAAAAAACCATTTTCTCAACGATATTAATTTCTTCAATGCTTTATGCAATGAAGATTAAATTAATAAATTGGTTCAATCAATTAAGTCGCCATTTTTTGCAATAAATAAAAATGATACATTTAAAACTGAAGAGTAAAGGTGATAATTAAAAGGACAGAGAAAAAAAATTGGACGAGTACTGGAGATTTGCTAATTACTACAAATTGCTTAAGAGGTAAAAAAGAAGCAGGAGAAATTATAAGAAGAAAATAAGAAACCTGATAATGAAAATTGATTACCTTCATTATAGACTTGGGTTTGTGGAAAATGAAAAATAATGGAAAATTATGATGAAGCAATATGGAAGATTCTATTTTACAACTTGCTAAAATATTTAAAAAACTATTTTTTCAATTGTATTAATTTTTTTAATTGTTTATGTAATGAAGATGAAATCAATGAATTAATTGAATCAATACAAGTTCTCAATTTTTGGCAGCGCGAAAAAAAAAGATAAATACAAGACACAAGAAAATTCAGTAATAACGGCGAGAAAAAAAGCAATTGCTCGACTACTAGAGATTTGCTAATTACTACTAAATGCTTAAGAGGTCAAAAAAGAGTATGAGAAATTATAACAAGGAAATGAGAAACCTGATAATGAAAATTGATTGCTTTTATTATAGAGTTGGCTTTATGGAAAATGAAATATAATGGAAAATGAAATATAATGGAAAATAATCGAAAATGGAAAATGTTTGAAAATTGAATATAATGGAAAATAATTGAAAATGAAAAATAATGGAAAAGGGAAAATCATGGGAAATATAAAATAATGGAAAATTGAAGATAATGGAAAATTAAAAATAATGGAAAATTGAAAATGATGGAAAATTGAAGATAATGGAAAATTGAAAATAACAGAAAACTGAAGATAATGGAGAATTGAAAATAACGGAAAATTGAAAATAATGGAAAATTGAAAATAATGGAAAATTGAAGATTATGGAAAATTGAAGATAATGGAAAGTTAAAAATAATGGAAAATTGAAAATGATGGAAAATTGAAGATAATGGAAAATTGAAAATAACAGAAAACTGAAGATAATGGAAAATTGAAAATAACGGAAAATTAAAAATAATGGAAAATTGAAGATTATGGAAAATTGAAAATAATAGAAAATTGAAGATTATGGAAAATTGAAAATAATAGAAAATTGAAGATTATGGAAAATTGAAAATAATAGAAAATTGAAAATAACTGAAAATTAAAAGTAATGGAAAATGGAAGATAATGGAAAATAATGATGAAGAACTGTAGAAAATTCTATTTCACAACTTTTAAAAACATTAAAACCAAAATTTCTCCGATATTAATTTAAAAAATTCTTTATCTACAAAATGTAAAATCACTGAATCAAATCAATCAATACAAGTACTCAATTTTTTCTACAATAAAACAAAAAACACTAGATACAAAACACAAGAGAATCGAGTAACAAAGGTGAAAAAATAAATAATAATGGCACGACCACTAGAGATTTGCTAATTACTACAAATTGCTCAAGAGGTCAGAAAGAATCGAGCACGAGGAATATAAGAAGAATAGTGGATTGTCAAGTGGGCTTTTCAGGGGGGGGGGGGGGGGGGGCGACGGAGAGACCGAAGCAGAAACCGTGAACTCTTACCACATCGATCCATCGCGACGAGATTAGCTCCTCTTCTGATATGCAATCGTAATTGAAAGAAGGCGTGCTGACGAAGTGCCAATTCTCGTCGACGCGCTGCCTCATCCTGAATCGTCGCTGCTCCAGATTCTCCGGAACCACCTGCGTCTTCTTCGTTCTCCCCACGCATTATGCCGTCTCGGGAATATCGAGGATAAGCGCCATGCGAACCCTTCGACGAACCGTCGCTGCATCTTCCTGGACTGTCCTCACGAGTATTTCCTCCCTTGTCTCTATTTCCTCGTGCCAGTGGCGACTCTGCGCATTAAAATTACAAATATATGATCATAGAACACATACAGTGCATTTCATGTATCTTCCCGCGTAGAAAAAAAGAATGTTAAAAAAAGTCTTGAAAGAATCTTTAAAGGAATCATGAAAAGAATCACGTATAGGATCCGGAGCAAGATTTTTTCCAGGATTCTTTTCAAGATTTTTTCTATCCGAAAGCGTTCTGAGAATCTTTCGAAGAATCTTCGAAAGAATCTTGAAAAGCGTCTTTAAGAGAATCGTGAAAAGATTCCGTCCATTAAACAGAAAAATCGTAGAAAGAATCTTAATGAAATTCTTCAGAGGAATCGAGCAAAATCTGTTGTTGCTTTCCCTTGGTGTCGAAACAGTACATTTCGGTACGTCAACGAAGGGTAAACCCCTCGTGTATAGTAGAACTCAGAACAGCTTTGCAGTCTTATATACGTTCAGGCTTCAAGTTACTTGCGAAAAACGCTTCGACCGCTCGCCATCTAGTGGCATCGTACGAAACACTGATATTCAATGCTCCGCTAGATGGCGAGCGGTCGAAGCGTTTCTCGCAAGTGACTTGAAGCCTGAAAATACAAATATTTGATCATAGAACACATACCGTGCATTTCATGTATCTTCCCGCGTAGAAAAAAAGAATCTTGTGAAGAATCTTTAAAAAAGTCTTGAAAGAATCTTTGAAAAAATCTTTAAAGGAATCTTGAAAAGAATTACGTATAGGATCCGGAGCAAGATTTTTTCCAGGATTCTTTTCAAGATTCTTTCTATCCGAAAGCGTTCTGAGAATCTTTCGAAGAATCTTCAAAAGAATCTTGAAAAGCGTCTTTAAGAGAATCGTGAAAAGATTCCGTCCATTAAACAGAAAAATCGTTGAAAGAATCTTAATGAAATTCTTCATTAAGATTCTTCATTCAGAGGAATTGAGCAAAATCTGTTGTTGCTTTCCCTTGGTGTCGAAACAGTACATTTCGGTACGTCAACGAAGGGTAAACCCCTCGTGTATAGTAGAACTCAGAACAGCTTTGCAGTCTTATATACGTTCAGGCTTCAAGTCACTCGCGAAAGTCGCTTCGACCGCTCGCCATCTAGTGGCATCGTACGAAACACTGATATTAAATACTCCGCTAGATGGCGAGCATTCGAAGAGTTTCTCGCAAGTGACTTGAAGTCTGAAAATACAAATATTTGATCATAGAACACATACAGTGCATTTCATGTATCTTCCCGCGTAGAAAAAAAGAATCTTGTGAAGAATCTTAAAAAAAGTCTTGAAAGAATCTTTGAAAGAATCTTTAAAGGAATCTTGAAAAGAATCACGTATAGGATCCGGAGCAAGATTCTTTCCAGGATTCTTTTCAAGATTCTTTCTATTCGAAAGCGTTCTGAGAATCTTTCGAAGAATCTTCGAAAGAATCTTGAAAAGCGTCTTTCAGAGAATCGTGAAAAGATTCCGTCCATTAAACAGAAAAATCGTTGAAAGAATCTTAACGCACAAGTTGCACAATGAGCAACTTTTGCTTCCTCATAGAGGAAATTTTCTTTTCCATTTATTCTCCGGAAGCCATAAAAAATACATTATGCAAACTTTTTAATCTTCGTTTTTTTATAATTTATGCAAACGAGCATATAACAACTCTTAATTCTTTTTTTTTACTTCCTCGTAAGATTAAAAAATAATTATTAGCAGTGCTTGTTGAATTATGGTTAACTTTTGAATAACGGAAAAAGAAGAAAATTAATTTGCAACAAAATTACTATAGAAATGGTAAAAAAAATATGAAGAAAAAGGTAAATTAGATTAGATCGACTAGACTAAAAAAAGTGAATTTTTTCCGTTTCTGATTCCAGAATTCACAGATCCGACTTTCGGTCGAAAAACTAACCTAAATTTTTTTCCTTTAAGATATCGAATTTTGACCTTCACTACTGTTCTTACGTCGCATATTCCATCACAGAAAATACCTCCTTTTTACCATAATTTAAAAAAAAAGTGACTTTTCCGTTTCTGATTTCAGAATTCACAGATCCGACTTCCGCTCGGAAAATCCAACCTAGATTTTTTTTCTTCTAGTTATCGAACTTTGGTCGTCACTATCGTTCTTAAATCGATATTCTACCACGGAAAATACCGGTTACATGTCTTTTTATCATGATTTAAAAAAATCGTGACTTTTTGCGTTTCTGATTTCAGAATTCACAGATCCGATTTCCGGTCGGGAAATCCAACCTAAATTTTTTTTTCTTCAATATATCGAACTTTGGTCGTCACTATCATTCTTAAGTCGCATATTCTACTACAGAAAATACCGTTTACAAGCCTTTTTATCATGATTTTAAAAAATCGTGATTTTTTGAGTATTTGATTTCAGAATTCACAGATCCAATTTCCAGTCGGAAAATCCAACCTAAATTTTTTTTTTCAATATACCGAATTTTGGTCATCACTATCGTTCTTAAGTCGCATATTCTACCACAGAAAATACCGGTTACATGTCTTTTTACCATGATTTAAAAAAATCGTGGCTTTTTGCGTTTCTGATTTCAGAAGTCACAGATCCGATTTCCAGTCGGAAAATCCAACCTAAATTTCTTTTTCAATATATCGAATTTTGGTCATCACTATCGTTCTTAAGTCGCATATTCTACCACAGAAAATACCGGTTACATGTCTTTTTACCATGATTTAAAAAAATCGTGACCTTTTGCGTTTCTGATTTCAGAATTCACAGATCCGATTTTCGGTCGCAAAATACAACCTAATCTTTTTTTCAATACATCGAATTTTAGTCGTCACTATCGTTCTTAAGTCGCATATTCTACCACAGAAAATACCGGTTACATGTCTTTTTACCATAATTTTAAAAAATCGTGAGTTTTTGTGTTTCTGATTTCAGAATTCACAGATCCAATTTCCAGTCGGAAAATCCAACCTAAATTTTTTTTTCAATATACCGAATTTTGGTCATCACTATCGTTCTTAAGGGGATGCTGGAGTAGATTTTATTACCGACTTTGGTCGGTAAAAACAGGCTTTTTCGTAGTTTTGATTATTCTTCGTTAATACGCTACAAACATGCTTCAAATTTTACACGATTGTAATATCAACATAAACGAGTGGACGTACATTCGAATATTTGGTGAAAACGTACAATAAATGAAAAAAATCGTATAATACTAAACCTCCCGAAATCAAAATGGCCGCCAGGGTTTGACAGCATCGCCTGTTTGGTACGATATAAAAGATTCTGGAATTCACATACGTCAAATCGAAATGTACGTCCATTCTTTAGCGTTCTCTGAATATTCTGCGAGCGTCGAAAAGTCAATTACACAAAAGGAATCCACGCAAAACCGAAACTACGATCACGTAGTCTGTTTGCGATCCCCGCGATGATCCAGGCTTAGTAATATACGAATATCTTCATTCATTGTACGTATTCACCCAATATTCGAATGTACGTCCACTTGTTTATGTTGATACTACAATCGTGTATAATTTGAAGCATATCTGTAGCGTATTAACGAAGAATAATCAAAACTACGAAAAAGCTTTTACCGACTTCGGTCGGTAAAAACCTGCTTCTGCACTCGACTCCAGCTTCCCCTTAAGTCGCATATTCTACCACAGAAAATACCGGTTACATGTCTTTTTACCATGATTTTAAAAAATCGTGACTTTTTGCGTTTCTGATTTCAGAATTCACAAATCCGAATTCCAATCGGAAAATCCAACCTAAATTTTTTTTCTTCAATATATCGAATTTTGGTCATCACCATCGTTCTTAAGTCGCATATTCTACCACAGAAAATACCGGTCACATGCCTTTTTACCATGATTTAAAAAAATCGTGACTCTTTGCGTTTCTGATTTCAGAATTGACAGATCCGATTTCCAGTCGGAAAACCCAACCTAAATTTTTTTTTTTTCAATATATCGAATTTTGGTCGTCGCTATCGTTCTTAAGTCGCATATTCTACCACAGAAAATACCGGTTACATGTCTTTTTACCATGATTTTAAAAAATCGTGACTTTTTGCGTATCTGATTTCAGAATTCACAAATTCGATTTCTGGTCGGATAATCCAAACTAAATTTTTTTTTTCTTTGAGATAACGAATTTTGGACTTCACTATCGTTTTCAGGTCGCATATTTTACATGATTAAAAAAAAGTGACTTATTACCGTCGACTAAACGTAACCCCTTAAGAATAATATCGAGTATAAGAAAAAATTGATCTGATGGAAAAATATTTCTTGCAAATGTTGCAAGGTTCCGTAGAGGATATACGACGGTCTCGTGGACAATCTCGTCGATCAAGGAGAGGTCAAGGCTGGGTAAGGGTTACTTTCAATTTTTTCAGGCGGACTTGAACATAGATAACCGTAAAAAAAACAAAAAAACAATGAACAATTATACAATAACATGCAACAATATTAATAATAATAGTAATTATTATTACACCCCGCGTAGAAAAAAAGAATCTTGTGAAGAATCTTTTAAAGAATCTTAAAAAAAGTCTTGAAAGAATCTTTAAAGGAATCTTGAAAAGAATCACGTATAGGATCCGGAGCAAGATTCTTTACAGGATTCTTTTCAAGATTCTTTCTATCCGAAAGCGTTCTGAGAATCTTACAAAGAATCTTCGAAAGAATCTTGAAAAGCGTCTTTAAGAGAATTGTGAAAAGATTCCGTCCATTAAACAGAAAAATCGTTGAAAGAATTTTAATGCAATTCTTCAGAGGAATCGAGCAAAACCTGTTGTGGCTTTCCCTTGGTGTCGAGACATTATATTTCGGTACGTCAACGAAGGGTAAACCCCTCGTGTGTAGTCGAACTCAGAAAAGCTTGCCAGTCTTATATATACGCTGAGGCTTCAAACCACTTGCGAGAAACGCTCCGTCCGTTCGCCACCTGGTGACATCGTACGAAACACTGGTGGACAATACTCCGCTAGATGGCGAGCGGTCGAAGCGTTTCTCGCAAGTGACTTGAAGCCTGCACGCATATAAGACTGCAAAGCTGTCCTGAGTTCGACTATACACGAGGGGTTTACCCTTCGTTGACGTATCGAAATGTACTGTCTCGACACCAAGGGAAAGCAACAACAGGTTTCGCTCGATTGCTCTGAAAATTTTCATTAAGATTCTTTCAACGATTTTTCTGTTTAATGGACGGAATCTTTTCACGATTCTCTTAAAGACGCTTTTCAAGATTCTTTCGAAGATTCTTTGAAAGATTCTCAGAACGCTTTCGGATAGAAAGAATCTTGAAAAGAATCCTGGAAAGAATCTTGCTCCGGATCCTATACATGATTCTTTTCAAGATTCCTTTAAAGATTCTTTCAAAGATTCTTTCAAGACCTTTTTTAAGATTCTTTAAAAGATTCTTCACAAGATTCCTTTTTTCTACGCGGGACGTTACAGAAAGGACAGTTTCTTGAAATTGTTACATCTCCTTGTAAATAACAAATGCAGATAAATAAATAAATGAACAAATAATAAGTATAAGTACATTTATACATTTTATGAAATTCAATAAAATTACTAACAATAAAATATTTCATGAAATACGATGATAATAATAGATAATATAAAAATATTTTCTTCTCATTCATAAAAATTGTAAAAAAAAAAGAAAATTATCGAATTCCATGAAATAATATCAAAATAATACACACAATAATAATTATCATTATTATTGTGTGTATTATTTTGATACGAATAAATAACTAATTATAATAAAGAAACATATATATATATAAATAAAATTATAATAAATTAATAATAACTAATTAATAATTATTTATAATAAATAATTACAAATAATAATTATTATCATTGTGCGTATTATTTTGATACTATTTCATGGAATTCGATAATTTTCTTCTTTTTAACAATTTTAATGAATGAAAAGAAAATATTTTTATACGATCTATTATTATCATCGAATTTCATGAAATATTTTATTTTTATTAATTTAAAAATTAAAACACAATAATAATAGTTATTATTATTATGAAAAATTTTCTTCTTTTTATCAATTTTTATAATAATAATAATAATAAGAAATATTATAATACCTGGATGATTAAGACAGTGTCTGGCCGGACTTTGAGTCGCCGAGGAGCTTCGACTGTGTTCCGAGGAATAATCGGCCGCATAATCGGACTCTATGTTTCTCTGTGGTGACTCGTGTGGATTAATCGCATTGCCCGCGGCGTCCTTGGTCTTTTTCCGCTCTTTGCTTCTGCCGCGAACCCATCGGCTCTTGAGGGTTGCAAAAAACGTTTGAGTTCGCTGGGCAACCGAGGAATATCGATGATGATGATGGTGATGAGGTGAATCGCGATTACGATGATCGCCCGCTGCTTGAGACGAACGACCGCGCAGCGACGGCGAATCTTCACGTTTGTTCACTCTGAGCTCCGTCGCGCTTCTTGACAATTGTCTGCTGCCGTTTAGATTTAGACCCGATCGCGATTCCGATCGGGATTTACCTAAAATAATATACAAACAAAATAGTATTATCAATAATTTGAAATTATTATTTTTATTATTTGGAAAATAATTTTGTAAATTATCGAAATTAATAATAAATAATTTACAAAAATATCAAAAATTATTATTTGTAATTTATTTTCCAAATTATTTGGAATCGGTTAAAAGTAAATAATTTTTTTTGTTGAAATAATACAAGTATTTTTTTTTTCATTTTCAAATAAAAATTTAAAAAAGCAGATAATACTATTTTTATAATTTTTACCTAAAATAATATATAAACAAAATAGTATTATCAATAATTTTAAATTATTATTTTTATTGTAATTTATTTTTCAAATAATTTGGAATCGGTTAAAAGGAAATAATTTTTTTTTTTTTCATTTCTTGCGTCGGGTGTTTTCAGAAATAATATAAGTATTTTTTTTCATTTTCAAATAAAAATTTAAAAAAAAGCAGATAATACTATTTTTATAATTTTTACCTAAAATAATATATAAACAAAATAGTATTATCAATAATTTGAAATTATTATTTTTATTATTTGGAAAATAATTTTGTAAATTATCGAAATTAATAATAAATAATTTACAAAAATATCAAAATTAATGATAAATAATTTATAAATTTATCGAAAATTATTATTTGTAATTTATTTTCCAAATTATTTGGAATCGGTTAAAAGTAAATAATTTTTTTTTTTCATTCCTTCCGTCGGGTGTTTTCAGAAATAATACAAGTATTTTTTTTTGTATTTTCAAATAAAAATTAAAAAAAGCAGATAATACTATTTTTATAATTTTTACCTAAAATAATATATAAACAAAATAGTATTATAAATAATTTGAAATTATTATTTCTATTATTTGGAAAATAATTTTGTAAATTATCGAAGTTAATAATAAATAATTTACAAAAATATCAAAAATTATTATTTTTAATTTATTTTCCAAATAATTTGGAATCGGTTAAAAGTAAATAATTTTTTTTTTCAAATAATACAAGTATTTTTTTTTCATTTTCAAATAATAATTTAAAAAAAGCAGATAATATTATTTTTATAATTTTTACCTAAAATAATATATAAACGAAATAGTATTATAAATAATTTGAAATTATTATTTTTATTATTTGGAAAATAATTTTATAAATTATCGAAATTAATAATAAATAATTTACAAAAATATCAAAATTAATAATAAATAATTTATAAATTTATCAAAAATTATTTTGTAATTTATTTTCCAAATAATTTGCCATCGGTCAAAAGTAAACAATTTTTCATTTCATTTTCAAATAAAAATTAAAAAAAAACAGATAATACTATTTATATAATTTTTTAATTTTTTTTTATTAAACGAAAATAAAACCTTTAGAAACTATATACTAACGTTTTGCTTCCTCATAGAGGAAGCTTTGTTTTCATGAAAAACAAAAAAATTCGAGATTTTTATGTCAGAACACTTAGAATTGTCCAAAACGTCCAGAAAAGTGATCTAGAAAAAATGTCCGTATGTATGTATGTGTGTGTGTGTGTGTGTGTGTGTATGTATACAACTCCGAAAATTCGAACGCCGATAACTCAAGAACGGTTTTGTATATCGTGCTCAAATTTGGCACACTAGTGTCGCAGAAGATCCTCTTCAACTGTACTAATTTTCGATAAAATTTGTGCGAAAATTTCGATTTTATGCCATTTTGAATTTTTTGAAAAAACGACGTGGTCGCTCTAACTTTCGTAAAATTTAGTCTATTTTCCTAAATAGTTGGTTATAAGAGTAGGTGCACTCAATGCTGTTTGGTATTGAATTTGGCTCGAATCGGTAAAGTGGTTCAGATTTTATGGAATTTTGAATTTTTTAAAAAATTGACATTATCGCTCTATTGTAACTTTTGCAAAACTTGAAATAGCGAGCTCAAATTTTGTATATAAATGAAACAATATTCAGCCATTATATATGTATAATTTAGTGACAAACGGTATGAAATTTGTGATTTTATGGAATGTTGAATTATATTTAATAATATACGTTATCACATTTACTTTCGAAAACGCTCTAATAATAACGAAATAACGGAATAACAAAATAGAAAAAGCGAATTCACAACATGTTTATTTATCTAATTTAAAAAAGGATACAAAGTACAACCTTGCACATTGCTTCCTCATTATTTTTCGCTTTTTACAAAGCTTCCTCTACCCGACTAGAAATTCAGTTATGGGGAATATCAGGGCCGGACCTGGTAACCGGATTCTAAATCCAAGGCCCCTGTCTGGCTACCTTATTCGGCCCTGATTGGAATTGTAACGCTTTGGCACATCAGGGCCAGTTCAAGTTTACCACATAAGGACCTGATAAAAATAACCATTTAAGGGCCTGATAAATATAATCATAGATATATAAATACATATACTTATCTTTATATTAAATTAAAAAATTAATTATTAATTTCCGCGCATTATGCCGCAATATGAACAATAATATTCTATTAATATTACAAAAAAAAAAAAAAACAAGTCGTCTTCAGATACGGTTTTTCGTAACATCATTCGGGAAGTGATGCACGCGGGATTTGAACCTAAGACCTACGGGACCTACCTATTTACCTAACTACCTAACCGAGCACGCTAACCACTAGACCAAACCGACTATGTGGATATCTCGTACAGTATTTCCATAATAGTTCAATTTACTATTTATTTAAATAATAGTTCAGTTTTTAACGTAACTAATTAGGAATTTGACCTTAAAATTTGTAAATTCAAAATGACGGGTTTAAAATTAAAAACATATTGAATGCGACATTTTGATTTTATAAATGATATTCTTAATTCCGCCAATATTTCGATCAGGTCTACCTTATCTATGCCAGGTCTGAACCTGAATATGGAATTCCTTGTCAGGTGTACCTTAATTTTTCCCGATCTGGCCCTGAATAAGATACACCTTATTAGGTCTACCTTAATATTTCCCGATCTGGCCCTGAATAAGATACACCTTATCAGGTCAACCTTCCCTTTGCCACATCCGGTCCTATTAAGGTACATCTTATCAGGTCTACCTTATCTATGCCAGATCTGGACCTGAATAGGGAATACCTTATCAGGTCAACCTTCCCTATGCCAGGTCCGGTCCTAATAAGGTGCACCTTATCAGGGCAACCTTTCCAATGCCAGATCCGGTTCTAACAAGGTACACCTTATCAGGTCAAACTTATCCATGCCAGATCAGGCCCAAATGTGACGGCAGGGCTGCCCTACCAGATTTCTAGTCGGGTATGAGGAAGCCAAAATTGAATAACATACTTTTTTGCTTCCTCAGAGAGGAAGCTTTGTAAAAAGCGAAAAATAATGAGGAAGCAATGTGCAAGGTTCTACTTTGCATCCTTTTTTAAATTAGATAAATAAACATGTTGTGAATTCGCTTTTTCTATTTTTTTATTTAATGAAGTATTAAAAAAACGATAAGGTTTTGATTTTTTTAGGGTCGAAAAAAAAAAAAATGCTTGAAATTTTTTGCAAATTTTTTTAGTCAAGAATTTTTTTTTCACTTTTAACATTTATCAATTTTTTTTCCAATAAACAAAATTGAAGGGTTAAACGTTTATCCAGAACGGCCCATATATATTTTTTGCTTCGTCATAGAAAAAACTTTATTTTCATGAATTTTTTTTTTTTCGAGATTTCCATGTGAAGGTACTAATAATGTTTCAAAATATCGAGCAAAATGGTTTAGAAACAATGTCAGCATGTTCATATTGAATATTGCTTCCTTATTATATTTAAATTTAAAGTGAAATATATTGAGAAAGCTTTAAATACTTTTTGTCTTTTAAAGTAGAAGATGTAAAAAAAATTAATCAAAGGTAATATTATAAATAATGTCAAATTGTTATTTAGAAAACATATGCATATTTTTTAATTCTCATTTAAACTATACTGAGATGTTATTAATTTCATCGCAATTTTTTATATCAATGTGCTGTTAAAAATTTATATATATAAATAAATTTA
Source organism: Ephialtes manifestator (assembly GCA_963970395.1). Classification (NCBI taxonomy): domain Eukaryota; kingdom Metazoa; phylum Arthropoda; class Insecta; order Hymenoptera; family Ichneumonidae; genus Ephialtes; species Ephialtes manifestator. The sequence continues at coordinate 4,762,891 of OZ019968.1, read as the reverse complement.
AATGCTAAAAATTGTAATTATTTAGAAAAAAAAAAAAAATATCATTTTGACTATTTCATGTTTTTAATTACAATAAATAAAATTTTATTCTATTACAAAAATTGATTTTTTTTGCTATTATTTATTTTGTTTATTTATTTTTTCGAATATCATTTATTGCAATTAATTGTAAATAATAATTTTTAAAAAATGATAAATACTAGACAAAAAGATAAAAATATTTTTTTGTTTATTTAATTGTTTATGACGAGGTAAATTTTATTTTGTTATAAAATTCACAAAACTTTTGTTTCGCATTACCTTTACATTGTTTTAAAGTTATATTGATCATCCGAGTAACCCATATCCAATTTGTCAGCAAAATTATGATCGATTGATAAATTAATGGAGCATTGCAGTAGAACTTTAATCGAATGAAAACGACCTTAATTGTCACTTCAAGCGCACCTAGATACGAAATTGGATCCGAGCTCGGCTCGTTACCGGATAATAAGGCCTACAGATTTTCAGTTACTTTATTGCTAATACTAACAAGCTTTTGTAAATTATTATATTGGCAATTATCATTTTTTAAATTAATTTTCGAATATTAATAAAAAATAAAATTAATTCAAATAACTCTTAAATAAATACAGGATTTTTTTTTCAGCATTCTATATTTCAATTTTGACTTAAGGAGATATAACGGTCTAGACGACTGAAAAAAATATGACTTCGGAATTTTTATCTTAATAACCATTTGTTTATTTTTTATTTTTTATTTTTATTCTATTTCTAGATATATATTGGCATTTTTTTGTTGCATAAAACTGGAATGAATTATCATAATATGATATACAAAGTTCTAGTTCACTAACACCATTTTTTTAGAATGTGAAATAGTATGACGAAATTTAATAATTAAATTCTGATTTATTTTTATGACAAAATGCCTTTTTTTTTTAATTATTGGTAGTTGAAATGAACCTTTTTTTTACTATTTACAAAGCTATGAGATCGATTTCGACTTCTTCTTAGAGGAAGCTTTGTAAGAGCCAAAAAATAATGAGGAAACAATTTGCAACGTTTTATTTTGCAGACTTTTTTTGGCTCACGTTTTTCGAAAAATTCAAAGTGTCATAAAATTTGAACTGCTCGACCGATTCATGTCAAAGTTGTAGGGTAGAAGTACCGGTTGTGGCCACTTTAAGAATTTTCCCATTTTCAAGTACTTGTGATTGGGACCAAATATCATAAAACTGTTTTGGACCTATACTTTTCATATCTGAGAAGAATATAATTTCAGATTTCTAGCATTAAAATCTTCATATGTATCGAGAAAACACTGGAAAATAGAAAAAAGTAGGAGCATAGCCATTTTACCAGTTCTGGCCACCTATGCACCGGTTTTGGCCACAGTAATCTACCGGTTTTGGCCATGCTTAAAATTAGAATAACTCAATATTCATTGCACTTCAAACATTTTTAAGGTGTGTTCAATAAATCAAAATCGTATTCTTATGAAAGCATCCAATTCCTCTACACGAAAATGTCTTTAAAGCACAGATGCCATCTGTGAACCTAACTAACCTTTTTTGACATTCGTCTCCTTCGTTTTGCACTTTTTCGTAGCAGCTTTCTTCGTCACAAATAGTCATACATTATATTAATGTTTTACTCTTTACACTTTTATTTTTACTTTTACCAGAGGTTTTTCCGAAAGTAGATTTTCGCATTGCATAATGATGGGAATCTTCAACATGAAAGGAGTTTCACCGCTTTACCTTCTTTTGCTTCCTCATAGAGGAAGCTTTGTTTTCATGAAATTTTTTTTTTTCGTGATTTCCATGTCAGTATGCTTAGAATCACCTAAAACGTCGAGAAAAGTGGTTTAGAAAAAATGTCCATATGTATGTATGTATGTGTGTGTGTGTGTGTGTGTGTGTGTGTGTGTGTGTGTGTGTGTGTGTGTGTGTGTGTGTGTGTGTGCGTGCGTGCGTGCGTGCGTGCGTGCGTGCGTGCGTGCGTGCGTGCGTGCGTGCGTGCGTGCGTGCGTGCGTGCGTGCGTGCGTGCGTGCGTGCGTGCGTGCGTGAGTGCGTGCGTGCGTGCGTGCGTGCGTGCGTGCGTGCGTGCGTGCGTGCGTGCGTGCGTGCGTGAGTGCGTGCGTGCGTGCGTGCGTGCGTGCGTGCGTGAGTGCGTGCGTGCGTGCGTGCGTGCGTGCGTGCGTGCGTGCGTGCGTGCGTGCGTGCGTGCGTGCGTGCGTGCGTGCGTGCGTGCGTGCGTGCGTGCGTGCGTGCGTGCGTGCGTGCGTGCGTGCGTGCGTGCGTGCGTGCGTGCGTGCGTGCGTGCGTGCGTGCGTGCGTGCGTGCGTGCGTGCGTGTGTGTGTGTGTGTGTGTGTGTGCTGGGCTTCGAAAATTCAATCTCCTCTCACTCGGTAACCGTTCGAGCGATCCGGCTCAAATTTGGCACGCAAGTAGAGTAGCTGCCCCTCTTTGAATGTTGTGATTTTTGCCAAAATATGTGAAGTCATTAAGATTTTATGTTGATTTTAATTTGTTGAAAAAAGGGCGTGGTCGCTCCAACTTTCGTAAAAGTTCGCCGATTTGGCGAAATAGTTCTTCATAACTGAAGATACGTTCAATGTTGTATGGTATTGAATTTCGACGAAATCGGTAAAGCGGTTCGGATTTTATAGAATTTTGAATTTTTCGAAAAAAATAGATTTTGATCTAAATTACGTCGAATTTCAACAAATGAACAGAAATTTTGTACAGATGAAAAATAACATTCAGAAATGCCATGTACCAAATTTGGTGATGATCGGTAAAGTCGTTCGGATTTTACACCATTTTTCATTAAGAAAAAAAATGTAAATTTTCGCTATAACTTCCGGAAAAGTTGAGAAAGTACGACAAAAATTTGTATCTAATCAAAATTAGATGTAACGGTGTTTGCAGAGGTGATTTATAGCTGTATAAAACACTTTATCTTACGAGTGTGAGTTTTCAGCCAGAGCTGAAGACGAGGGTTGTAATAACACGAGTTACTTATATGAAAATATACTTTTCGAGCACAAACAAGCCTGCAAAGTCGAACCTTGCAAATTGCTTCCTCAGTATTTTACACTTTTAGCAAAGCTTCCTCTATGAGGAAGCCAAAATTGATCAACATTCTTCCTCATAGAGGTAGCTTTGCTAAAAGTGTAAAATACTGAGGAAGCAATTTGCAAGGTTCGACTTTGCAGGCTTGTTTGTTTTACTATACATTTCTAAGGAATATTTTTCTTAGCGTTTTTTCGTTTTTTTGTTTCTTCTTTACGAATTTATGAATTGATTGTGTAATAATTAACGAAAAATTAATGATTATATTATCATGGCCATATCCGGGGCAACATGCTTATTCCATGTACCAGTTGTGGCCATCGTATTTTTTATAAATGTATAGCTTTATTGCAAACTTTTAGTACATCAACATTTGCAGTGATGACTCTTAAGATTGATATGTGCAAAGCTGCATGCAATTCGCCAACTATGTAATGCGAATATGTATCTAGAGCTTTCGTAAAAATCTTGTCGAATTCCGTAAGGAGTTGACAATTTGATGAATCAGCTGATGATACTTTAATTACTGACACAGTACTTTTTGTAATGGAGACGAACGGACGTCAAAATGACGATAAATGTTTCCAAAATATACAACGTTATGAAAAATTATGATTAAATACAGGTACAGAATTAAAATAGCCACGAAAAACGTATTTAAGTGTAGGGGTGGCCACAACCGGTACTTCTACCCTACCTCAATTATGTTCCATGATGATCTATATGTACACCAAATTTGAATTCGATATCTCGTATAAAATATGCTGAATTAGTCGAAGTTGACTTAAATTATAACGACGTCAATCTTTCGACATTTCAAAATCCTATAAAATCCGAACCTCTTTACCGATCTTCACCAAATTCGATATCTACCACAGCCAGATATTAATTCGTCTTTGTTGAAGATTTGAGCAGGTTTGGTCGAAGTTAACTTGAATTATAACGAAAACATCAATTTTTCGAAAATTCAAAATTCCATAAAATCTGAACTGCTTTATGGATTTTGCTCAAATTCAATATCGACCGTCATTTTTCATTACTTTATTTGTCTAGAACTTTTTAGCTCTCTAGCTAAAAAATTACGGCAGCTAGAGAACATACAGACATTTTTCGAAAAATTCGAAGTCTTGTAAAATCTCAAAAAAAATGTTTAAAATTTTTCGTAAATTTATACATAGGAAGGGCCGTTGCTGCTCTACCAGTGTACCAAATTTCAGCTTGATTGTTAAAGCCGTTCTTCAGATACAACAGTTTGAATTTTTCAAGCCTAACACACACACACACATCCGGAAATTTTTTCTAAACCACTTTTTTCGATGTTTTAAACCATTCTAAGTAATTTCACATGAAAATCCAGGAATTTGTTTTTTTTTCTATGAAGTAGCAAAATTATTTAAAAATATCATTATTATTATTGCTCTTTTTGTTCCCTTTATTTTTGTGAATTTTTTTTTCGACATTTTCATCTCAGAACACTCAAAATAGTCTATAACATCGAGAAAGGTGGTTTAGAAAAAAATTTCGAATGTTTGTGTGTATGTGTGTGTGTGACACGCTTGGAAAATTCAAACCGCTGTATTTCGAAAACTGCATTAACAATCAAGCTGAAATTTGGTACGCTGGTAGAGGAGCAACGCCCCTTCCTATGTATACATTTTCGAAAAAATTGAAAAAAAAACGTTCAGATTTTATAAGCCTTTCAATTTTTCGAAAAATGTCTGTATGTTCTCTATCTTCTGCAATTTTTCGGCTAATGAGCTAAATAGTTCTGGACGAATAGAGAAATGAAAAATGAAGGTCGGTATTGAATTTGGGCGAAATCCACAAAGCGGTTTAGATTTTATAAAATTTTGAATTTTCGAAAAAATTTTGTTTTCGTTCTTATTCAAGTTACGTTCGACCAAACCTGCTCAAATCTTTTGCAAGGTAAAATTAACATCCAATTGTAGTAGATATCGAATTTGGTAAAGATCGGTAAAGTGGTTCAGATTTTATAAGACATTGAATTTTTCAAAAAATCTCTATATGTTCTCTAGCTGCCACAATTTTTTAGATAACGAGCTTAAACAGTTTTTGACGAATAAAGCAATGAATAATGACGATCGGTATTGAATTTAAGTGAAATACATAAAGCGGTTTAGATTTTATAGAATTTTGACTTTTCGAAAAAATTTTGGTTTCGTTCTTATTCAAGTTAAGTTCCACCAAACCTGCTCAAATATTTTGCAAGGTAAAATTAACATCCAGTTGTAGTAGATATCGAATTTGGTGAAGATTGGTAAAGTGGTTCAGATTTTATAAGACATTGAATTTTTCAAAAAATCTCTATATGTTCTCTAGCTGCCACAATTTTTTAGATAACGAGCTTAAACAGTTTTTGACGAATAAAGCAATGAATAATGACGATCGGTATTGAATTTAAGTGAAATAGATAAAGCGGTTTAGATTTTATAAAATTTTGAATTTTCGAAAAAATTTTGTTTTCGTTCTTATTCAAGTTAAGTTCGACCAAACCTGATCAAATCTTTTGCAAGGTAAAATTAACATCCAATTGTAGTAGATATCGAATTTGGTAAAGATCGGTAAAGTGGTTCAGATTTTATAAGACATTGAATTTTTCAAAAAATCTCTGCATGTTCCCTAGCTGCCACAATTTTGTAGATAACGAGCTTAAACAGTTTTTGACGAATAAAGCAATGAATAATGACGATCGGTATTGAATTTAAGCGAAATACATAAAGCTGTTTAGATCTTATAAAATTTTGAATTTTCGAAAAAATTTTGTTTTCCTTCTTATTCAAGTTAAGTTCGACCAAACCTGCTTAAATCTTTTGCAAGGTAAAATTAACATCCAGTTGTAGTACATATCGAATTTGGTAAAAATCGGTAAAGTGGTTCAGATTTTATAAGACATTGAATTTTTCAAAAAATCGCTATATGTTCTCTAGCTGACACAATTTTTTAGATAACGAGCTTAAACAGTTTTTGACGAATAAAGCAATGAATAATGACGATCGGTATTGAATTTAAGCGAAATACATAATGCGGTTTAGATTTTATAAAATTTTGAATTTTCGAAAAAATTTTGTTTTCGTTCTTATTCAAGTTAAGTTCGACCAAACCGGCTCAAATCTTTTGCAAGGTAAAATTAACATCCAGTTGTAGTAGATATCGAATTTGGTGAAGATTGGTAAAGTGGTTCAGATTTTATAAGACATTGAATTTTTCAAAAAATCTCTGTATGTTCCCTAGCTGCCACAATTTTGTAGATAACGAGCTTAAACAGTTTTTGACGAATAAAGCAATGAATAATGACGATCGGTATTGAATTTAAGCGAAATACATAAAGCGGTTTAGATTTTATAAAATTTTGAATTTTCGAAAAAAATTTGTTTTCGTTCTTATTCAAGTTAAGTTCGACCAAACCTGATCAAATCTTTTGCAAGATAAAATTAACATCCAATTGTAGTGGATATCGAATTTGGTAAAGATCGGTAAAGTGGTTCAGATTTTATAAGACATTGAATTTTTCAAAAAATCTCTGCATGTTCCCTAGCTGCCACAATTTTGTAGATAACGAGCTTAAACAGTTTTTGACGAATAAAGCAATGAATAATGACGATCGGTATTGAATTTAAGCGAAATACATAAAGCTGTTTAGATCTTATAAAATTTTGAATTTTCGAAAAAATTTTGTTTTCCTTCTTATTCAAGTTAAGTTCGACCAAACCTGCTTAAATCTTTTGCAAGGTAAAATTAACATCCAGTTGTAGTACATATCGAATTTGGTAAAAATCGGTAAAGTGGTTCAGATTTTATAAGACATTGAATTTTTCAAAAAATCGCTATATGTTCTCTAGCTGACACAATTTTTTAGATAACGAGCTTAAACAGTTTTTGACGAATAAAGCAATGAATAATGACAATCGGTATTGAATTTAAGCGAAATACATAATGCGGTTTAGATTTTATAAAATTTTGAATTTTCGAAAAAATTTTGTTTTCGTTCTTATTCAAGTTAAGTTCGACCAAACCGGCTCAAATCTTTTGCAAGGTAAAATTAACATCCAGTTGTAGTAGATATCGAATTTGGTGAAGATTGGTAAAGTGGTTCAGATTTTATAAGACATTGAATTTTTCAAAAAATCTCTGTATGTTCCCTAGCTGCCACAATTTTGTAGATAACGAGCTTAAACAGTTTTTGACGAATAAAGCAATGAATAATGACGATCGGTATTGAATTTAAGCGAAATACATAAAGCGGTTTAGATTTTATAAAATTTTGAATTTTCGAAAAAATTTTGTTTTCGTTCTTATTCAAGTTAAGTTCGACCAAACCTGCTCAAATCTTTTGCAAGGTAAAATTAACATCCAGTTGTAGTAGATATCGAATTTGGTGAAGATTGGTAAAGTGGTATAGATTTTATAAGACATTGAATTTTTCAAAAAATTTCTATATGTTCTCTAGCTGCCACAATTTTTTAGATAACGAGCTTAAACAGTTTTTGATGAATAAAGCAACGAATAATGACGATCGGTATTGAATTTAAGTGAATTACATAAAGCGGTTTAGATTTTATAAAATTTTGAATTTTCGAAAAAATTTTGTTTTCGTTCTTATTCAAGTTAAGTTCGACCAAACCTGATCAAATCTTTTGCAAGGTAAAATTAACATCCAATTGTAGTAGATATCGAATTTGGTAAAGATCGGTAAAGTGGTTCAGATTTTATAAGACATTGAATTTTTCAAAAAATCTCTATATGTTCTCTAGCTGCCACAATTTTTTAGATAACGAGCTTAAACAGTTTTTGACGAATAAAGCAATGAATAATGACGATCGGTATTGAATTTAAGTGAAATACATAAAGCGGTTTAGATTTTATAGAATTTTGAATTTTCGAAAAAATTTTGTTTTCGTTCTTATTCAAGTTAAGTTCGACCAAACCTGCTCAAATCTTTTGCAAGGTAAAATTAACATCCAGTTGTAGTAGATATCGAATTTGGTGAAGATTGGTAAAATGGTTCAGATTTTATAAGACATTGAATTTTTCAAAAAATCCTGTATGTTCTCTAGCTGCCACAATTTTTTAGATAACGAGCTTAAACAGTTTTTGACGAATAAAGCAACGAAAAATGACGATCGGTATTGAATTTAAGCGAAATACATAAAGCGGTTTAGATTTTATAGAATTTTGAATTTATGAAAATTTTTGTTTTCGTACTTATTTTAATTTGTATTCAAAATAAGGATGCAAAGTAGAACTTTACACATTGCTTCGTCAATAATTTTCATCTTTCGCAAAGCTTCCTCTATGAGGAAGCCAAAAGTAAAATAAAGAAACTTCCTCATAGAGGCGACGTTGCGAAAGTTGAAAATTTAATGAGGAAGCAATGTACAAAGTTCTACTTTGCATCCTTATTTTTTTTTTTTTATCTGGCTCACCAGGTATTGGCTCACCGTCCTCGGATCCAGCGAGAAGCTCCACACTTTTGCTCATCGTTTATCCGCCTGCTGACGTCCAATCGTTCGTTTTATCGTGATCCTTTCGATCTCGATCCACTTTCGAAATAAGCAACTGTAGCAACGAGGGCGCCTCGTGCTTCTCACGCTCCTCGAATTCTTCAAACGTTTCTTAAAGTGGGCCAGGCGTACTCGTCCGAGTAACATGATTCTGGCCGATATCCCTGAGCCCTTCGTTTTGTGTCTGGTCACACATGAAATTTTATTCTGCACTTGTGCATTGTTTTTTTTTTGTTTTTCCTTCGATTTAGAAGATATCGCACAGTTTTCTTCGGGTTATTTCAATTTGACAGATACGTCACGATAATAAATTCGAGGACTCGTGATTAATTGCGCCTGAATTACGCCCGCTCGCCTGCATCACGTACATTCTGAAAATAAAATGAATTACATTACATTTTTATATATTTATTTTCTATTAAATTTTTATATATATATATATATTTTTTTAAAAATGTTATATATTTATTTTTCATTAATTTTTTTCAATATATTCATTTTTAATAAAAAACTAATTTTTTTTAAATTAAAAAATCACTGGATTTGTCCATAAAAGTAATATAAGTGGAATAACCATTTTTGGAACATTTCCTGAATTTAATTTTGAGAATTCTTTTTTAGTTGAAAAAAAAAGTCGTTTCAATTATTCCACGAACATAAATTCCGAAAACGCGGCACAGAAAAGGAGAATTAATGCCATAAAATTTTTATAGTTTTATTTATTTATTTTTCAGCATTTTTTTCCCTGAAAGGGCTCAATATCACAATTTTTTGTAAATTCAACTTGTTTATTAATTAAACCCTTTTTTTCCTATTTAATTTTCAATACTGAAAATTTTTTTCGTTAACAAAAAGCGTGAGTACATTTTCGCTTAAATCATTCGTAATCGATTATTATTTCACAATATTTTGATTACCCTATTTGTTTATCAATTTAACTATTTTTTTTCTGTAGTAAGTTTTGTAGAATATTGTAAAATTATTTCTTAATAAAAGCGCAACACTGAAATAAAAACAATTTTTATTTCATAAATAAATAAACAAATAAATCTTTATTTATTAAAAACTCACTCAATAATTGGTTACAATTAAACCAATTTCAATAACAGTGAAAAATTTTACTTTTCACCTCACACCATTTTGGTGAACTGTATTTTTGTCTTTACAAAATTGAAGAATTATGGTGCGTGATGATGTTTAAATGTAAGATAAAAAAAAATAAGGGCATCATCAATAATTTTTTTCTTGTTATGTATTTTTTTAGGTGAATGGAGTCCGCTAATTTTTCCGGGAATATAATATTGCGAATAATTATTATTACACAATATTTTATTTGCCCTATTTGTTTAATAATTAGACTCCTATTTTTCAGTAGGTAGAGTTTTTTTTAAATATTGTAAAATGATTTTTTTTGCAAAAGCAAAAAAGTGAGTTTTTTCGCCAAAATCGAAATAAAAAACACATCAATAAAAAAGCGATATAAAGTCTTTAAAACGTGTGGCTAGACGGTTTGTTTCCGTCTGGCATGAGTGCCAAGTCCCTCTAGCAAGTATATGATCGGACAACAGGTAAATCCTGTAATAACCGGAATGATAGTCACGAAAGCGAATAACAGATTATGAAATTCCATGAACAAGTTAAGGAATCTAGTGGAAGAGCCTAATCCATCTCGGTAATAAAGTCTTCAACGCTGCTAAGAACGTGACGAAGCAGTAAGGAGAAACATTAAGACCTTTTTCCGGGGGTGAAACCTTAAGGGTTCAGTTAAAAGGGGCTGAAGAAAAATCTCACTTTGCCCTTAATAATTAACTGAATAAATACCGACTTTGTCAGCCCTACAGGTTAGATTATAGCAGGGCAATAAGTTGACGATATGTTTTGATCGATATGCCGTCAACAGCACCCAACAAGGGGTGAGTACTGAAAGGGAGCGTTTGTCACGCGTCAAAACACACGAGGAACACGCGACATTTATGCTGAGGAGGTAACGTTATATACGTGAACAGGGTTTTTACGATGACAATATGATAGAATGTGTCATTTCAACCTGGCACGTGTTTAAATTATTGCGGACGTGGATTCGATATTTTTGGGGAAAAACCAACGGGGAGGTTAAGGATGACGTGACAGGCATGGAAATGTATCCTGATTTTCCACCTTGCATTTTGCTTCCGTGTAGAAGATGTTTTGTTTTCATGAATTTTTGTTTTTTTTTTTAGATTTTCATGTAAGGACACTCGTTGTCAGAATAATTAAAAACGTGGAGAAAACTGTGTGCCATGTGCCATGTGCAATGTGCAATGTGCAATGTGCAATGTGCAATGTGCAATGTGCAATGTGCAATGTGCAATGTGTAATGTGTAATGTGCCATGTGCCATGTGCCATGTGCCATGTGCCATTTGCAATGTGCAATGTGCAATGTGCAATGTGCAATGTACAATGTGCAATGTGCAATGTGCAATGTGTAATGTGCAATGTGTAATGTGCAATGTGCAATGTGTAATGTGCAACATGTAATGTGCAATGTGCAATGTGCAATGCGCAATGTGCAATGTGCAATGTGCAATGTGCAATGTGCAATGTGCGTGTGCAATGTGCAATGTGCAATGAGCAATGTGCAATGTGCGTGTGCAATGTGCAATGTGCAATGTGTAATGTGTAATGTGCAATGTGCAATGTGTAATGTGCAACATGTAATGTGCAATGTGCAATGTCCAATGTCCAATGTGCAATGTGCAATGTGCAATGTGCGTGTGCAATGTGCAATATGCAATATGCAATGTGCAATGTGCAATGTGCAATGTACAATGTGTAATAAGCAATGTCCAATGTGCAATGTGTAATGTGCAATGTGTAATGTGTAATGTGCAGTGTGCAGTGTGCAGTGTGCAGTGTGCAATGTGTAATATGCAGTGGGCAGTGTGCGATGTGCAATGTGCAGTGTGCAATGTGCAGTGTGCAATGCGCAGTGTGCAATGTGCAGTGTGCAATGTGCAATGTGCAATGTGCAGTGTGCAATGTGCAGTGTGCAATGTGCAGTGTGCAATGTGCAGTGTGCAATGTGCAATGTGCAATGTGCAATGTGCAATGTGCAATGTGCAATGTACGATGTGCAATGTACGATGTGCAATGTGCAATGTGCAATGTGCAATGTGTGATGTGCAATGTGCAATGTGTAATGTGCAATGGGCAGTGTGCAATGTGCAATGTGCAATGTGCAATGTGCAATGTGCAATGTGCAATGTGCAGTGTGCAGTGTGCAGTGTGCAGTGTGCAGTGTGCAGTGTGCAGTGTGCAGTGTGCAGTGTGCAATGTGTAATATGCAGTGGGCAGTGTGCGATGTGCAATGTGCAGTGTGCAATGTGCAGTGTGCAATGCGCAGTGTGCAATGCGCAGTGTGCAATGTGCAATGTGCAATGTGCAGTGTGCAATGTGCAGTGTGCAATGTGCAGTGTGCAATGTGCAGTGTGTAATGTGCAATGTGCAATGTGCAATGTGCAATGTGCAATGTACGATGTGCAATGTACGATGTGCAATGTGCAATGGCAATGTGTGATGTGCAATGCGCAATGTGTAATGTGCAATGGGCAGTGTGCAATGTGCAATGCGTAATGTGCAGTATGCAATGTGTAATGTGCAATGGGCAGTGTGCAATATGCAATATGCAATATGCAATGTGCAATGTGCAATGTGCATGTGCAATGGGCAATGGGCAATGTGTGTGTGCGCGTGTAGGGCTTCGAAATTTCAATCACCTGTAACTCACGAAACGCTCAACCGATTTAGCCAAAACTTGGCACACAAGTAAAGCAGCGACACGTTTTTGATTTTTCAAATTTTTGACAATATTTATGCAGAAATTTAGAGCTTGTAGCTTTTTGAAAAAAAGGAGGTGAATGATGAAAGGTTCCTTCTTTTTTAATAAAAGAAACTGTTATAATAAGAACCCAAGCGCCCAGCGTTGATTTTTACGATGGCAATATGATAGAAAGTATCATTTGAACCTGAAACGGGCTTGAATTATTGCGGATGTAGATTCGCCAATTTTGGGGGGAGACCAACGGGAAGCTTAAGGATAACGTGATGAGCATGGAAATGTATCCTGTTTTCCATCTTATTTTGTATAAAAACTTCCATCGTGTTATTCTTAGCTTCCCCTTTGAATTTTTCCCAAATGTGTCGAATTTAAATCCCCATTTATAATAAATTTACATATACCAACGTGCATGAGAATTTGTTGTTCTTTGCTCAACCAGAGGATACAAATTCTTTTAGCAAAAATCGGACCAAACAAGAAAGTTTCTTACTTCAAAATATAAGATCAGTTATCCCTTGTTTGAGACAAAATTTCAGTAGGAATGACAAATCTTGCAGAGGTTTTGACAAATCTTGCAGAGGTTTTGACAAATCTTGAAGAGGTTTTGACAAATCCTGCGCTAAGTCCAAAAGTCTGATCAATGACAAGAAATCTTTCTTTCCCAATGTCTCTTGACTTGAATTATGTCATCCGTAAGCTTATGGATACTAACATACGTAACGCGATAACCACTTTCCAGACAGGAATGGGACGTTGTTATCCTTTGCCGCACATAAGGAAGAAAAATTCTTGTGGGAAAAAGCATTTGTCCCCAGCAAAGATAATTCCTAACGAGAAACTTAGTCACTAACTGCAAAACAAATGATAAGCCATCGCTTGTTTCTGATTAGATTGCGTTGGAAGGATTACAAATCTTGCAGAGGTGTTGACGAATTCGGCTCTAGGTCAAAAAGTCTGATCAATGACAAGAAATCTTTCCTCCAAAATGTTTCGTAACTTCTATCATGTCATCCGTAACCGCAAAACAAATGATAAGCTATCGCTTATTTCGATGATTATCATTTCTTTGCATTGGAAGGATTACAAATCTTGTAGAGTTATCCTTTGCAACACGTAAGAATGATATATCTTGCCGAGACTAATAAATCTAGTCTGATATATTTAATAATGTCTTAACCCCTGAATATTTTGTAACTTCCATGTCTATCGCATCATTCGTAAGATTACAGATTTGAATATGCCCAACTGAAAATAACGATGAGGATAAAAATTTCCTTGGCCCCGAAATTAGACCCAAAAAAAAGTTTCAGATCAGACATCCCTTGTTCCTGACTAGATTCATTAGGTATGACAAAATCTTGTTGCGACTCTGACAAATCAAGGTCTAGGTACAATCTAGTTTGATCAATGACAAAGTGTCTTTCTCCGTGAAGGTTTACTAATTTTCATGTCCATCACATCATGGGTAATTTTATCGATGCCAATGTCCACAACGTAATAACCGTGGACCTGTTTGGGATGAACGAAGACCCATGGTTAGGTGGAAAACAATGGATTATCCTTTGCCTAACGTAAGGCAGAAAAATTCCTTTGCCCCTCCAGCGCAGTTAATTTCTAGTAAGGACTATATCCACCAACTTCAAAATAAATGATCAGCCATTCCTTGTTTCTGACTAGATTGCATTGGGGGTGATAAATCATGTCATGGTCCTGACAAATCAAGGTCCAAGGAGCCTGATCGACGACAGTGTATCTTTCTTCCTGAATGTCTCCTGACTTCCATACCATCATTTTTCCGCGAATGTGACATCCTTGTTTCTGACTAAATTGATTGTCATTGTTCAAATTAGGGATGACAAATCTTGCTGTGACTCTGAGATGTTAAGGTCCAAGTACAAGCTAGTTTGATCAATGAAAAAGTGTCTTTCTCCGTGAAGGTTTACTAATTTTCATATTCATCACATCATCAGTAATTTTATCAATGCCAATGTCCACAACGTAATAACCATGGACCTGTTTGGGATGAGCGAAGGCCTTTGGTTAGGTGGAAAATAATGGATTATCCTTTGCTTAACGCAAGGAAGAAAAATTCCTTTCCACCTTCAGCGCAGTTAATTTCTAGCACAGAGTATAGCCACCAACTTCAAAATAAATGATCAGCCATCCCTTGTTTCTGACTAGATTGCATTGGGGATGACAAATCATGTAATGGCTCTGACAAATCAAAGTCCAAGGAGCCTGATCAACGACAGTGTATGTTTCTTCCTGAATGTCTCCTGACTTCCATATCCATCACGTTATCCTTGCTTTCTCCGCTGGGTTTTCCGCGAATATGACATCCTTGTTTTTGACTAGATTGCTTGTGATTGTTCAAATTAGGGATGACAAATGTTGCTGCGACTCTGACATGTTAAGGTCCAAGTACAAGTTAGTTTGATCAATGACAAAGTGTCTTTCTCCGTGAAGGTTTACTAATTTTCATGTCCATCACATCATCAGTCATTTTATCGATGCCAATGTCCACAACGTAATAACCATGGACCTGTTTGGGATGAGCGAAGGCTCATGGTTAGGTGGAAAATAAAGGATTATCCTTTGCCTAACGCAAGGAAGAAAAATTCCTTTCCACCTTCAGCGCAGTTAATTTCTAGCACAGAGTATAGCCACCAACTTCAAAATAAATGATCAGCCATCCCTTGTTTCTGACTAGATTGCATTGGGAATGACAAATCATGTCATGGTTCTGACAAATCAAGGTCCAAGGAGCCTGATCGACGAGAGTGTATGTTTCTTCCTGAATGTCTCCTGACTTCCATACCATCATTTTTCCGCGAATGTGACATCCTTGTTTCTGACTAAATTGATTGTGATTGTTCAAATTAGGGATGACAAATCTTGCTGTGACTCTGAGATGTTAAGGTCCAAGTACAAGCTAGTTTGATCAATGAAAAAGTGTCTTTCTCCGTGAAGGTTTACTAATTTTCATGTCCATCACATCATCAGTCATTTTATCAATGCCAATGTCCACAACGTAATAACCATGGACCTTTTTGGGATGAGCGAAGGCTCATGGTTAGGTAGAAAATAATAGATTATCCTTTGCCTAACGCAAGGAAGAAAAATTCCTTTGCACCTCCGGCGCAGTGAATTTCTAGCAAGGACTATATCCACCAACTTCAAAATAAATGACCAGCCATCCTTTGTTTCTGACTAGATTGCGTTGGGGATGACAAATCATGTCATGGTTCTGACACATCAAGGTCCAAGGAGCCTGTTCGACAACAGTGTATGTTTCTTCCTGAATGTCTCCTGACTTCCATACCATCATTTTTCCGCGAATGTGACATCCTTGTTTCTGACTAAATTGATTGTGATTGTTCAAATTAGGGATGACAAATCTTGTTGCGACTCTGACATGTTAAGGTCCAAGTACAAACTAATTTGATCAACGCCAAAGTGTCTTTCTCCGTGAACATTTATTAATTTTCATGTCCATCACATCATCAGTAATTTTATCGATGCCAATGTCCACAACGTAATAAGCATGGACCTTTTTGGGATGAGCGAAGGCTCATGGTTAGGTACAAAATAATGGATTATCCTTTGCCTAACGCAAGGAAGAAAAATTCCTTTCCACCTTCAGCGCAGTTAATTTCTAGCACAGAGTATAGCCACCAACTTCAAAATAAATGATCAACCATCCCTTGTTGCTGACTAGATTGCATTGGGGATGACAAATCATGTCATGGCTCTGACAAATCAAAGTCCAAGGAGCCTGATCAACGACAGTGTATGTTTCTTCCTGAATGTCTCGTGACTTCCATGCCCATCACGTTATCCTTGTTTTCTCCGGTGGGTTTTCCGCGAATGTGACTTTCTTGATAAGTTTATACCACGTGCCCAACATAATAACTATGTGCCTGGAATGGGAAATTCTTTCAGAAATTCCTGTCCACGAATGCAGTCTTCACCAAAGAGAGCATACGGAATGACAAATCTTGCCAAGGCTCCAACGAATCCAAGCACAAGTACATGGAAAAACATAATTTGTTGAATAGACTCAAAGCAACAGAATTGGTTGGAATAATAAACAAGTTGTGACTTACATGTATGTTACACGTAACTTATGAATTCTCACTCAGCACCGTTACGATGTTATATAATATATGTTACATAACCATTACATCTCAGTTATGCTACTTGTTACATTGCATAATGTAACTGCACTGTAACATAATGTAACTTTTACAGGGTAGTCTTCATCTAACAAATGAAATATCAGTCATCATATGACAAATGAAACATTGCATGTTACTCTTATGTTATATATCCTAAACGTTTTATAAGCGTAACGCTGTAACATTACATGTAACTTCCAGATTACATTGCTGTTCTATCACATGTTTACTGGGTAGTCTTTATCAAAGAGAGCTTATGAAATGACAAATCTTGACAAGACTCTAACGAATCCAAGTACAAGTACAAATCAGTCTGATCACCGACAAGAATCCGTAGTCCTGTAAAATAAGAAAAAATTGAGAACAAAGGATTTGTATGATTGATCAGACTGTACTTAGACCTGGATTTTTCAGAGGCTTCGCAACAATTGTCGTTCCCCACTCTCTCGCTCGGCAAACACGAGTGATGGTTTAACATCAATTTTTAAGTAGGAGACTATATGTTTCTTGTCGCGAATGGCCTTTGCCAAAGGCAATGCCTTTTAAAAGGATTTTTCCTCCGCGCCTTTTGCAAACGAGATTTTTTCCCGACTTTGTTAAAATAACCTCATTTGGTGAACGTAACGCGAATGTAAGATTGCTAATTTTTAACCCCTCGCTCGAACACATACGCATTTCAGTATCATTACTTCCTAGGGAGGAAAACGGTTTCTTCCTGCCCAGTGGGAGTAATCAACACCGAACTATTGCATATGAACTCACCTCATTAGTTAAAAATGAGCAATTTCTGCGTCTTTGTGGCGCGCACGAAAAGAGCCGCTTTACATCGGCAACAAACACCACCCTGGGGGAAAATCACGCACTTCCCTCCCTTGTGACGTAATACAAATAACGATACAAGTGCGTAAAAAGTTTTTCCAACGAGTATTGTACAAAATTTTACTTCACAAGGTGTGAAAATGAGGTTTTTATGCATGCATACGCATTCCAGCATCATTACTCCCTAGGGAGGAAAACGGTTTATTTCTGCCCAGCAGGAGTAATGAAAATCGAACTACGCATGTGAACTGAACACATTGGTTAAACTTCATCAATTTCTGAGTCTTTCTTGCGAGCACGAAATGTAGATATTTTTTAGCGATATCGGGGAAAAAGTGACTTTTGCTACACGGGAGGGAAATGTGTGGTTTTCACCTCGGGCGATTTCAGTCCCCGCTTCGCTCCAGCAACAAACATCACCCTCGGCGAAAATCACGCACTTCCCTCCCTTGTGACGTAATACTATATTACGATACAAGTGCGAAAAAACTTTTTCTGTTGAGGGTTTTAATCACACGGGTCAAGAAAAGGTTTTTCCCACGAGTATCATACAAAATTATACGTCACAAGGTGTAAAAATGAAAATTTTATGCACGCAAAGCGTGCGTAAAACGTCCATTACCGCACCGCGTGAAGTAATATACTGTTTTTGCCATATGCTTTGCTATAATCGTCAGAAAATTATGTTGAATCATTAATGAAAAGTAAATTGGAAATATATATTGAAATTTTCAGTTTTTCACTACAATTATCATGATTATTATCAGTCTTAGTTATTTATTTTCGAAAACCTCTTCAATACTTTTCCAATAGAAATGTACCACTTTTTACTGGAAATTCAGGGAGAAATGTTCGTTTTTATTGATAAAAATATATTTTACCTGAACTGGCCTAGATTTTTCAGAGCCTCGAAAGGATTTAACATCAACTATTCTTTCTTGTCAGAGAAAATTTGCCATCTATTTTTAAGTGGGAGACGAATTCCTTGTTGGAATAACCAATGGTCTTTGTTAGAGCTCTAAAACTAGGTCGACAAATTCGGATATTATTCGTAGAGCAACCTTGAGAGAATTGTTTTTTTTATTCTAGTCCAAAGAGACAGTTTATTACAAATATCTGTATTATTATGAGCAAGAGCATCCGACGCTGTTTACTGTTGGGAAAAAAGGCTCTTGTACGTGAGGGATTAATGTATCAGTGCTTCGATAAGTACGCAGTAGCTTTTTTTTCTTATATTGTTGCACCTACTATCGATAAGCTGCAAAGTATGGGTCATTCCAAGCCAAATGGGTCACCCAAATTTAGCATGCTCGCAAAAAGTGTTAATAATTTTTTCAAAAGTTCTTTAGATTATCACAAACATCCATAAATTATTTCAGAATTTTAGCACCTATGGTTTGCCCAAAATTTAATAACGATTTTTTTTTTATTTCATTTTTTTCAATTCGCTGTATTTTCAAAATTACCGATCGTACGAAAAACTTGAGCCTGTACAAAATTTAAGTTTTTGAATGTACTTTTTAATTAAATTATGTCCATAGTCGTTCAAAAAAAATTTCCGCCATTTTTTTACAAAATAAAGTAATAATTTCTTTTTTCGTTGAGACAGATATTCCTATTTTTCTCAAAATTTCACAGAGTTTCCATTATTATGCTTACAAACTACAGAAAAAATGGCCTGATGGCAAATGAATGGCCCACTTGGTATGGAATGACCCGTATATTCTTTCGTATATGATTTTTGCCGATTCCAATTTTTAAAAAGTGTCTATAATTTTTGGCTTTCAAATATTCTTGGTCGAAAATTCGAGAGCCCTCTTTTCGAATGGGATATTTTAAATATTGTTTTCCAAATAAATTGTCAAATCGAATATTCTTTATTTTATTTTATTTAAATTTTTCTGTTGGTAATTTATTACAGCTACAAAAATCGGCGACCCTTAAGAATGCTTTTATTGAAAATACGAAAATCATTGCTTCAAAATAGTTCAACAAATTTACTGGAAAACTTTTTTTTTTTTCGTATTAAGTTAATTCTCTGGTTATTTGAAATGCATATAAATTTTGTAAAATTTGCTGACAATACAAAATTTTCCTACACAATCACATCTTACATTGTTTCTCAAAGTAAATACAAATTCAAAATTATTGGAAAATTCTCTAAAAATTATTTTCATAATGAGGAAAAAGTTTTCTATCGCATTTGTCGAAAAGTTTTTCAAATTTTATTGATTATCAACTTTTTTAGAATTATTATCATTCGAAATGAATATTTTTCGAATTTAATAAAACATTTGAGTTTGTTCAAATTTTTCCCAAGTCACAAATTACTCAAATTGCAATTAAATCACAATTATGGTTGTTAATTGTTCGAAATTTTTCAACATTACTGAATTAGAAAGGTGAAAAAAAATCACATCATCAAAAAAACCAAAAAATTAATTTCACAACTATTTTACAAAAATTGTATTAATAACTATTTCAAATCACTATTATTCAAAATTAATTTTCTAAGGATCTTCAATAACGTTATTTTTATTTTCAGTCAGAAAGGATCGAAATTGAAATCAAATCAACATTCGGTTGTAAATGGAGCAAGACAAATGTAGCAATTTCGATTTTTTCGACCTATAATACAAGTCATCCGGATGCTGCATCAAAGGAGATCAAAATCCGCGGTGAAGTTGGACGTGAATATGTTCTTTATGAAGCCAACGACGCGGAGAAAGCTCCTAATCCGACATTGGGCTTCTTTATGGTGGCATTTAGAGCTCAATGATGACGATATATCTAGACAATTTTCCAAGCTGTTGAGGACAAGTACTGTAAAAAAATTTACTTGGAAAATAATGTACACTCTTAAAAATATTTTGAAAATGAATATATGTATTGGAAGTTCCTTTTTAAGATACGGTTCATTAAATTTAAATTATTATACAGATATGTTGTAAAATTACAACAAGGCTGCAAAGTAGAACTTTCCAGATTGCTTCCTCATTATTGTTGGATTTTTCACAAATCTACGTCTATGAGGAAGCATGTTAATCTATTTTGGCTTGCTCATAGAGTATGCTTTGTAAAAATCCAACAATACACCGAGAGAAAAGATTTCATTGACGCCAATGAAATGGGTGGATTGATTTTTTTTCATTGATTTCAACGAAATATTTCTTTGATTTCAATGAAATAGTGCATTTGAATTTCAAAGAGAACATTTCATTGCCTGTAAATAATGATTCACTTAGTGAGCATATAATAAACAGTTTTATTGTTTTAAAGAGACGTTTTCATTGATCTCTCTCTCGCACCTAACCTCACTTTTTTGTTTTCCGGTTCTCCCGGACGAACGGCTTCGAGTTTCGAGGAGCCAGAAGCTCAGCCTATTTCTGCCGTACTTCCTTACATACTCACAAAATTTGAGCTTTATCTGCCGCGTACTTCAGGAAAAAATAGGTTTCAAAATTTTGAGCTGGTAAGAAGAAGGTCTCATTGAATCAGAGACGATATCTTTGAAATCAATGAAAAAGGTTCATTGGTTTACACCGAGAGAAAAGATTTCATTAACGCCAATGAAATGGGTGGATTGATTTTTTTTCATTGATTTCAACGAAATATTTCTTTGATTTCAATGAAATAGTGCATTTGAATTTCAAAGAGAACATTTCATTGCCTGTAAATAAAGATTTACTTAGTGAGCATATAATAAAGAAACAGTTTTATTGTTTTAAAGAGACGTTTTCATTGGTTCAAAGAGACGTTTTCATTGATCTCTCTCTCGCACCTAACCTCACTTTTTTGTTTTCCGGTTCTCCCGAACGAACGGCTTCGAGTTTCGAGGAGCCAGAAGCTCAGCCTATTTCTGCCGTACTTCCTTACATACTCACAAAATTTGAGCTTTATCTGCCGCGTACTTCAGGAAAAAATAGGTTTCAAAATTTTGAGCTGGTAACAAGAAGGTCTCATTGAATCAGAGACGATATCTTTGAAATCAATGAAAAAGGTTCATTGGTTTACACCGAGAGAAAAGATTTCATTGACGCCAATGAAATGGGTGGATTGATTTTTTTTCATTGATTTCAACGAAATATTTCTGTGATTTCAATGAAATAGTGCATTTGAATTTCAAAGAGAACATTTAATTGCCTGTGAATAAAGATTTACTTAGTGAGCATATAATAAAGAAACAGTTTTATTGTTTTAAAGAGACGTTTTCATTGGTTCAAAGAAACGTTTTCATTGATCTCTCTCTCGCACCTAACCTCACTTTTTTGTTTTCCGGTTCTCCCGAACGAACGGCTTCGAGTTTCGAGGAGCCAGAAGCTTAGCCTATTTCTGCCGTACTTCCTTACATACTCACAAAATTTGAGCTTTATCTGCCTGGTAAGAAGGTCTCATTGAATCGGAGATATCTTTGAAATCAATGAAAAAGGTTCATTGGTTTAAGGTAGTTCTGTCGCGAAGGCAATCCAAACTCATATGCATGAATTTTTGACATGTTGTAATTTAGCTATTCAATTTTACTTGCACAAAATCTTGAAGGCTTTTACCGAGTATTTGAATGAACAATTAATACTTGAAAATCGATCTTTTTACATGGTGCTCACGGCTATATTAATTTTACAACAAATTTTTTGTATTTCAATTAGAATGTGTATATTAAATGTAATAAAGCTTCGCAAAAAATCTCCCAACACTTTATATTAATTTTAATACAAAAATTTCTAACAGTGTGTGCTATCAGTTTTTATGCATAAATTGGTACACTAAATTTAATATGCAAGTGCGGTGTAAAAACAGAAATTCCAATAATTTACATTAATTTTATTGTCGCAAATTATGACATCGAAAGTACATTTACAGTAAAATTAAAGCAAATTATTAAAATAAAAATAATTTGAAACCGACATTACAGTAAAATCTTGAAATTACTGCACTTGTATATTAAATTTAGTATACAAGTTTAGGCATAAAAAATTCCAGTATCCGTACGTTATATTTCAGGTAGATTTTTTTACAAAGTAGCTTGTAAATTCTTCTGAGAATAATAATAATAATAATAATGATGCTAATAAAGATAAAAGGATAAAAATCGAACAATGTTACTTTTTTAGAAGTCAATATATTCATCATATTGACAAGTGGAATATTTTATTGAAATTGCAACTAATTATATTAATAAAATTTATGATGTCGGGTTGTAATACCAGCTCAGCCGTATTTTAGAGTAATTGTATACTAAATTTAATATACAAGAATAGGCATAAAAACTTCTAGTATCTGTACATTATATTTTAAGTAGATCTTTTTTCACAGTGTAATTGTTTAATCCACTGAGAAAAATAATAATAATAGTCAGCCATAAAAACTTATAATTTAATTAGATTTTTTAACATATTATTATTATTTTTATCAGTGGATTTAAAAAATTGTAAAAAAATATGTTAACAATTTTTTTAATCCACTTATAAAAATAATAATAATATAATAATAATAATAATAATAATAATTAGACATAAAAACTTATAGTTTAAGTAATTTTTTTTTCACAGTGTAATTTTTTTAATCCACTGAGAAAAATAATAATAATAATAATAATGTATATATTCATAATATCGACAAGTGGCATTTTTGATTGAAATTGCAACTGATTATATTAATCAAATTTATGACATCGAGTAATAATACCAGATCAGCGGTATTTTGGAGTAATTGTATACTAAATTTAATATCCAAGTTTAGGCATAAAAAGTTCCAGTATCTGTACATTATATTTTAAGTAGATTTTTTTTACAGTGTAATTTTTTTTAATCCACTAATAAAAAGAATAATAATAATTATTATTAGACATAAAAACTTATAGTTTAAGTAGCTTTTTTTTCACAGTGTAATTTTTTTAATCCACTGAGAAAAATAATAATAATAATAATAATGATGTATATATTCATAATATCGACAAGTGGCATATTTTATTGAAATTGCAACTAATTATATTAATCAAATTTATGACATCGCGTTATAATACCAGATCAGCGGTATTTTGGAGTAATTGTATACTAAATTTAATATCCAACTTTAGGCATAAAAACTTCCAGTATCTGCACATTATATTTTAAGTAGATTTTTTTTACAGTGTAATTTTTTTTGGTCCACTAATAAAAATAATAATAATAATAATAATTAGACATAAAAACTTATAGTTTAAGTAGACTTTTTTCACAGTATAATTTTTTTAATCCACTGAAAAAAAAAATTATAATAATAATGATGTATATATTCATAATATCGACAAGTGGCATATTTTATTGAAATTGCAACTTATTATATTAATCAAATTTATGACGTCGAGTTATAATACCAGATCAGCCGTATTTTGGAGTAATTGTATACTAAATTTAATATCCAACTTTAGGCATAAAAACTTCCAGTATCTGTACATTATATTTTAAGTAGATTTTTTTACATTGTAATTTTTTTCAATCCACTGATAATAATAATAATAATAATTAGACATAAAAACTTATAGTTTAAGTAGTTTTTTTTTCACAGTGTAATTTTTTTAATCCGATGAGAAAAATAATAATAATAATAATGATGATGATGTATATATTCATAATATCGACAAGTGGCATATTTTATTGAAATTGCAACTAATTATATTAATCAAATTTATGACGTCGAGTTATAATACCAGATCAGCGGTATTTTGGAGTAATTGTATACTAAAATTTAATATCCAAGTTTAGGTATAAAAACTTCCAGTATCTGTGCATAATATTTTAAGTAGATTTTATTTACAGTGTAATTTTTTTCAATCCACTGATAATAATAATAATAATAATAATTAGACATAAAAACTTATAGTTTAAGTAGTTTTTTTTTCACAGTGTAATTTTTTTAATCCACTGCTAATAATAATAATAATAATTAGACATAAAAACTTATAGTTTAAGTAGTTTTTTTTTCACAGTATAATTTTTGTACTCCACTAATAAAAAAAAACACAATAATAATAATAACAATAATAGTTAATCGTAAAAACTTATAGTTTAAGTACTTTTTTTTTACCGTGTAATTTTTTTTAATTCACTAATAAAAAAATAATAATAGTAATAATAATAATTAGCCATAAAAACTTATAGCTTAAGTAGATTTTTTAAACAATGTAATTATTTTATTCCACTGAGAAAAATAATAATAATGATTATGATGACAAAAAATAAAGCGATAAAAACGAACTATTTTACCTTTTTTTACTAGGGTTGACTTTTGACCCTTTCAACGACCACTTGACCTCTACAATTTCACCAGAACCTCGTGTCTCATACGTGCTTCTCGATTCATCGAACGTTCCGTTACAATTCTCGCGACCGGAATCTTCATTATTTCTCCAAGGTTCGCCTTTGCACATTCACAATAGACTTCCGGTTGTGATACGAGCAACCGGAAACGACACTAACTGTATCACACGGTTTATCGTCGTTTCGTTATCCGGGCGGGAAAAGCTACCGAACGCTCATTCATCCCCACACACACACACACTAACACAACCCGACGCACAATTTTTTTTAACTGTATTTACGTAGTCATTGAGTCACAAAAAAAAATTCAGCACAATTAATCCTTTCAGGCATTTTTTTTTATGTGTGAAGATTTCGACCAATAATATTTTTATTCACTATCACTGAAACTTAAAAAAAATAATTTTCATTTTTTTTTATCGTATTTGTTGTTGTTATTATTAATTGGGGATAGAAATAAAAAAATCGTGTAAATTATTTACAGATTATTTTTTATCTGTAAATCGATAAATGATTGACAATTTTTAGTAATAAAATAAGATTCTCAATAAAAATAATGTTTGATGATTTTTTCGGGTTAGGTTAAAATTATAGTCAGTATTTTTTTTATTCACTGACACTGAAATTTTTTAATTTATTTCTAGTTGATTCAATAATTATTTATTATTGTTATTATTCATTGGCGACACAGACATTTTTATTAAAAAATTGATGGACAATTGACAATTTTTTAAATAAAATAAGATTGTCAAAAATTAAAATTTTTATGGATAAATAAAATCGTGATATTGACGATGATTAGAAGAATCCGAATATTTATTTACTAATGTTTTATTTATTAATAACATTAAAATAAAGTCATTATTATTCAATTAGTGGGATACATAATTATAATAATGATTGGCAAATTATTGATATCAAATAATTATATTAATATCCATCGTGATATTGACGATGATTAGAAGAATCCGAATATTTATTTACTAATTTTTTATTTATTAATAACATTAAAATAACGTAATTATTATTCAATTACTGAAATACTTGATTATCCTAATGATTGACAAATTATTGATATCAAATATTGATATTAATATCCATGATATTAAAGCACTAAAATAATAATAATAAAATACATCTCTAAGCAATTTATTTATTAGTATTTGAGAAAAACAGAAACAAATCCTCTCAACTATTGGGTCACTTTTTTACCCAAAATAATCACAAATTATAAACAAAATTGTTCTCTTGTTAATAAATAAATTAATATCTCTTTGATTAAAGAACAGAATTGAGGACAATGAGAACAAATGCTATAAATTATTTACTTTTCAGTAATCAAAATTTCATATATTATCGACAAATTTTTTTATCATTGTTCGAATCAATATCTGTGTTATTAAATTGCTATTATATAGCAAAAATAGGGAAAAAATGCTATGAATTGTTAAAGCATTTTATCGCTCAAAAAAAATCCCAATCATTGGCAATTTCTTTGTATTAATAACTAAATCAATATTTGTATTATCAAAGTACGAATTGGTTAAATTATGGAAAAATCTACTGAAATATTGAAGCACTTTATCACCCAAAAAAATGACAAATCATCGATGATTTCCTTCTATCAATAACTGAATCAATATCTATGATATTAATCAACTATTACTTGAGAAAAATAGACAAAAATCCTATTAATTACTCAACCACTTCATCACCCAAAAAATAACAATTTTTTTGTCATCAACAATAAAATCAACGTCTCTGTTGTTGAATCACTATTAAAAAATTGGAACAAATCCTTTAAATAATTCACTTCACCCCCAAAAACAAATTTACAAATTAAAAAAAAACGAAATATTGACCATAAAATCCAATGAAATATCGAAGCACTTTAACACCCAAAAAAAAATGACAAATCATCGACGATTTCCTTCTATCAATAATTAAATGAATATCTATGGTATTAATCAACTAATTCTTGATAAAAATACAGGAAAATCCTGTCATTTATTCAAACACTTAATCTCCAAAAAAATAACAATTTTTTTGTTATCAACAATCAAATCAACGTCTCCATTATTAAACCACTGTAAAAAAATTGGGACAAACCCTGTAAAAATTATTCACTTTATCACCATCAAATTCATAAATAGAAATTAAAATATTTCTCGATAAATTTGTTAATTTATGCACTTTTATCACAAAAAGAAAATAGCTGAATTATTAGCCCATTTGTACTCCGATTGATGATTTTTCTTTGGGATCCTTTTTTTCCAGGCACATCAGGAGTGAAGAAAAGAAGATTTTGTCAGAGAAGGAGAGACGGTGAGAAAATTAAGAAGGAAAGAGGGATAGTGATGAGGAAAGGATATAATCTCGATGGTGAAAACCGTTTCTTCCGCGTATGTTCGATTGTACTAACGTTATGTACACTCTCGAGCGTCCGAGAGGCCACTGACAGAAGTCTGACGTTTCCCCCGTTCTTCGTCTCGATTCTCGTCGGGGGGTCGAGAGTTCGGGACGAGGGGATGGAAAAGGGGCTGGATAAACGCGCAAGACCGCGTCGTCGCGTAGAACGAAGCTGGAGTAGGTTGCATGAATAGCGCGTTATGTACACACTGAGAATGAAAGTAAAAAAAAAAGAAAAGAAAAAAAAAACAAAATTGAATTAAACCCAAAATCGTTAAATAGCTGCAGCATTTAATTATGGCGAAAAAAATAAAAAATAAAACAACAAAATTTAACGAAATAAAAATAAAGTTAGATGGCAAAAAAAATCCTAACTATATATTGTGAGTAAGCAACTTTTTTTTTTTCTCCTGCCTCGTTTTTTTTTCTCACCTCTTCTTAATTTTAGAGCCGGGTGAAAAAAAAAGTTGACGAGGTAGAGTAGAAGCTTGAGTATGTAAAAACTTGGAAATCTTTAGGTAGACATCGGGAACGTGTAGTATGGACGACAGACAGACTGTAGTGCGCCCGCGAGGAGAATACGTGACTCCGCGCTATCGACCCGAGGCGCCAAACCACCAGCGTTTTACCCACGCTATACGATTCTCACGTGCGATCAGCCACGCGTTTGTTCCTGTTTATGGGAGTTGTGATATACGAGTACCGGTATTCGGGAGTACGTTAGAGCACCCGTGTCCGAGTATTGCTGTCAATATATTTGTCAGATTCGCCGATGGTAAATATGATTGGAATTGCAATGAATCATATTGATAGCATTTATGACGTCGAGATATAATGGCGGAATAGCAGTATTTGGGAGTACGAGTATTCCCGTTAATGTAATCGTAACATCGACAACTGGCATATTTGATTGAGATTGCAACTAATCCTATTAGTGAAAGTTATGATGTCGAGGTATAATGCCAGAGTACCGGTATTTGGGAACTGAGTACAGGTATTCTCGTCAATATATTTGTCAGATTGATGGGAGGCACATATGATTGGAATTGCAATGAATGATATTGATAGCATTTATGACGTCGAGATATAATTCCGGAATAGCAGTATTTGGGAGTACGAGTATTCCCGTTAATATAATCGTAACATCGACAACTGGCATATTTGATTGAGATTGCAACTAATCCTATTAGTGAAAGTTATGATGTCGAGGTATAATGCCAGAGTACCGGTATTTGGGAGCGGAGTACGAGTATTCTCGTCAATATATTTGTCAGATTGACGGGAGGCATATATTATTGGAATTGCAATGAATCATATTGATAGCATTTATGACGTCGAGATATAATGCCGGAATAGCAGTATTTGGGAGTACGAGTATTCCCGTTAATATAATCGTAACATCGACAAGTGGCATATTTGATTGAGATTGCAAGTAATCCTATTAGTGAAAGTTATGATGTCGAGGTATAATGCCAGAGTACCGGTATTTGGGAGCTGAGTACGAGTATTCTCGTCAATATATTTGTCAGATTGACGGGAGGCATATATTATTGGAATTGCAATGAATCATATTGATAGCATTTATGACGTCGAGATATAATGCCGGAATAGCAGTATTTGGGAGTACGAGTATTCCCGTTAATGTAATCGTAACATCGACAACTGGCATATTTGATTGAGATTGCAACTAATCCTATTAGTGAAAGTTATGATGTCGAGGTATAATGCCAGAGTACCGGTATTTGGGAACTGAGTACAGGTATTCTCGTCAATATATTTGTCAGATTGACGGGAGGCACATATGATTGGAATTGCAATGAATCATATTGATAGCATTTATGACGTCGAGATATAATTCCGGAATAGCAGTATTTGGGAGTACGAGTATTCCCGTTAATGTAATCGTAACATCGACAACTGGCATATTTGATTGAGATTGCAACTAATCCTATTAGTGAAAGTTATGATGTCGAGGTATAATGCCAGAGTACCGGTATTTGGGAGCGGAGTACGAGTATTCTCGTCAATATATTTGTCAGATTGACGGGAGGCATATATTATTGGAATTGCAATGAATCATATTGATAGAATTTATGACGTCGAGATATAATGCCGGAATAGCAGTATTTGGGAGTACGAGTATTCCCGTTAATATAATCGTAACATCGACAAGTGGCATATTTGATTGAGATTGCAACTAATCCTATTAGTGAAAGTTATGATGACGAGGTATAATGCCAGAGTACCGGTATTTGGGAGCTGAGTACGAGTATTCTCGTCAATATATTTGTCAGATTGACGGGAGGCATATATGATTGGAATTGCAATGAATCATATTGATAGCATTTATGACGTCGAGATATAATTCCGGAATAGCAGTATTTGGGAGTACGAGTATTCCCGTTAATGTAATCGTAACATCGACAAGTGGCATATTTGATTGAGATTGCAACTAATCCTATTAATGAAAGTTATGATGTCGAGGTAAAATGCCAGAGTACCGGTATTTGGGAGCTGAGTACGAGTATTCTCGACAATATATTTTTCAGATTGACGGGAGGCACATATGATTGGAGTTGCAATGAATCATATTGATAGCAGTTATGATGTCGAGTTATAATGCCAGAATAGCGGTATTTGGGAGTACGATGGAATACCTGAGTACGAGTATTTTCGTTAATATAATCGTAATATTGACAGGTGACATATTTGATTCAGATTGCAACTAATCCTATTAGTGAAAGTTATGATGTCGAGGTAAAATGCCAGAGTAGCGGTATTTGGGAGTTGAGTACGAGTACTCCAGTCAATATGTTCGTAATATTGAGTGGTTTGATTTGATCAACTAATCAATTCTATCAACTAATCAAAATCAAGTGGCAGGTTTGATTGAGATTCCAACTAATCCTATTAGTGAAAGTTATGATGTCGAGATATAATGCCAGAGTAGCGGTATTCGGGAGTATGATGGAATACTTGAGTACGAGTATTCCCGTCAATATATTTGTCAGATTGACGGGTAGTACATATGATTGGAATTGCAATGAATCATATTGATGGCATTCATGACGTCGAGATATAATACCAGAATAGCAGTATTTGAGAGTACGAGTATTCCCGTTAATGTAATCGTAACATCGATAAGTGCCACATTTGATCGAAATTGCAACTAATCCTATTAGTGAAAGTTATGATGACGAGAAATAATGACAGAGTACCGGTATTTGGGAGCTGAGTATGACTATTCTCGTCAATACATTTTTCAGATTGACGGGAGGCACATATGATTGGAATTGCAATGAATCATATTGATAGCAGTTATGATGTCGAGTTATAATGCCAGCGTAGCGGTATTTGGGAGTACGATGGAATACCTGAGTACTAGTATTCCCGTTAATATAATCGTAATATTGACAAGTGGCATATTTGATTGAAATTGCACCTAATCCTATAAGTAAAAGTTATGATGTCGAGATATAATGCCAGAGTAGCGGTATTTAGGAGTACGATTGAATACATGAGACCGAGTATTCCCGGCAATATATTCGTAATATTGATAAGTGGCATATTTGATTGAAATTGCAATTAATAGCAGTTACGACTTTGAGTTATGACGACGAAATACCGGTATTCGGGAGTAAATTCCGTACACGAGTTCATGTCTCTCTGCCATAATTCTGGTCGCACATGTTAGCATCAAAACTAATCTCGTTAATGGAAGAAATACAGGGTAAAACTACCTATATACCGGAAGGGGCAGGAGTACATGTATTCATGGTAATGTTTATTTACCACCAACAGCTAACACAGGCACAAACAGCTACTTCATTATCTTCGTTTGTCGCAACGAGGACATGCAGTTATAACCACTGAGTACTGGTATCTGTGTGTATTTACGTGTACTATCTACAGCGCGAATGTAATGGTAGCCATGTCAGTCTCACTTTATCGAGAAGATTAATGATATTCACCCTCGAACCCTGATTATTCGAAGTACTCCTACGACACCCCCCCTCACTGTAATAATGTATTCTATAAATTTCGAAGTACTGATTATTTTCTGCCCCCAAGCTCCAATTATTTGAATTGTAAGTTCCCTGAGGCGTCAGCGACAAATATGGAGAGGATCGATCAGCTACGAGAGTGTATACAATACCGTAGATATTTAATAATGTATATCAATAAAATATGACAAAACACAAGTATTCGGGTATTCAATTTCTGTCGTAAACCTACACGCTGACATTTTGCAGCTACATGAGTGCTATTTGGGAACAATTCATAGTTTCGTTTATGAAAATTGTACGGTATGCACAATAAAGCACCAAAGTACCGGTATTCATTAGTTGGAATCACTTTAGTTCAACGTTATTATACTCCTTGTTGTCAGGCGCATCTATGGAGCCGCTAGCTTTACACGAGTACCGGTATTCTCTGCATGACATAGCCAAATACCTGTACTCCGATGTTGGAAATAAGTACAGTGTTATCTGTAGGGTAATAAACTGTGGCGCAGATTTAAACAAACAGCACACATGCTTCCACTTTCCTGTGTCGGAAATCGATGACAGAATACCGTAGTAGCTTCGCGTGTTCAACACCAGGAACGCGGGACTTTTTTTATTGCGTGCTATATAACATCAAACGCGCGTTAGCCTCTTACGTGAACGATGACATCATTGTCGTCTGTCTCCCCTGTATGACCGATTGTATTGAACGAGTGGAGTGTCCCCCCATTACGAAGAAAACGAAAGCGACGGAGGGAGAAAAGAGAATGAGACGATTCATCCCCCCAACTCATGCGAAAATTGTTTTTCTCTCCTTCTCTCTTTTTGATTGGCGCCACAATGGCGACGAAGGGTCAATGGTTCACGCTAGGAGGAATTAACGAGTGACTACTGTGCTTATGTCATTCTTTTTCCATCCATTTTCGTTCTGTCTCATTATGCTTCTATTATGCTTATAGACTTTAATTTTATGAACTTTGTAACGGTACCACAGCACAGCACACAAATGCGAAAATCAAACTCTATTAATTGAGAAATGGTATTCTTTCTTTTACCAAGGAAGTGGGATTATTAATCCATTTTTAAATTGATCGAATTGTTGAAGATCGATTTTTACATTGGTCGAATTATTGCAAATCGATTCTTACAAAAAATCTCCCTTCCAAAAACATTGGATATTATTTTTTAATCCCGAACAGTTATTTTTTTTTTTAACGTGATCTTGGAAAATGCAAAAGTGTATTTCGTAGATCTGCAATTTTGTACAACCGTAGAAGGAATTAATGAGTGACTACTACGATTATGTCATCTTTTTTTTCATTCACGTTCATTCGGTCTCATAATCATTTTTTTGCGTATATCTGTGACGAGAAAAAAAATTGTTCCCAACTTAAAATATGTCAACACAAAAAAACTATCTTTTTATTTTTATTTATTTTTTTTAAATTACGTTTTTTTTCTCCAAAAAGAACTTTGGAAAAAATATTCTTATGGAAACAAATAATAAAAATAGCCATTTAATATAATTATAAAATAATAGCCATTTCAAAATAAATCTCTCCTAAAAAAATATTGGACATTATTTTTTTTTATGTGACTTTACGAAAATGCAAATCAAGTGTATTTCGTAAATCTGCAATTTTGTAAAGCCATAGAATGAATTAATGAGTGACTACTACTCTTATGTCATCTTTTTTTTTTCATTCACTTTCCTTCTGTCTCATAATCTTTTTTTTTGCGTATAGTCTGTGATGAAAAAAAAAAAATTGTTAACGACTCTACAGCGTTGCGACACATAATAGGTGGTATAGAATGGCGAGGGGTTGCTCGGCTATGTATGCAGGGATAAAACCGCGACATACTATTAACGCTCCATTTCAGTATTACCCGTGACTACAAACATGCGCAGACCTCTTTACTCCACTCGACCTCTTGTGACATTGTCTTTGTTTTTTTTTTTTTTCTTTTTTTATTTTAAACTATAGTCTGCCTCTAAGGTTCCATCGCGATCGATTAGATGGGTAATCGCTATTGGTGCTTCACTTTCCTTTCAATGGGAAAGAGAAAGCTTTTTTTTTATCATGAATACCTATTTCCTCCGCTGGGTAAGATAGTATTTGAATTACAAAAGAAGCCGAAAGAAAAGGGGCGATAAAAATCAGAGAGATGCAAATAAAATAGAATAGCATTTGAATAATGTTATGCAGATTTTTGGAAAAATTTTACTTGGCAAGATAATTATTTTAAATAAATACTTTATTTACTTTGTATATGTTATAAAATCGCATGATGCATTCCGTTTGTATGAGATTTTTTAGATTTTGAAAAATGTCCGTCAATTCGAACAAATTTTGAACTATCGGGATGAAACTTCGTATGAAAATTGAACAAAGTGATACGATCTTTGGTATTTAATTTGGACGAAATCAATAAATCGGTACAGATTTACAGTTCTGAAATTTTCAAATTTTCAAAAATTTGATCTAACGAGCACAAATTTTTCAAGAAAACGAAACAATATCTAGCGATGCTACATATCAAATTTAGCGAAGATCGGTAGAAGGGTTCGGATTTTATAGGAATTTGATTTTTTTGTTTATCATTTGTTGGCGACTAAAGTTCCGCTAAAATTGCGTTTCTAAATTTATTATTTAAAATTCCTTATTACTTTTCGCTTTTTACAAAGATTTCTCTATGAGGAAGCCTAAATCAATAATCATACTTTCTCATTGAGGTAAATATTTAAAAATATTTTTTCCATTGAATATTGCTATTGAGTTAATTATTTTGAAACCACTTCTCAACATCGAGGAAATGTAGTTTAAATGTATCTTGATTGCTGTGAATAAGAGCTGAAACGTCGAGAAAAGTCACGTTCATGCAATCTGATGTTTCGTCTCACTTGCGAGAAGCGCGTTTAACTTCGTCGCCACCTAGCGGTGCTGCGTGCCACTATTGGAATTAGAATTTTTCTCCAGATCTTGAAATTTATTATGTGAATGCTAGAATTTTCTTTCAAGTCTTTGCTATTTTATCTAAATACTAGAATTTTATATTGGGACTTTGAATTTTCAATACATGTATTTGACAATTTACTTCCTAATTATTAATTTCCTATCGATTCCTACACAAGATTTGCAAGATCAATAAAAAATCTTGTAAAATCATCGTAAATTCCAGAAAAGCATTGCACAGGATTCAATAATATTGTAATTATTATAGACAACTTCATTAACTTTCAATTATATTGTTTCAAAATGATAAAAACGTTATACGCTTTTACTCTTATAGAGTAAATTATGTTTCAAATTAAATAATATTTTTAACATTATAATTTATGCGGTATTAAAACAGGACTGAAAAGGAGGACCTTCCACATAATTTTCCAGCTTTTCGAAATATTTTTCAGCCAAGTAACCGAAAATTTATTAAAATTCGTCCTCATAGCTGTGAGTTTGACAAAAGATAAAAATAATGAGATGCAACGTGCAAAGTTCTATGTTCCATTTTTTTTTCGCTGCAAGGATAGTCATAACATTTATCAATTTTAAGTGCTCGGTATTGACAGAAAACTTCTTGCCAATTATCTTAATTAGTGCAAAAATAAATTACGCCGATAATCTTTAACATCAAAAGCAAACGTTTTTCCGTGTTATCCCTGCACGCAATACACGTGCGAATTTACTCTGACCTAGTTCAAGCATGTTAAGCAAAATCGCGAATTCTATAGAGCAATGAAAACGTGCTCAGTGTAATAGACAGTAAAAGCCTCGAGGCTGATCATCCTCTCCGGGTTATTTTCCTATTTAATTATTAATTTTGCCCCAACCACCTTACTGTTAATCGAATAAATGATTATTACCGTAAAATGAGATTGTAATACTATTATTTTCCAATTCTGATTACGCTTTGATTTATTTATGTTTAAAATACTCGAAAATATATGATAAACGAGTTCAACCAAATTAAGATTTTTTTATAGATCTATTTTTTTTTTAATTCATTTTCATGGATATAAAAAAATGCTGTCACTATTCAAGAAGGCGTTATAATGATTTTGCTTAAGAATAAAATTTTCGTAATGCTAAATGTATCTAAAAAAATATTTAACTTATTTCCAAAAGGCTAATAAGGGCAGATCTTTTTTTTTTTTTTGAGTTTGAAAAATGTTTTTGCCTCATAGAAATGCAAAAAGTCGTATCTCTCTATATTATAAAAAAATCTCGCAGTCGTGTCAAAAGGTTTTAAGAAATAAAAGAAAAAATGGACCCTAATGTCCTCTACAGACTTAATGGAATTTTTTTCTCAGCGTCAGCGCCTTGACGTTATTTTCAAAGAGATTTTCACGCAACAAAAACGAGCATACGAAGTTTACTCATTATTTTTTTCCTAAACAAATATTCAAAGTAAAACCTTGCAAATTGCTTCCTCGTTATTTTTCACCTTTTGCAAACTTCCCTCGACGAAGGAGCTAAAAAAAATAAACACACTTACTCATAGAAGCAACTTTTTTAAAAGGGAGAAATAATGACCAAGAAATGTGCCATTCAGTTTCCCAATGGGCAACGACGACAAAATTAGTCTTCAGTACTTTATTTTATATCTTAAGTCTTAAGGACTTTATTTTATCACACAATAAGTATTTTATTGTGTCTTAAGACGTTTGTGCTAGGCGTGTATCTTTTTTGCTGCCTCGCAGTTGAAGTTTTGTTTTCATGAAAAATGAAAAATGTAATTTGCCACACAAGCAGCAGTCCCTTTTTCATTTTTTAAATTTTGGACAAAATCTATGAAGAAATTTAGACCTTATGGCGTTTTGAATTTTTTCAAAACAGGAAGTGGATGGTCAAGTGGTCATAAAATTTAGGATATTTTGCTAAATAGGTCTTTAGAAGTTCAGGGATATTTAGTGATGTTTGGGATTGCATTTGGCACGAATCGGTTGAGAGGTGCAAATTTTACAGCATTTTGTAAATTTAAAAAAAACCTTTTTCGTTATAATTTTTGTTAATTACGGAATATGAAGCTACAATTTTTTACACAAATGAACTAACATGAAATCATGGTTCTAGGACTAAATCACCCTGGACATAATCTCCCCGGACAAAATCTCCCGGACAAAATCCCCCCGGACGAAATCTCCCCCGGACAAAATTCCCCCCGGTCAAAATCTCCCCGACAAAATCTCCCTCGAAAAAAAAATGATTATAAAAATAATTTCCCCGGACAAAACCCGGGAGAAGCCTCAAATAAAAAAAAGACATAACACAATAAAACATAACACAATAAACAGTGTATTCAGTATATAAAATATAACAAAAATAACACTATACTTAATACATTATTCGAAAGTATACGCATAGTGTGCGTAAAATTCGTTTTTACACACCCATATGAGTGCGTAAAATGCAACTTTATGAAACAGTGTGCGTAAAGTAAAAAAATTATTTTTACTTTTCTTTACCACGTTTTTCAAAAAAACATTGTACGGCACATATAAAACAGATTCGACGGGTAACAAAAGAAGAATTTCAATGCGAATCGCGGACGCTATTAATGATGAAGATAATGCTCCAGCTTCCAAAAAAGTGAAAACTACCATAACAGTTACAAAAAAAGAAATAGTTCGTGAAATGTAACTCAGAAATTCAAATCAGAAATTCAGTATTATTGAGCGCATTTTCTCTGTGATGTTATATGTTATATGCAATAATTAATAATTATATTACCAAATAAAGTAATTATAATTATAAACAAAGTTTACTCACAATTAAACACGTTCTGTCTTTTTTGCGAATGCATAATAAATCTATTTCTGTCTTCAGTGGGGGGGCTTCGCCCCCCCCCCCCCCAAACCCCCACCGGGGCTTCGACCCTGCACCCCAGCAGGGGCTTCACCCCTGCACCCGACCAGGGCTTCTCCCCTGGACCCCAGCAGGGGCTTCACCCCTGCACCCCACCGGGGCTTCGCCCCTGGACCCCCGCGTTGTATTCCCCTAAACACAATGCGAATTTTACGCACGTCATGCTAAAAAATATCGTATGCGACTCGGGCGTACGTTTTACCCACTCGCGTGATCGCGTTGCACTCGACGATCACTGCTCGTGTGTAAAATCGCATTTTACGCCCTTGTTGCATAATATACTATTTTTCGAGGGAGATTTTGTCCGGGGAGATTTTGACCGAGGGGAATTTTGTCCGGGGGGATTTTATCCGGGGGAGATTTCGTCCGGGGGGATTTTGTCCGGGAGATTTTGTCCGGGGAGATTATGTCCAGGGAGATTTAGTCCGGACACCGAAATCATGATCGGTGCTAAATTTGGCAAGAACCGATTGAATGGTGCTAATTTTATTGCAATTTCAATTTTTTTCCAGTGTCTACCCGCGTAGAAAAAAAGAATCTTGTGAAGAATCTTTTAAAGAATCTTAAAAAAGTCTTGAAAGAATCTTTAAAGGAATCTTAAAAAAGTCTTGAAAGAATCTTTAAAGGAATCTTGAAAAGAATCACGTATAGGGTCTCTAGAATCACGTAGAGTAGAAGTACCGGTTGTGGCCACCCCCACACTTAAATACGTTTTTTATGGCTATTTTAATGCTGTACCTGTATTTAATCATAATTTTTCATAACGGTGTGTATTTTGGAAACATTTATCGTCATTTTGACGTCCGTTCGTCTCCATTACAAAAAGTCCTGTATCAGTAATTAAAGTATTATCAGCTGATTCATCAAATTCTCAACGCCTTACGGAATTCGACAAGATTTTGACGAAAGCTCTAGATTCATATTCGGATTATATAGTTGGCGAATTGCATGCAGCTTTGCACATATCGATCTTAAGAGTCATCACTGCAAATGTTGATGTACTAAAAGTTTGAAATAAAGCTATACATTTATAAAAAATACGATGGTCACAACTGGTACATGGAATAAGCATGTTGCCCCGGATATGGCCATGATAATATAATCATTAATTTTTCGTTAATTATTACACAATCAATTTATAAATTCGTAAAGAAAAAACAAAAAAACGAAAAAACGCTAAGAAAAATATATCCTTAGAAATGTATAGTAAAAAAGAAGGTAAAGCGGTGGAACACCTTTCATGTTGAAGATTCCCATCATTATGCAATGCGAAAATCTACTTTCGGAAAGAACTCTGGTAAAAATAAAAATAAAAGTGTAAAGAGTAAAACATTAATATAATGTATGACTATTTGTGATAAAGAAAGCTGTTACGAACAAGTGCAAAACGAAGGAGACGAATGTCAAAAAAGGTTAGTTAGGTTCACAGATGGCATCTGTGCTTTAAAGACATTTTCGTGTAGAGAAATTGGATGCTTTCATGAAAATACTTTTTTGATTCATTAAACACACCTTAAAAAATGTTTCAAGTGCAATGAATATTGAGTTATTCTAATTTTAAGCATGGCCAAAACCGGTGCATAGGTGGCCAGAACTGGTGAAATGGCTATGCTCTTACTTTTTTCTATTTTCCAGTGTTTTCTCGACACATATGAAGATTTTAATGCTAGAAATCTGAAATTATATTCTTCTCAGATATGAAAAGTATAGGTCCAAAACAGTTTTATGATATTTGGTCCCAATCACAAGTACTTGAAAATGGGGAAATTCTTAAAGTGGCCACAACCGGTACTTCTACCGTATAGCGGAATATTGAATATCAGTGTTTCGTACGATGCCACTAGATGGCGAGCGGTCGAAGCGTTTCTCGCAAGTGACTTGAAGCCTCAACATATGAAGACTGCAAAGCTGTTCTGAGTTCGACTATTCACGAGGGGTTTACCCTTCGTTGACGTACCGAAATGTACTGTCTCGACACCAAGGGAAAGCAACAACAGATTTTGCTCGATTCCTCTGAAGAATTTCATTATGATTCTTTCAACGATTTTTCTGTTTAATGGACGGAATCTTTTCACGATTCTCTTAAAGACGCTTTTCAGGATTCTTTCGAAGATTCTTTGAAAGATTCTCAGAACGCTTTCGGATAGAAAGAATCTTGAAAAGAATCCTGGAAAGAATCTTGCTCCGGATCCTATACGTGATTCTTTTCAAGATTCTTTCAAGACTTTTTTTAAGATTCTTTAAACGATTCTTCACAAGATTCTTTTTTTCTACGCGGGTATAAACACATCACAATTTTTCATGTGATTCATGATAAGTGATTATCAATGATGAAATTAGTCCTGGGAACGATCGGTATATTGTAAAATTTCGATTTTGATTAATCAAAAACAAAACATTGATTACGGAGAAAAAAATCTGATGTTTTTAACAGATTTAGTTTAAATTTGGTTAAAGTACAAATTTGAGGAAAATAAGTCAAGCAGCTAAAATTTTACGACCAATTTGAATTTTCAAAAAAATGTCTAGAGCTGAACAAGTCTGCAAAGTAGAATCTTGCAAATTGGTTCCCAATTATTTTTTTAGGTCATTCCATATCAAGTGGGTCACCTAAATTTAGCATCGTCGCAAATAGTCTTCATAATTTTTTCAAAAGTTGTTTAGAGTATCATGAACATCCATAAATTATTTCAGAATTTTAGAATCTATGGTTTGCTTAAAATTTAATAACAATCTTTTTAATACCATTTTTTTCAATTCGCTGGATATTCAAAATTACCGCTCGTACGAAAGATTTGTTCCTGTATAAGATTTAAGTTTTGAATGTACTTTCTAATAAAAAAAAACGTCCATAACCGCTCAAAAAAAATATCCACCATTTTTTGACAAAATAAAGTAATTATTATTTCTTGACAAAATAAAGTAATTATTATTTTTTGACAAAATAAAGTAATTATTATTTTTTGACAAAATAAAGTAATTATTATTTTTTTTTTTTTGAGATTTTCCATTCCGATTTTACTCAAAATTTCACAGAGTTTCCATTAAGGTAAACGGCCCAGTTTGTGACGATTTAAGGCAACCCTCTCACTCTGCCCATGTAAAACCATAGGGTAAACGAGGACCTAACGAGTGTCGCAGTTTGTGACACCACCATTTACGAATTACTATTGGCTGTTTCTGGAATGGTGGGGGAAGCCGCCTATGCTAAAGTAGCGCATCAGGAACTGGACCAGCGTCACAAACAGGGCCGTTCACTTGATTATGCATACAAACTGTGGAAAAATTGGCGTGATGGCAAATGAATGGCCAAGTTGGTATGGAATGACCCTTACTTATTTTCATAATTTTTGAGTTACACAAAATTTTGATTCAAAAGTTATGGTTAGAAAAAAATAAAGCTGCATTGTAGAACTTTGCTAAATTGACTCTTCATTATTTTTAACTTTTTACAAAAGCTTCCTCTATGAGCCAGCCACAATCGATGATCATACTTCCTCACAGAGGTAGATTTGTAAAATGTTTAAAATAATGAGAAATCAATTTACAAAGTTCTACTTTTTATGTCC
Source organism: Ephialtes manifestator (assembly GCA_963970395.1). NCBI lineage: Eukaryota > Metazoa > Arthropoda > Insecta > Hymenoptera > Ichneumonidae > Ephialtes > Ephialtes manifestator. The sequence goes on along the minus strand of OZ019968.1, from coordinate 4,722,325 downwards.
AATGTCACCATTTTATTTTATTTCATAACCAACAACAGTACAACAACGATTGTATCTCTCATTTTGAAAGCAACGATTGTATCTTTCATTTTGAGGATAATACATTTCATTCCTCATTTTGAAAGCAACGATTGAATGTTTCATTTTGAGGGTACTACATTATACCTCTCATTTTGAAAGCAATAATTGTATCTCTCATTTTGAGGGCAATACACTTTATGTCTCATTTTGAAAGCAACGATTGTATCTTTCACTTTGAGGGCAATACATTTTAACTCTCATTCTGTAAGCAACGATTGTGTCTTTCATTTTGAAGGCAATACATTAGGGTAGACGTACCATTTGTAGCCACTGCACTATTAGTGGCCATACAAAAAATGTATATATTAATTCATCATTACTTCAATCTATTCAAATTACTAAATAAGATTACTCTACATCAATCAAAGCAACTTCTGCTTTGAAAATGCAATGCTTAAAATACCCAATTGTTTAATACATTATGTTCAAACCCGTTTGCACCATTTGTGGCCATCATCGTCATTTACATGCAATAGATATGGCCACAAATGGATCAAGTTGATGGCCACATACGGTACTAAGATGGCCACAAACGGTGCTTCTACCCTATATCTCTCATTTTGAAAGCAATAATTGTATCTTTCATTTTGACGGCAATACATTTTATGTCTCATTTTGAAAGCAACGATTGTATATTTCACTTTGAGGGCAATACATTTTATCTCCCGTTCTGTAAGCAACGATAGTATCTTTGATTTTGAGGGTAATCCATTTTATCTCTTATTTTGTAGGCACCTATTGTATCTTCCATTTTGAGGACAATACATTTTATCTCTCATTCTGTAAGCAACGATTGTATCTTTAATTTTGCGGGTAATCCATTTTATCTCTCATTTTGTAGGCAACGATTGTATCTTTCATTTTGAGGGTACTACATTTTATTTCTCATTCTGAAAGCAACAATTGTATCTTTCGTTTTGAGGACAATACATTTTATGTCTCATTTTGAAAGCAACGATTGTATCTTTCACTTTGAGTGCAATACATTTTATCTCCCATTCTGTAAGCAACGATCGTATCTTTCATTTTGAGGGTAATCCATTTTATCTCTCATTTTGTAGGCAACAATTGTATCTTCCATTTTGAGGGTAATCCATTTTATCTCTCATTTTGTAGGCAACGATTGTATCTATCATTTTGAGGGTACTAAATTTTATCTCTCATTCTGTAAGCAACGATTGTATCTTTCATTTTGAGAACAATACATTTTATCTCTCATTCTGTAAGCAACGATTGTATCTTTAATTTTGCGGGTAATCCATTTTATCTCTCATTTTGTAGGCAACTATTGTATCTTTCATTTTGAGGGTACTACATTTTATCTCTCATTTTGAAAGCAACACTTGTATCTTTCATTTTGAGGGCAATACATTTTATCTCCCATTTTGAAAGCAGCAATTGTATCTTTCATTTTGAGGGCAATACATTTTATCTCCCATTTTGAAAACAACGATTGTATCTTTCACTTTGAGGGCAATACATTTTATCTCTCATTCTGTAAGCAACGATTGTATCTTTCATTTTGAGGGTAATCCATTTTATCTCTCATTCTGTAAGCAACGATTGTATCTTTCATTTTGCGGGTAATCCATTTTATCTCTCATTTTGTAGGCAACTATTGTATCTTTCATTTTGAGGGTACTACATTTTATCTCTCATTTTGAAAGCAACACTTGTATCTTTCATTTTGAGGGCAATACATTTTATCTCCCATTTTGAAAGCAGCAATTGTATCTTTCATTTTGAGGGCAATACATTTTATCTCCCATTTTGAAAACAACGATTGTATCTTTCACTTTGAGGGCAATACATTTTATCTCTCATTCTGTAAGCAACGATTGTATCTTTCATTTTGAGGGTAATCCATTTTATCTCTCATTCTGTAAGCAACGATTGTATCTTTCATTTTGCGGGTAATCCATTTTATCTCTCATTTTGTAGGCAACTATTGTATCTTTCATTTTGAGGGTACTACATTTTATCTCTCATTTTGAAAGCAACACTTGTATCTTTCATTTTGAGGGCAATACATTTTATCTCCCATTTTGAAAGCAGCAATTGTATCTTTCATTTTGAGGGCAATACATTTTATCTCCCATTTTGAAAACAACGATTGTATCTTTCACTTTGAGGGCAATACATTTTATCTCTCATTCTGTAAGCAACGATTGTATCTTTCATTTTGAGGGTAATCCATTTTATCTCTCATTCTGTAAGCAACGATTGTATCTTTCATTTTGCGGGTAATCCATTTTATCTCTCGTTTTGTAGGCAACGATTGTTTCTTTCATTTTGAGGATACTAAATTTTATCTCTCATTTTGTAGGCAACTATTGTATCTTCCATTTTGAGGACAATACATTTTATCTCTCATTCTGTAAGCAACGATTGTATCTTTCATTTTGAGAGTAATCCATTTTATCTTTCATTTTGAGGATACTACATTTTATCTCTCATTTTGAAAGCAACAATTGTATCTTTCACTTTGAGGGCCATACATTTTATTTCTCATTCTGTAAGCAACGATTGTATCTTTCATTTTGAGGATAATCCATTTTATCTCTCATTTTGAAGGCAACGATTATATCTTCCATTTTGAAGACAATACATTTTATCTCTCATTCTGTAGGCAACGATTGCATCTTTAATTTTGCGGGTAATCCATTTTATCTCTCATTTTGTAGGCAACGATTGTATCTTTCATTTTGAGGATACTACATTTTATCTCTCATTTTGAAAGCAACAATTGTATCTTTCACTTTGAGGGCAATACATTTTATTTCTCATTCTGTAAGCAACGATTGTATCTTTCATTTTGAGGATAATCCATTTTATCTCTCATTTTGTAGGCAACGATTATATCTTCCATTTTGAGGACAATACATTTTATCTCTCATTTTGTAGGCAACGATTGTATCTTTCATTTTCACGGGAGAATCAGGCCCTTAAGGTCTAAAAAGAGAAACAGGAAGAATAATAATGTCGCGTTAATGTGAGACTGTAAATGGATTACTTCGGAGCTATAATAGTACGGAGGGTTGTTGAAATATCCTGAGGGAAAAGGCGCATCAGGTATATATATATGTACTATAAAGGGAGTGGACTGCTGGCTCTGCTGGCTCGGAAACACGCGACGAGCAAAGTGCACCTCCACGAAGATGAGGACAAGGACTAGGAGGTGCCACGCCGTCGGCTATGATATGACCCCTGCAGCTCAGCGACAAGCAGGGGCCACCACACGCTGCCCTGTGTATCCTGGCAACGCGCGCGCGAACGACGAGAACGCGTTCTATACGCGCCACGGACTCGCGCATAGCGGTCGCTGTTGCTCTTGTCGCTTCGTTCCCTCATTCGCCCCGGCGATTCCCAAAGCGATGGAAAAATAATCGAGCCGACACGCAACTCGCTTCTACATGGACACGAGGGATATTTTATAGGGGTTAAAAGGATAAAAGGATATTAAAAAAATAAAATGGCATCGAAAGAGACAACAGAATTCGACAAGGAATCGAACCCTTAAGGGAACAAATTAAGTGGGTTAGATCGAGTGAATTAAAAAATTATGATCTTTTTTTTTTGCTTCCTCAAAGCGGAAATTTTGTTTTCGTGAAAAACAACATAAAAGTCCTAGATTTTCATGTCAGATTTACTCAGAATGGTCTAAAACATCGAAAAAAGTAGTTTAGAAAAAATGTCCGAATGGATTGTATGTATGACAGGCTTATAAAATTCAAGAATAGCTTTAACAATCAAGCTGAAAGACTGAATTTTTCGAAAAATGTCTACTTTCTCTAGCTGCCGCAATTTTTGAGCTAGTGAGCTAAATAGTCCTTGACAAATAAAGTAATGATAAATTACGGTGGGTATTGAATTTGAGCGAAATCCATAATGCGGTTCAGATTTGATAGAATCTTGAATTTTCGAAAAATTGAAGTTTTCGATCTAATTCAAGTTAAGTTCGACCAATCGTGCTCATATCTTTTACAAGGACGAATTAATATCCAGCTGTAGTAGATATCGAATTTGGTGAAGATCGGTAAAGAGGTTCGGATTTTATAGGATTTTGAATTTTCGAAAAATTGACGTCGTTATAATTTAAGTCAACTTCGACTAAAGGCAGCAAATTTTATACGAGATACGGAATTCAAAATTGGTACACATACGGATTAATATAGAACAAAGTTGAGGTACAAATTTGACATGAATCGGTCGAGTGGTTCAAATTTTATGGCACTTTGAATTTTTAGAAAAACATTTCTCGACCCAAAACAAGCCAGCAAAGTAGAACTTTGCAAATTGTCTCCTCATTTTTTTTTCTGCTTTTTACAAACTTCCTCTATGAGGAAGCCAAAATCGATCAACATACTTCCCCATAGAGGTAGCTTTGTAAAAAGCAAAAAATAATGAGAAAGCAGTTGGCAAGTTTTTTTTGCTTGTAAAAATAGTTAATCATCTTGAGAATGTGCTCACGATGCGTTAAATTGAAATTTGAAGACTAAGCGTACTTAAGGATTTTTCGGAAAAAATTTCGAAAACTTATTGATGGGATAAAAATCTAAAAAAAAAAAAAATCTAGCACGTTGAAGGTGCTGAAAAGATTGATTTTGCATAATAATCATTCCAAAATTTTATTTACGAATTCGTTTGTACTTAAATTTAAAATTAAGATCGAACTTAAGTCCATACTTAAGATCAAATTTAAGTTCATGCTTCTTTTTTTTTCCCGAGGGATTTTGGAAAATCTTCAAAAAGACAATTGAGGAAAGTGCACACTCCCCATTATAGTATTCGTACACGGAAAAAAGGCTTGGTTGGAACAACCAAGTGCCTTGGTTATATATGCGCTAGACAATTAATTGGTTAGACTAACCAAATTATTTGTTAGGCTACCAATTTCTTGGTTGGACTAACCAAGTGACTTGGTAAGCTAACCAATTAATTGTCTGGCGCATATATAACCAAGGCACTTGGTTGTTCCAACCAAGCCTTTTTTTCCGTGTACCCATTAAAAACCACACCGTTTTCGCATTACTTCAGGGTGATGTCATCTCCGCGACCACAAGGGTCGCTATATCCATGAGATCTTAAGTTCATACTCAGAGCAAACTTAAGTTCGTACTTAATATCAAATTTAAGTTCATGCTTCTTTCTTCCCGATGGATTTTGGAAAATCTTCAAGAAGACAATTGAGGAGAGTGCACATTCCCCATTATAGTATTCGTCCCCATACACCCTTTCACCTTGATATTAAAAACCATACACCCTTTCACCTTGATATTGGACCATCCCGAAACCATTTTCGCATTACTTCAGGATGATGTCATCTCCGCGACCACGAGGATCGCTATATCCATGGGATCTTAAGTTCATACTTCAGATCAAACTTAAGTTCATACTTTAGATCAAACTTAAGTTCATGCTTTAGATCAAACTTAAGTTCATGCTTCTTTTTTCCCGATGGATTTTCGAAAATCTTCAAAAAGACAATTGGGGAGAGTGCACACACCCCATTATAGTATTCGTACCCACTAAAACCCACACACCCTTTCACCTTGACATTGGTTCCATCCCAAAACCGTTTTCGCATTACTTCAGGGTGATGTCATCTCCGCGACCACGAGGGTTCGCTATATCCAAGAGATCTTAAGTTCATACTTCAGATCAAACTTAAGTTCATGCATTCTTTTTTCCCGATGGATTTTGGAAAATCTTCAAATAGACAATTAAGGAGAGTGCACACTCCCCATTATAGTATTCGTACCCACTAAAAACCACACACCCTTTAACCTTGACATTGGTCCCATCCCAAAACCGTTTTCGCATTACAGTAGCCTCCCACTAAGTGCTCGCCGAGACGCGTTCCCCTCAATCGGGAGGCGTGAATGTTCCCCCACCAAGACTACGATTCTCTACCGAGCCCGGCCGATCGCGGACGAATGCGCCCGAGCCCTGCCGATTTCGGCCGAATGCGGCCCGAGCTCGCAGAATCTCTACGGAGAGGTGGTAACTCGCTAAGTCCTCGTTTTTACCCCTACAGCCCCGTAGGCGAGCACTTAGCGAGAGGCTACTGTACTTCAGGGTGATGTCACCTCCGCGACCACCGGGGTTCGCTATATCCAAGAGATCTTAAGTTCATACTTCAGATCAAACTTAAGTTCATACTTAAGATCAAACTTAAGTTCATACTTAAGATCAAACTTAAGTTCATACTTAAGATCAAACTTAAGTTCATGCATTCTTTTTTCCCGATGGATTTTGGAAAATCTTCAAATAGACAATTAAGGAGAGTACACACTCCCCATTATAGTATTCGTACCCACTAAAAACCACACACCCTTTCACCTTGACATTGACCAAAACTGTTTTCGCATTACTTCAGGGTGACGTCATCTCCGCGACGACGAGTGTCGCTATATCCATGGGGTCTTAAGGGGTTAGGCCACTCTAGAATTTTCGAAAAATCGATTTTTTTTTTCTCCTTGGAAATGACTCATTAGGGTTTCTCGAATGCTGTCCCAAAAGATTATTGCAGGCAAAAATTTGTAAATGCCCCATTTTCGATTTTTAATGGGAGGCCGCCCGGTTAGCAGCCCCAGTGGGGTTAAGTCCGGCTGGTGGTTACATCCCAGCACTGGCCCAAGGTTGGCCGAGCCTCGCGTACTGGCACAGTCTCGGGCCAGTACTGGGATGTAACCTCGAGCCAGGCCTCACCTACCTGGGAGGGAACCTCTTTTGTGTGCGCTTCGGTAAAGGTACTGAGAAGGGTCAAAGCAGGTATACGGCAGATAAACGCGTTTATCTCAAAACTGCTCTTTTCAAGTTGGCCGGAAACATGACTCAAAAAGTTTACCACCGATTTATTTGAAATTTTGGATATATCTTCAAAAATACATTATCTACAGAAGTACGTAGGATTTTTTTTTTAAGTTGCATAGTTTTTTTGTTATTAACAATTTTCGAACGATTTTTAAGCCAAATTTTTGAACTTTCACTTTAGATGCTCGCCATTTTGTCAAAAATGCCTGTATCGAAAAAATCCTACGTACTTCTCTAGCTACTGTTATGTTTAAGTGAAAACCATTAAAAAACTCATCATAATTCAAAAATTACTGAAGCTGTGTGTCCGGCCGTGGATTAAAAAAAAAAAGAGATGTCATCGCAACAACGCTGTACAGCCGCCATTTTTTAATTAATGACTATGAAAAAATTACTATATATAGTTAATGATATGTACAATAAATACCCTTTCTCAAAAAATCTATGTCTCTAATAGATTTTCTGAAAAAAATTCCCAAAAAAAGCCTTTTTTGTGGCCCTCTAGAGTGGCCTAACCCCTTAAGTTCATACTTCAGATCAAACCTACGTTCATACTTCAGGTCAAACATAAGTTCATACTTCAGATCAAACTCAAGTTCATACTTAGGACCGAACTTTACATTGTATCTTATACTTCAGTCCAATCTTGCGTTTGTAAATTGTAGTTTCGCATAAATGAATATAGTTAGCTTATAAAAGTCCGAATGACCGATTGAATGAAATTATTTGTAGCATATCGTTCGTATTACATTGAAACCCAGTTTTCAATTCTTGGCTGCACAACTCGACCTAAACGAGTCTATCAACAGTTTGATATAATTCCAAGAATGTGGAAAGGGAGTGACGTAATAGTTCCGGGTTAACAGGTATCACAGACGAAGACACGAGGGAAGCAAATATTTTTTATTTGCTTCCCTCGTGGAAAGAGACTTAAGGTCATTGAATTTAACTCAATTAAATAAAAAAGATCTATACAATTTGTAGTATGGAACTCGTATAATATTATTTTTAATTGTTACCCATAAAATAATAATATGCGTTACGATTTTTGTTATAAATAACATTAATATAAATCAAAGCAACTCGAGAAATCAGTTTTATTTAAAATCGGGTGTATATTTTATGACTTCCAAATATTATCAATGTTAAAACGTTATTAATACATTCGATTTTTAAGCGCTTTTTTTTTCTTCTAAAATGCAAAAATTATTTAAAAAAAAAAACTCCTATATAAAAAAATTTTTTTACAATACAAAATCACAAAAATTCCTTTAGAATAGTTGTAAAGTTGAATAGCGTTAGATTCTTGTTCAGCAAGGCAAAATACATAGAATTGACCATGGAACCAGTCGGAGAACCGACGCCAATAGTTTTTCGCGTTTCTCTCGCTAAATATTGACCCTAGAGCGAAAAGAACGTTATTTCAGGATCACTGTCTTCTTTTTCGTTTTTCTCGGCCCCTGTTGATTCTATCGTTAAACTGTGGTTATAATCGTAATCAACGGAGAAAAATACATTTAAAAAACCGGCGCATGCCGGAATTATCATTTTTTGAAAAGGTATAGCATAAAATGTAAATTGATCGAAAAACGTGTTTTTCAGGAACACGTTTTACGCCTTTTATGCGTTTTTCTCTTCTCCTATTTGTCCTATTGTTCTCAAATTATCTCAAAGTTTCTCAAATTATCGCAACATTTTTCAATACTTAAAAAAAAAAATGTCTCAAATTATCACAGCATTTTCGCGACTTTTATTTAAAAACGCCTGAAATTTTCAGAGCAATTACTATTTTGGGGATACTACGATATCCGAGGCCCCAAGATTTGACGGTGGTTTCCGGTAGTACTTTTCGTGGGGAGTAAAAAAGTTCATATGGACTATGGTCCTAACTGCCTTAGTTTCCGAGATATGAATTTTTAAAAATTTTATTTGGTAAAAATATATGACATCTTCGTGTGTAACTTTTCTGTACGATTTGATTTAAATTTGGTAGATTGTGATTATTGAGGATGCCTTTCAATGACTTTCAAAAATTCAAAATGGCGGATCCAATATGGCGGAAAAAATATTTAAAAAATAACTTTATTTCAATGAAACTTAATATTTACAAGTCTATGAGGTTATTGATTGTAAATATAGAAAAAGGATGAAAATCAAACCTAAAAGAACCTAATCTAAAATACTTAAATCAACCTAAATGAATCTAAAGAACCTAAAAGAACCTAAAAGAATCTAAAAAACCTAAAAGAACCCAAAAGAATCTATAGAACTTCAAAGAACCTAACGAGAACCGGAACCCTGGAGAACCTTAACCCATTAGCGCCCAAGTGTCCATTTTTTCTAGTCTGGGATCGACATTGTATTGTCGTTTAAAAATGCTGAAAAAAATTATATTCGGGTTCGCGGACGAAGATCTCGGCGGGGTCCAGGGGCGAAGCCCCTGGTGGGGTGCAGGGGCGAAGCCCCTGTCCGGGGGGTTCGGGGGGCGAAGCCCCCCGATATATTAAAATCTATATTAAAATCTTAAAAATTCCATATCTCGGAAACTAAAAGAGATAGGACTATAGTTCATATGAACTTTTTTGTTCCTTATGAAAAGTACTACCGGAAACCAGTGTCAAATATTGGGGCCTCGGATATCGTAGTACTGCCACTATTTTTGAAAATTTTTTTTTTCGAGATTTTCATGTCAGTACACTCAGAATGGGCCAAAACGTCGAGAAAAGTGATTTTAAAAAAATGTCTGTGTGTGTGTGTGTTAATCGTTAAATTATTACGCGTTTTTGAATTTTTTGAAAAATGTCTGTTTACGCGATAACTCTTTCAATTTTCGAGATATTGATCTAAAAATTGGTATGAATTTGAGCTTTCATATGCCGGTGATCGCTATTGAATTTGGTTAAGATCGGATGAGCCGTTAAAATTTTATGATGTTTTGAATTTTTCAAAAAATTGACATTATCGCTCTATTGTAACTGTTGCAAAACTTAAGATAGCGAGCTCAAATTTTGTATATAAATGAAACAATATTCAGCCATTATATATGTATAATTTAGTGACGAACGGTATGAAATTTTTGATTTTATGGAATGTTGAATTATTTTTAATAATATACATTATCACATTCACTTTCAGAAACGCTCTAATAATCACGAAATAACGTAATAACGAAATAGAAAATGCGTATCCACAACATGTATATTTATCTAATTAAAACAAGGATGCAAAGTAGAACCTTGCACATTGCTTTCTCATTATTTTTCGCGTTTTACAAAACTTCCTCTATGAGGAAGCCAAAATTTGAATAACATACTTCCTCATAGAGGTAGCTTTGTAAAATGCGAAAAATAATGAGGAAGCAATGTGCAAGGTTCTACTTTGCATCCTTGTTTTAATTCACAGATTGTTAGAAAAAAAATTCTAAATTTTCCTAACCATTATTCAAGATTTTCCAAAAAATTTCAAAAACATTCAAATGAATTCTTGATATTATCCTTCTAATGTCCTAGAATTTCAGAATGTTGAATCAATTTTCCTGATTTTTCGAAATTTGCTTCCTCATAGAGGAAGCTTTGTTTTCGTGAAAATTTTTTTTTTCGAGATTTTCATGTCAGTACACTCAGAATGGTCCAAAACATCGAGAAAAGTGATTTAGAAAAAATGTCTGTATGTGTGTGTGTGTGTGTGTGTATGTGTGTGTGTATGTTACACAATCGAAAAATGTAAACCTTTATAACTCGGGAATGCCTTGAGATATCAAGCTGAAATTTGGACCATAGATAGAGGGATCAAGCCTCATCGTTCATGCAATTTTTTGTTAAAATCCACTTCATCGTTAAATTATTACGCGTTTTTTAATTTTTTGAAAAATGTCTGTTTACGCGATAACTCTTTCAATTTTCGAGATATTGATCTAAAAATTGGTATGAATTTGAGCTTTCATATGCCGGTGATCGCTATTGAATTTGGTTAAGATCGGTTGAGCCGTCAAAATTTTATGATGTTTTGAATTTTTCAAAAAATTGACATTATCGCTCTATTGTAACTTTTGCAAAACTTAAGATAGCGAGCTCAAATTTTGTATATAAATAAAACAATATTCAGCCATTATATATGTATAATTTAGTGACGAACGGTATGAAATTTTTGATTTTATGGAATGTTGAATTATTTTTAAAAATATACATTATCACATTCACTTTCGGAAACGCTCTAATAATCACGAAATAACGTAATAACGAAATAGAAAATGCGTATCCACAACATGTATATTTATCTAATTAAAACAAGGATGCAAAGTAGAACCTTGCACATTGCTTCCTCATTATTTTTCGCGTTTTACAAAACTTCCTCTATGAGGAAGCCAAAATTTGAATAACATACTTCCTCACAGAGGTAGCTTTGTACAACGCGAAAAATAATGAGGAAGCAATGTGCAAGGTTCTACTTTGCATCCTTGTTTTAATTCCCAGATTGTTAGAAAAAAAATTCTAAATTTTCCTAACCATTATTCAAGATTTTCCAAAAAATTTCAAAAACATTCAAATTTTTGATATTATCCTCCTAATGTCCTAAAATTTCAAAATGTTGAATCAATTTTCCTGATTTTTCGAAACTTTTGTAATTATCGTCAAGTAATTAATTCAACAAGTAACTTAAATTCTTTCGTTTCATTTAATTCCATTAGATTGCACAATTACATTAATATGCATTATATTCGCCCTCCTTTTCATCTTTTTTTTATATTTATTTATTTATTTATTTATTTATTTATTTATAGCCAATGTACAAAATCTTTCTGGCATACACAGTATGCAAATATATTATGAATACATACAGGAGCGAGGGAATCAACGCTGTATTGTGTTTGTGGGTTTGGTCCCTCTCGCCTGCGTGTTTCCACGACTATTACCACTACAACTAGGCATATACCAATCGATCGAGTCTCGAGCACTGTTAGAGCTCGTGGCTCTCACATTTTCATCCACTCTTGTCATACTAAATGTTACAAACGTGCGACCGAGTACCGGTATCCAAATTTTTTTTTCTTTTCTTCACCTCAAAATTCCACTTCATTAAAAATGGAGGTTTAAATTTTTTTTGTTATTCCCTCCTGAATATTTTTCACTGATGAGCCCCCTATTATCGTCCAATGCTAGCAGAGACCATTCGTGAAGTGGCTAAAGCGCGTGCGCGAGCTTTGCGCCCATCGTGGAAGCTCCTAGGCCATTTTAACCGCCTTTTCTACTTAAAAAACTCCCGTTCATATCCTTCGACCAATGAAAGACGGATATTTTTTTTTTAATTTTTTTTTTACTAGCTTAAGGACCTGAGCAATTAAATTTCTGTCGGGGGTCGTTAGCAGCTGGCAACTTCCTTTGATGGGACCACTTTTTAATTTCACCTTTGATGAATTTGTTGTTTTAATTAGGATGGCAATTGGCATAATTAAAAAAGTGTGTAGAAAATTTTATTGGGAAAAATGGTCTGTGAGGTTTGCATAAAATCCCATTGATAATGATCTCTCTTCTGGTCATTTTACTTTTGTCTTTAATTAATTTGGTTTTTAATTATGATTAAAATTAGGATAATTAAAAGGGGTGGGAAAATTAATAATATTTAATTTAGAAAGAATTGGAATATTTTTTTAGATGTGCATAAAGTCACATTCATGATGAATTGTCTTCTGGTAATTTTACTTTCATTTCTAATTAATTTGGTTTTTAATTCTGATTAAAATTAGGATGATTAAAAGGGGTGGGAGAATTAATAATATTTAATTTAGGAAAAATTGGCCTATTTTTGAGATGTACATAAAGTTATATTCATGATGAATTGTCTTTTGGTCATTTTACTTTTATCTTTAATTAATTTGGTTTTTAATTATGATTAAAATTAGTATAATTGAAAGGGGTGGGAAAATTAATAACATTTAATTTAGAAAACATTGGCCTATTTTTTAGATGTGCATAAAGTCACATTGATGATGAATTGTCTTCTGGTAATTTTACTTTTATTTCTAATCAATTTGGTTTTTAATTCTGATTAAAATTAGCATAATTAAAAAGGGTGAGAAAATTAATAAAATTGTATTTAGAAAAAATTGGCCAATTTTTGAGGTATGCATAAAGTCCCATTGATAATGATTTATCTCCTGATCATTTTACTTTTATCTTTAATTAATTTGGTTTTTAAGTATGATTAAAATTCGCAAAATTAAAAGGGGTGGGAAAATTAATAATATTTAATTTAGGAAAAATTGGCCTATTTTTGAGATGTACATAGTTACATTCATGATGAATTGTCTTTTGGTCATTTTACTTTTATCTTTAATTAATTTGGTTTTTAATTATGATTAAAATTAGTATAATTGAAAGGGGTGGGAAAATTAATAATATTTAATTTAAGAAAAATTGGCCTATTTTTGAGATGTAAATAAAGTTACATTCATGATGAATTGTCTTCTGGTAATTTTACTTTTATTTTTTATTAATTTGGTTTTTAATTATGATTAAAATTAGCATAATTAAAAGGGGTGGGAAAATTAATAAAATTGTATTTAGAAAAAATTTGCCTATTTTTGAGGTTTGCATAAAGTCCCATTGATAATGATTTATCTCCTGATCATTTTACTTTTATCTTTAATTAATTTGGTTTTTAAGTATGATTAAAATTCGCAAAATTAAAAGGGGTGGGAAAATTAATAATATTTAATTTAGAAAACATTGGCCTATTTTTTAGATGTGCATAAAGTCACATTCATGATGAATTGTCTTCTGGTAATTTTACTTTTATTATTCATTAATTTGGTTTTTAATTATGATTAAAATTAGCATAATTAAAACTGGTGGAAAAATTAATAATATTTAATTTAGAAAACATTGGCCTATTTTTTAGATGTGCATAAAGTCACATTCATGATGAATTGTCTTCTGGTAATTTTACTTTTATCTTTAATTAATGTGGTTTTTAATTATGATTTAAATTAGCATAATTAAAAGGGGTGGAAAAATTAATAATATTTAATTTAGGAAAAAATTGGCCTATTTTTGAGATGTACATAACGTTACATTCATGCTGAATTGTCGTTTGGTCATTTTACTTTTATTTTTAATTAATTTGGTTTTTAATTACGATTAAAATTAGCATAATTAAAAGGGGTGAGAAAATTAATAAAATTTTGTCTAGAAAAAAATTGGCCTATTTTTGAGATGTGCACAAAGTTAGATTCATGATTAACTGTCTTCTGGTTATTTTACTTTTATCTTTAATTAATTTGGTTTTTAATTATGATTAAAATTAGCATAATTAAAAGGGGAGGGAAGGTTAATAAAATTTAATTTAGAAAAAATTGGCCTATGTTTGATGATGATGAATTGTCTTTTGATTATTTTACTTTTTATTTTAATTTATTTCTATTGTATATGATGATAAAAATTGGCGTAACTAAAAAGTGAAAAGAAGAAATTAAAAAAATATTTTTGTTAAGGAAAAATTGAGCTCCGTTTAAGATTTCTATGAAGTTCCATTTCTGATGAATTTTTTAAATATTTTTACAACGTATCTTCTATCGTAATTAAGAAAACAAAAAGCAAGGAAGCAAAAACGCCTTTGTTTTTTGGAAAATCATAGGCTAAGAAAACCTAGTTTTAAGCAGAGTTGTAAACCTCTAACGTTTGTATTTAATAAACATTTATCGTATTATTTTGCAAGAACAATATACAGAATACACAATTCAAATATTAAAATGTTTAAATAATAATCGAATAAAAGTGAAATAATTGTCAAAAGTGTCGAAATTTTTTAATGAAATATTCAAATGTTTAAATAATAATTGAAAAAAAAGTGAAATATTGCGATATTTTTCATTAAAAAATTTGTAAATTTTTTTATTCAATATTATTGAGAATTAATTTTTTTATGTAGTTTCTATGATTATTGTTATTAATTTTTTTTTAAATGATAATTGTAACAAAAACTAGCATATATTTGTATTTAAAAAGTATTAAGGGCGTACAACTCTTGCTACAGGTGGAAAAATCTTGAAAAATCTCCCATTTTGAGTTGATCTTCTTGAAATTTCGTTCAGGTCTCCAAAAATTAATTCTTAACAATTTTTATTGCCAAGTTCTCCTAATTCGAAAAGGTACATAAAATATTTCTTTGTGAAATATTCAGTACCTATTAATTAATGAAATTTTTTTTTTTTTTGCAAGGCAGAAAGAAATTCTTTTTGAATAAAATATTGGGCAATCAATAAAAAATTTTGTTAAGGGCTCCAAAAATAAAAATTAAACTCATTGTTTTGATTTTTTTATCAGCAAACTATAATTAATATATTAATTACTCATTATTATTATCGATCGAATGATTTTGAAATTAAAGCCTTTATTGCCTCCACGTAGATTGATCTGGAAAAAAACAATTCTTAAGGGAACTTCATTAGCTTAAGGCCCAAAAAACATGGCGTTTTTCGATTTTTTTTTTCTTATGGGGAATTTGGAATGACGAGGTCGGGATTTAACACATAATTAATACATAGACTTGCCAAGTTTGAATTTTTTTTTAAACTGAAAAATATTGACAAACAATTAAGTTAATATTATTTAAATAAAGTGCCATTGAATAATCTATTATATTCCATTCACTTCAAATTCAGAGACGGCATAGATTGTAATATTTTCTATCGTCTACTTATCTCAAATTTTGAAAATTACGCAAATTACAAGCAATAGAAAAAAAAGTTCATTTTTCGACAAAAAAAATTTTAATAATTTTTTATTAACAAATGGATAAACATATTTCAAAATCAAAATAAAAAATTTCAAAAATCATCCAAATATTATCGTATATTTGGATGATTTTTGAAATTTTTGCTATGCACTGATCAAATTGTGAATCAAATTGTGATTAAAGGAGTGAATCGGAAGAAAAGATTATTTACTTCCTAATGTTGAGAATTTATATGGTTATCATCTTTAACAAAAAAAAAAGGAAAACTAATGTTTCCATATTTTTTGTTAAGTAAAATTAAAAAAAAACACTAAGCAATTTTTAGATAAATAACTCAAACGATATAAAAAGCTCAATCATGTCTAATCAAATTATGATTTTTTATTAATAGAATTATTCTGGGGAATTTTACGGGGATGAAAGTTTATCTCAGGGGCGGGAATTTTTGTGGCAAAAAATACACTGTAAAAACTGGAAGTTTTTATGCATAAATTGGTATACTAAATTTAATATACAAGTGCAATGTAAAATTAATGTATAGCATAGTAAAAATGCTAAAATTTCTTTAATTTTTATAATTTGCCTTAATTTTAATGTAAAAATACTTCAATACTTATAATTTCGTTTTAATTTCACTGTAAATCAAATAAAAAATAATTGTTAAAATATTGCTTTAATTTTATTGAAAAGACATTGACATTTTTTATTTTACTTTTATTTCAATTTACCAGTTAATGCCTAAAAACTTCCAAACTTTTTTAACAGTGTATTGGAAAAATTGAGTCTAAGAAAATTAAATCCCAGCAAATTGGCCTCGGAAATTTAGCCCCTGGAAAAATGGCTCCAAGAAATTGGCTGCCATGAATTTTATAAATTTTTTGTTATTTTTTTGGGCGACCAATTTTTCAGGAACTAATTTTCGTGATACTGCAAAGGTTTTATTTTTTAAAAAAAGTGGTAATTTTTCCAAATATTTCCAGTTTGTGATTTCAAAAGAAATCATTTTTGTTGTTTTTTGTCTGTTAAAAGGAACCGGTTTCTCGATCGCAGTCATTTCTTCACTCTTTTTTCCTAGAATAATTATGCTAAACTGTCGTATTTAATCTCACGCATCACAGCCATTTGAATAAAACAAAATCTCCACCCACATTTTTTTATCTAACAAATTAGAGATAATTTTGTCCATCATTCACGATAAGGACTGCAATTTTATTTATTAACTATTAGGAAATGCACTCTCTGTCTATTTATCATCAATTTAATCTGCAGGTCAATAATTTAATAAATCGAATATTTATAATTAATTTGCAAAACAGTGATTTAATCACAATCCATAAGGGAATTTTTTTTCCTCTTCGTTTTGGAAAATTTGTAGTACGTTCAAAAATGCTACTCCGCTTTACTTAAGTTAAGGTGCTAAATTTTTACAATTTTTATTACAAAATTTAATGCATCAATTCACAGAAGTGGCAGACAATTTTCCATAAAATTATGTGTCTTTATCTCGGAGAAACATCAATAAAAATAAATTTGCAAGAACATTACAATTACAAATTTTCTCCTCGAAAATTGCTCTAAATTTTCACCACGTGAATTTTTTCTAGTGTTGGCTATTAAAAAATTACGGCTATTTGTTTATAAAGATTTTTTTTTCCCCATAATCTACAAATTCGTAGATGAAATTTTGAGAAAACGAATGATTTATGACGTATAAAAATTGGCAAGAAATTACCGATTATTCATCATCGTTTAAGATTTTTTATGGCTATTAAAATTCCTCGAGATTAAAGACACAATTTTAAATATAAATTGATCTCTTTTACTGCCGATTAAAGTCTTTGATCTAACTAGAAGATTTTTTTACGCAGGCGACAAAAGGAAAATGTTCAAGAATTTTACTACTCGTTTATTAACATGTAAACATAAACATTCTATTTTTTTTAAATAAAAATATGATCAATATTTGGAATCTGTAGACAATTTCAGATGTATAAAAATCCACTTTAAGGCGAAAACAACGACGTTTTTAAAGAAAATATGTTATTTTTTGTTTTAGTTTCTTCTCCTTCTCAACGCCGCCATTTTGTTATTAATAATTTTTTTTCTAATTTTCTAAATTTAAAGGTGATTATATAGATTATAAAAAACATTAGTATTTTTTTCTAGTTTAGTTTGTTATCGAGATATACGACGTAACGTAGATTTTTAAGCATTTGCACTGAACGGCGATAAATATTAAGAAATTTTATCGTATTTTAATACAAAATATGAAATTTTTATGCTGAAATGTTAATAAAAAAATAATAAAATCCTTGAACAATTTTATTTTTTCAGTTACGCGAAAAAAATAATTGTGAATTAATTTTTCACCCGCTCGCCCTTAATTGGCAGTAATGGAGGTTGATTTTCATTACATCATGTGTCTTTAATTTCGATAAATATTAACAGCAATGGATTTTCAAAAATATTATCCAATCAATACAAATTTCCATAAGAATTTTCGTTTTTTGTTTTGTTTTTTTTTCAAAAAATTATTTGTACTTTTCTACCGATTTCAAAAACCCACAGCTCATTCATTTTCTGGAAAATGTATCTACCAAATCAGCACGTAGATTTTTTAAATTCTGAATAATTTCAAAATTAAATTAATTTAACAGGCGAAAAAAGGTCATTATAAACAAAAATAAACTGTAATTTTTTAACAACCAAAACTACAAAAAAATTGACGGTCGATTCGTAGAGCAACTTTCGAGAAATAAAATATGCTATAGCGTATTAAAATCGGTAAATAACTACAAAATATAGTTCTAAAAAAAATCTGCATTGATTAATCAATGATTTTCCTTATCCGTCTTTATTAATGTTTTTCTAATTTCAAGACACAAATTATATAATGTAAATTGTCATCCACAACAAATTAATAAAAGCATTAAATTTACCATAAACTGTAAAAATTTATCTCTCACTTAACAAGAATAAATCGCAGTGGCTACATAAAAATGACAATTTTATTATCATAAAAATAGAAGAGCTGCCCGCGGTTTCGACAATAATCACTCGAGCTCGAGATCAATAAAGAAACAAAAAACGGAATTGAAAAAGCAGGGGGATAGTGCACGAACGTGGAGCAGAACGTAAACATTGTATTTTATTAATACACTTTTCTTTCTTATTTTCTCTCTTTTTTTTTTTTGCCTTTCTTCTCTTCTTCTTTTTGAAAGATGAATAATTTTTTTTTTCGTTGACATGCTTGTGTGATGTGTTTTATGGGAAGCTTTGTTTAGTATCGTTGCAAAATTTCAAAGTTTCGTCTTGCCAATTGCTTTTTTTTTCAGACGTAACTGAAATAAAAAGCGCATTTCGATTTTTCGAAAATATTTCTTCTTGATTTAAGACAAAGCTTTCCCCCGGTTAACGACGACACGGAGCAACATGCTCACTTTTTTTCTGCGTCGTTGTATCTCGAATATCCCGGCGGACTTATTCGAACAAATTTACATTATTGCGAATCAACATATAATCGATATAATACACATTACATAGAGAATTTCATTCTTTTTTCATTTCTTCTTCTTCGTTTTCTTTTTGTACGCGAAGAGCACGTGAATGGAGTTCGAGAAAATGTGAAGAATTAGCTCGAAAACAAAAAAGATTAAAGAAAGAAAAAAAAGGTTAATGTCGTTCACCTTTTTTTTCACTCTCACTCTCGAGATTACAATGAGACACGCGAAACGTGTACTTATTTCATTCGAATATTTACAAGGTGAGCTGAGGGCGATGAAATATTAACGAGGATCAAAGCGATTTGTCAAAAAAAAAGACTTTGCTTGTCTTTTACTCCAAAAAACTGAGCATCGCTCGGGTTATCATTTTTTTAAAAGAAATATCGCCTGATTTCTTCGTCATTTTTCTCATCCCCCTCAAAAGCTTCGTCGTTTATTCTAATAGAGGATTTTCGTTGGGCTACAACGCAGTTATTTTTTTTTTTTAATAATGTTTCAGATATTTGAAGAATTTATACGAAATTTCGATAAGAAAAATAAGTCATCTGGAAATCGTAGATTTTGAGGATGTTTTGTTTTCAATTTTATTTTTAACGAATTCAGAAATAATGAAAATAACTCGATGAGGTTTTGGAATAATTAGGTCGAATGCAAAAAATCTGCAATGAAATCGTTAATCGATTAATGAATTTTTAAGACTTTAGGCTTCAAAATATTTCATTCTATTATTATGGTAAAATTATATTATCCCAGACGCTTATCATCGGTATATCGACTTTTTGAGGAATTCTTTTCCATCTCTGAAACGTAGAATTAATATGGTAAAATAATTACTTATAGAGAAAAAAGTGCCATATATAAAAAAATAATATGGCCGAGATTCCGATCGAGTATCTCGCAGAAAGTTTGTCCCAAAATCTCGTCCAGAATATTTTTAAAAAGTCAAGGATGCGATTCAAACTAACACTTTAAAAAAAAACTTGGGATTATAAATCCTAGATTCTTCTTGAAATTCGAGAAAATCCTTTCCAGCTTCTTTCCAAAATTTTTCTGAAAATCTGTAAATGCATAAAATCTATAACGTAGATTCCAAAGAATCTATCCCAATTTCGTTTTTAAATTTATCCGCCGATATTCAAACTTATAAAATCTGTTCCAGAGAATTTCGAATATGGAATAAATTCTATGCATTTCCAGATTTCTGGGCAAATGCTTAAAAAAATCTGGGATAAATTCTCAAGAATTTTTTTAGCGATTCTGAAGAATTTTTTCTAGAGATTCTGGGATAGAATCTGAAGATTTTTTTTTTAGACAATCTGGGATAGATTCTATGAATTAATTAATCTCCAGTGAATGTTGAAAAGAAGCTGGGATAAATTCTGAAGAATGTTTTAGAGAATCTGAGGGACTCATTCTGTATTCTGTATTTTAGGATTCTCTAGAATTTTGAAAAGAATCTAGAATATGTTAGATTTTTTAACGACATGAGTAAGGATCGCGTCCATGACTTTTTTTATGATTTTAAGCCAAAATCCTTCTGAGAATCTCAGCAATATTATTTTTAATACTTTCATTTATATTTAATTTTATTCTTAAGGGCAGTGAAAATCTGCAGGAAAAAATATGGAGACTGTGAGATGATAACTTGGATCCTACAAATGATTTAAGCCGTTTTCGAGGTCTTCACGAACACGAAATAATTGTTTTATCGCATAATAATTTACTTTTTTCAGACGTAGCAAACGTATTTTCAAATTTGAATATACTCTCAAAGTCGATCTCCCCTCAAAGTCGTTAATTTTGCAATTTCCATCGTAAACAAATAAGAAATCCGAAAAAAAACGAGACGGGATTTCTGTATTTTTTTTCTAACCTCTCTTAAGATGTCCACGCTGCTAAAATTAGATGCTTCCAACATCTTCCAGGTATTAAAAATGCAGTTTTCAGAATTGTCCTTAACACAGAGAAAATTAATGACATGCATTTAAATATATTTAATTTATGACGGTCTCAATTTTTCTTTTGCTGCATTGTTCGATATTTTTCATACAACTCTTCAAAATCATTGGATTTGCTTTTCCTCGTTTCCTCAGTCAAATAATCATCTACCTCGTAATTCTAGATGAATCTTATCGTAAATAAATAGTATTAATCTTTAATCGAGTCTGATGAAAAAAAAAAAAAAAAAAAACGATACATTAACATCGAAAAAACTTTGCATTGAACTACAACACTAAATCGACATCATTATTCTTTTCTACATTGAGGACATTCTTTATTAATAAATACATAAATATTGGCTTCGTTAATAATTTCTTTATCTCTATAAATCAAATTCCATTTAGAATGTATTTTGAGTTACACGCAAAAATGACAAAAAGAATTTTCCATAAACTACTTATCAATTGCTTCAAACATCGAAAAAACCCTTATAATCATTATTAACTATTCATCTCCTCTTAATCCAACAGAATGTCTCAGATGACTGTTTTTTTTTCTTATTCACTGTGATCTATTTACATTCTATATTATCATAAACATATTGTCCCGAATAACAACAAAGAGTCAGTCAAATTACGTCACAAACATAATTTTCGTGAATCGTTACTATTCTACAGTGTCGTTCGTACAATTTAGTACAGCGTAGCCCAACGAAAAATCTATAACTTAAATTCTCGCTCTTGTGCTTGATTCTCGTTGATATCCACGAGGGTGTAATTTCCGAAGCCTTTTTTACCGCCTCTTCTTCCGTCGTGATTTACAAACGACGTTGCGACGTTTATTTTTTTACGTCGAGATTTACAAACGACGTTGTGACGTTTTTCCTTACGCCGAGATTTATCAACGCCGTTACAACGTTTTTTCTTACGGCGATTTACCAACCGTTGCCGCCTCTTCCCCTTCCCCGAAAACCGCCAGCGCCGCGAAAATGTCCGCCTCTTTTATTGCCCCGTGGGATAAAATTGCCAACTGGAGGTCCTCGAGGACCTCGATCCATCCAAGGGGCTCTTGGGGCGCCTCTAAAACCTCCTCTCGATCTGAGAGGAGGTCCGCCAGTGGCGCCACCTCGCCACATTGGAAAAGGACCACCAGGCGGTCCTCCAGGAGCTCCAGGAGCTCCAGGAGGCACGGGAACTGGACCGGTAATTCCAGGAATTCGCGGACGAAAACTAGCTACGGGATTGTGACCGTCGTATTCATAAATAACTACGGGATGAATGTCGGTGGGCGAGGGTAACAAAGGCGGGCCATTCGCAGGCATAGCCCTTTTTTTCGTAGGTGTCGCCACCATCGCTTCTTCAGCGTTTTGCTTTTGTTGCTCCCCGAAAGCCCCATTCGCCGCCTGTCTCTTTAAATCATTAACCCCCGTTGTTTTCCCCGAATTCATGAGAGCCTCGAGATGCTCGGACAATTGTCGGGGAGGTTCGTCGCCTCGAGCAACTGAACCTTCTTGCGAACGATCCTCGCTACCGGCTTCCTCAGAATCCCCGGTTATACCGGAAATCCCGGAAATTGCATCCGAGACACCGCCAGATATCGTTTCGGTTCTGACGACATCTCCGAGGGTATCCGGTCCTTTTGAGGACGAGGAGGAAGCCACTTTGTCCGGAGGATTATCCTTCGCGGATGTGTTTTGAGGATCTACGCTACCCGGCGACTCTGCACTTCGAGGTTCTAAATTATTGTCGTTTTGCGAAACCTGATTTTTCAATTTTACACTATCGCGCAATTGTTGAGACAGGGGGAGCGTTGTTTTCGGGGCATTGTCGAGATCTGGTCGCGTTATCGCGACGCCATCGCCGTCGAGAATAACGCAGGTATCGGGAGGTTGAAGAAGCGACGATTGTTCCTGAGGTCTGCGCCTGTTGTTTGGAAGATTACGAGGCTGTTGTGGATTTTGCTCGTCGCTAAATCTGTCACGTCTGTTTCGAGGAAAACCTCGGCCACGACCGCCTCTTTCGTTCGGATTTCTATGGAAGATCGGTGATTCTCTGTGATGCTGTTGGTGATGGATGTGATGATCGGGTAGTTGATTTCCGCCAGGATATCTTCCACGAAGCGGCGCCTCGCCCATAAAGTCTCCTGGTCCTGGAATTCGCGGATGTTGCATGAGATTTTCGTGAAAATCGTAATCCTGTTGCTGCTGTCGTGCCTGAGGAAAATCTTGCTGCGGTGGCATTTGATTAGCATGAAATTCTGGGGGTATTCCGTGAAAATCTGGCGGCTGTTGATTTGGGATGAAAACCTGTTGTTGGGGATTTTGGCGAAGATCGAATTGCTGACGAAAGTCTGGACCTGGAACGCCGTGAAAATCACCCTGGCCTCGATGAAATTGCTGCTGTTGTTGCTGCTGTGGAGGCGGCAAAGGCGGTGGCGGAGGCGGACGAATGTCTTGGAGCATTGGACCACCACGAGGCATCGGATTACCTGGCAATGGTATCATTCGCATATCGAGATCCTGGATTGGTTGAACGGCCGGAATTCGAAGATCTCGGTCCTGCTGCGAACGAACATCCACGAGAACTCGACACTTCTGCTTACCCTCGCCTTCCTCGTCCGACATCTCCATATCGACGCTCTCCACTATGTCGCCTTGTTGACGCCTGGAATTTGAATGGGATATCAAAAGTGTATGGGATTTCTTTTAGAAGATTATCAAATGGCGACGGTGGGATTGCGAAGTATAGAAAAATGGATAATTGGCCCTCAGGAAAAATGGCTCCGGTGAATTTTCTAGCTTTTCTGTTTTATCACATGTTCGTTTATCTTTGTGGGCGCCAATTTTCCGGAAGGCTAATTTTCTCGAGGCTAGTTTTCATGTTATCGGGTTAGAGCTTAAAACTAATATAACCAAATATATCTATCATAAAGGGAAACGAATGCATACGAGAAAGATAAATATAAATAACGATTTCGTGGCGTTAGAGATAAACGCTGAGTTTCTCTCGAAATTTCGTCTCCTAGTAAGGGAATACTGGGGTAGACTTTTTTTACTGACTTCAATTGGTTAAAAAAGGCAATTTCGTAGTATACACTATTCAGCGTAGATATGCTACGCATATGCTTTAAATTGTACAGTGACGTAATATTTGCACTGTCGAAGTTCCGTTAAAAACTTACAAGAACTTAAAGAAGAAAACAATTGTGTTTTACTAAATATCCGCAAAACAAATACGGCCGATTCAAATTTCACTAGCATGTTTTTTTGTAAGATATGAAAGTTTCCTGAATTCAAATAGTCCAATCAGACCGGAAGCACATTCTTTGAGGCTCTTTGAACCTAACTTTCGGAGCAAGAACACACAATTGAGATCGGAATCATGTAAGAAGTTTTTAAAATCCAGATACGTTCGGCCTAAAAAAGAAAAATTGGTTGCCATTTTTGTTACCGACTGAGTGGGTTCACTTCACCTTAAGGCGAGGTGAAACCTACTCAGTCGGTAACAAAAATGGCAACCAATCTTTCAGACGTCACCGAACGTTTTTTGATAAACGAAAAGTCTTACAATATTGGTCTCTTAATTCTGCATGCTGTAAAACTTTCATTTTTCCCAAAAGATGTCCAGTTTCTGAGAATTCTTGTTCCGAAAGATATTCGCTATCCTTCTCACACTCATGAATATTTCACGTCGCCTTAAAGTGATGTGTTATATATCGTCTGTCTCTCTCAGATCGCCATAAGTGCGAGTGAGATAGTTGAATTTTCCCGAAGTGTTATTCGTCGCCTCGGTTGATTTTTCGAATAAAAGTCGACAAGTACTGACTGCAGGGTACCAAGACGCAGTCAGTACTTCTCGTCTTTTGCCTGAAATATCAATTGTGACCAAGAACAACGCTTCACAGTTTTTGTTACCTACCGAGCACCAACACATCATCTTAAGGGGAGGTAAAACCTACTCAGTCGGCAACAAAACCTAACCAAACTTTCAGAGAACGCTGAACGTTTTTTTATTTTAAAAAAACTCGTGGAGGTTTCGCCTGCCCTTAAGGGGAGGCGAAACCGCCATGAGTGCGAGAAAGATAGCGAATATCTTTCGGAACAAGAATTCTCAGAAACTTGATCTTTTTTGGGAAAAATGAAAGTCTTACATCATGCAGAATTAAGAGGCTAATGATGTAAGAGTTTTCTTTTATCAAAAAACGTTCGGTGTCCTCGCAAAGATTGATTACCGTTTTTGTTACCGACGGAGTAGGTTTCACCTCCCCTTAGGGGGAGGTGAAAGATTGGTTACAGTTTTTATTACCGACTGAGTAGTTTTTACCTCCTCTTAAAGCGAGGTGAACCTACTCAGTCGGTAAAAAAAACTGTAACCCATCTTTCACCTCCCCTTAAGAGCATGTGAAATACCGCAGTCGGTAATAAAAACTGTAATCAACTTTTTCACGCATACGGACATTTTACAGCTTCAAAAATAGTTTCATCGAATGCTCCAGTGATATCCGCATTCGATGAAACTCTTTTTGAAGCTGTAAAAAGTCAGTATGCATGAAAAAAGTTGATTACAGTTTTTGATACTGATTGAGACCGGAATGGTCGGGGGGGAAGGTGTTTCACATGCTCTTAAGGCGAGGTGAACCTACTCAGTCGGTAATAAAAACTGTAAACAATAGTATGGAGACCACTGTAGACATTTAACGAAAAAGAAAAATGTCACCGGAAGCGCATCTTAATTCTCCGTCCAGTGACATATTACTTTTTTTTTTTAAATAACAATAGCCTTCGAATGACGGTGTTTGAAAAAGTGCAGTTATCTCGCTTACATTCATATGTCACGTGGTAGATTTTTCACCTGTCCTTAGCGTGATGTGCTACATGTTTTTGCCGTTCACTCTTGCTCCACTGCGACCGCCATTGGCGTTTTCTCTCTGACGCTCGCGACGACTCAGTCGGTATAGCACATCACCTTAAGAGCATGTGAAACACCTCCCCCCCCCCCCCCCCGACCATTCCGGTCTCAATCGGCATCAAAAACTGTAATCAACTTTTTTCATGCATACTGACATTTCACAGCTTCAAAAAAAGTTTCATCGAATGCGGATATCACTGGAGCATTCGATGAAACCTTTTTTGAAGCTGTAAAATGTTAGTATGCTTGTAAAAAGTTGATTACAGTTTTTGATGCTGATTGAGACCGGAATGGTCGGGGGGGGGGGGGGGGGTGTTTCACATGCTCTTAAGGTGATGTGAAACTACTCGGTCGATATTGAAAACTGTAATCCGATTTTCTCCGCCACGGTTGATCTTTTGGATCAAAGATGAGAAAGTAGCTCTCCGTCTATCAATTCTACAGAACGACTTTTTCGTCTTTTATCCAAAAGATCCACGATGGCGGAGAAATTTGGGATTACAAGATTAGTTCTATCTCTCTCGCACTCATTGAGCTTCCACATCAACTTAAGGGGACGTGGCACAGACTCAGTCGGTAACAAACCTGTTTCCCTATTTTCTCCCCAACTGTGAATATTGCGAACAAAAGCAAATTAGGTTTTCATGCATCTATCTATTGGTTACGAAAACCTAATTCGTTTTTGTCCGAAATATTAATAGTTGCGGAGAAAACAGGGAAATCGGTTTTTTACCGACTGAGTCTGTATCACATCTGTGCCACATGCCCTTAAGGAGATGCCACAATAGGTTAATTTACCGACTTTGGTAGGTAAAATAAGCGTTTGCATAGTTTCGACCACGGAGATTAGAGTAAAGGAGGCCGAACGTAGTACTTTGGATATGGTCACGAAACGGTGACTAAGATTAGCTTCGGATATGCAACGGATAAGATCAGATTCGGATATGGTGGCGCTGTAGTTAAACGTGGTCTCAGGAGAGAGAGACAGCGATAACCTTTTAGCAGAAATTTTGAAAAGATAATTTTTCGTGCTTTCAAACTATTTTGTATGTTGTTAGATATGTATTATCGGCAATAAACAGATCATAATAATATATTTTCATGCCTTAATGGGTATTAGTTCAACAACTGGATGCTGATAAGCAGCTGTTTTTGTTTTTCAAACCGTTCGTCGCGCTTTTCACTCTACCACAAATTGCCAACTTTACTTGAGTTCGCGTGTGCCTGGAGCGGCGCTTGTGGCAAATTTTAGAAGCTTCACATAATCACGATTCCTGAACCAAAATTTCGGCGCTTTTTCGTTTGCATTCCGCCTCTTTTACACTAGTATCCATGGTTTCTAAAATAACCTCATTTCGTGTGTTGAACGCGGACGCAAAATCGCTCATTTTTAACCTCTGACCCGTACGCATGCGCAATATAGTTTCATTGCTCCCTAGGGAGGAAAACGGTTCATTCCTGTCCAGTAGGAGTAATGAAAGCCGGAGTATTACAAATGCGTACTCGTCATTGATTAAATATCCGTGTTGTAATCATGGAATGCAGTTATTTTTTAGCGAAATTGGGAGAAACGAAAATAATCGTATGCTACACGGAAGAGATCATAATTTTTGCCTCGGGTGATTTTTGCAACAAAATTCTCCTTCGGCAACAATCACGGACTTTCCTCCCTTGTAGCATAATATACTATTACGAGAAGATAAATATTTTTAAGAGAGTTTTGATACCGGTAATTCTGATCCGCGCTCGTCCACACATTGTTGTTGTTCGGAAGCGAAGTTCCAGCCTCGTTAGAATTGGACGCGTTGTTTGCCGGACTTCCCGTCAGGCTTATAAGATTTCTGTGGTCTACGTCGGCGGCTTTCACCAAACGATGGCTTAGGTGCATTTCGGTGGGCATCGGTATCGTTCTCACTCTATCATTACAGTAAAAAAAATTTACAATTTATTGTAAAAATGTGTATTGTGTGTGGCCGGTGTTTTTGTCGTGCACTTAGGGGTTTTTTATTTTTATTTAATTCTCTCTTGCGCACACAGCGAAAATAAAATTCTAAAGAGGATCAGAAACGTCAACTTGGATCAATTATTTCCAATAACATCATCAAAAATGATGACAATAGTTTCGATAAAATCTCGTTACTCATGAATTTATTAGGGGAGGATAAACAATTGAATATTACCTGTGATCAACGTCCGCGTCGCTACTCAATATCGGCTCTCGGGCATCAACATCGTTGTACTCAATTGGTGTGTTGAAACTCGATTTTTCATAAATTGGTGGCGACTCTGGAGTCTCCGAAAGAATATCGTTTTTACCTCGTATCCCACTGGTCCAGTCAGCTTCGGTTCCAGCCTCCCAACGTTCGTCCCCCGTGTCTCCCCATTGCTGGGTTTTGGTCTTTTCTCCATTATCCTCGGACCACGTCGCATTCATGCTTATTTTGCCTATAAACACGAATCACTTCAATTCACGAGAAGCATAAATGGTATGCATTCCTAACGCCGAAATTCACATGACCGAAAATCATAATCACGGAAAAACAAAACACGGCACAGTTTGTTTGCACTTAGTGCGAATTTATGATCGATCTTGAGATCGCACTTAACATCAATCTTAAGATCGAACTTGCTTAGTGCTGTTGATCAATCGTAAGTTCGACGTTGAGTTCGATCTCAAGTTCGGTCTTAAGTTCGATCTCAAGTTCTTGAGATTAAACTGAGTTCGAACTTAATATCGATCTCAAGACCAATCTTAAGAACGAACTTCAAGTCTTAGTCTTACAAAATAAATGAAGGGATGCATAAATCGTTTCACAGGGACTCCGAAGGCGCATTGGTTTATGATTTTGTTTTTCCAAGCTAACCGTATTAAATATGTCAGTAAAAAAGATAATTAGATTTTCGGCAAGCGAGAAAATGATTTTTTCGAAAATCTATCATCAACATAAGTCCGAATTGGTAATATGTAGAGATCGAGTTTTAGGGTGAAAGAATGACAAATAGGGTGAAGAATAGCAGTTCCTGCCATTGTCGCGAAAGTTTGTTTATCTCATTCGTGTTCATCGTTTTATATCACATTGACCTTGGTGATTTCGATGATAATAATGCCAAGAAGTTAGTAACGAGATTAAAAGAAAATTGTTGTGAAAAGAATTATAAGTGTATCCTTTTTCTCTCATTTTAAATTAATTTCTTGATTCTACAGAATCCATGTGAAATTTTTTTGCAGCTATTTCTTAGATTCTAAAACGTATTTATACAAATGGATGTAAAGATACGAATAATATTGAATATGTTTTCGGTGCTACAATTCACATTACACTCAAGACGAATTCTGTGGGTAATTGTACAAATATATCGCGACTAGAAAAAAAAAATCAAAAAGCCATTAACTACGGTTAAATCTTCAGAGTTTTCAAATCTGTTTCCCTTATTGTGTGTGTGAACTCCAATTTAGGCGAAAGTTCAAATTTGAGTTCAGACCTAAGTTTGATCTTAAATCCGAACTCAAGATCACACTGAAAATCGAACTTAAGTTCAGACTTAAGTTTAAACTTAAGATTGAGCTTAAGAACCCAATCAGATTCGGCAAAAGTTCAATCTTAAGATTGATCTCAAGATCAATCTTTAGTATTATATTAAACTACATCTTAAGTTCCAACTCAAGTCAATACAGCTTACGCCGTCTTTTGTTTCGGTGTTGCGAATTTCGGAGATATGAATGCATACCGCATAAATATAGCCAATATAAACAACAACAGTATATAACCAATCAAATTTGCAAAGTGGAATCTTGCAAAATACTTTCATATTATTTTATAACTTTGGATACGCATACTTTATGAGGAAGCCACAATTTCTCAACGTATTTCCTCATGGACGTGGCTTAGCTAAAGCTTTTAAGTAATCAGGCAGCAATTTGCAAGTTCTGCTTAGAAAAACGAATTGAACCAATTGATATGACAAAAAACTCATAGATTCCGATAGAAACTGTTTAGATTTTTATGGGATTTGTGCCAATTTAATGAGCTTGAATGCATTTGAATACGATTTTCTGAAAAGAAAATTTTTGCTTTCTCATCGAGAGGGAGAATTGATCTTGAATCAAATCTGCGTCAAATTGGTATTCATATCATTTTCGATTATAGTCGACTTGTGAACAAAACTTGAGATAAAACGAAGAAAAAAAAAGAATGTCGTGGCGGCTTTTTTTCTTTTTTATTCACCAAAATCGAAATTTATCGATATATCGTCAGCTCCTTTGACTAAATTAAAAATTGATAATCAATAATCGTGAAATCATGTCGAAAATTGCAGCCGGATCCCTCAAAATTAACAGGAGTTGGAGTCTTTGCAGACATTAAAAAAAAAAATTGGAATTGCAATAAAATCAGAGCCACTTTATCAATTCTCGCCAAATTCGGTACAAATCATGGTTTGATAGTAGTCGATTTACGTACAAAATTTCAGCCCGATATCTCTTAATTTGCGAAAGTTATAGCGTGAAAATGAATGAGGAACCGTGTTCTTCTTAAAATCATTGTTTTATGTTCCGTTAGCTCACCTTTTTCATCCCATTTACTATCGTTTTTCGTCGTCTCATTGGCAGATGTCCAAGTGGGAAATTTGGGTGGCAATTTGTTGTAGCAATTTTCCTCGTCGAGAAAGATCGGCGGCGGTAATGGCGGCGGCGGAAGTGGATTTACGGGGCTCGCTATGTTGGCGGAATCGACGAAAGGAAGTGTCGTCATGTTGCTAAGACTATTTTGACTGGAATAGGGCGAAGGAGTGTGCGATTCGCTGGTTAAACTACGACAGAGAGGCAAAGGAGTGCTGTGAACCATTTGATGATTGTTTTGAGGAGTTCCCGGTCCGCCGATCATTCTTCCGCTCATTGTTGGTGGTGTATTCATCTGTCCCGCCAAAAGACCATATTCCGGACGCTGCGGCGATTCCGCTCTAGAATCCACAGCGTCAAGACCCAAACCAGGAATTCCTCCTGAATTTCCTCCCACTTCGGGTACGCCACTAGCTCCACTTGGCAAAACAGTCTTCAGAAAATTTGATATACTGAAGTCCTCGTCACTCTGGTCGACTTTCGCCGGCCTCATGTTTATCACCTCGATCGGCATCGCCTTTGAAATTTTACACACCATTTATTCGCAGTTCTTATTGCAGTTTACGGTCAATTTTATGTTAGAATTAAAATGACATTCTATTATTTTTATTGAGAAGTAAAAATACCGGTTTTTTTTTTTATCGGTAAAAGATCAAATTTATTCTACCGTCAATTTTCTTCCTACCAATTTCGTGTTGTCAAAATACGGTCTCGAAAATTACCCGTAAATTTACTGTAAAACGTGGTAAAAATCGCCTGCCTAAATATCAAATGAACGCACACAAGATTTTTTTGATAAATTTACCGTAAAAATATATAAAATCCACGTATCTAGAAGTGAAATTAATTGATTGTAAAGTTTTTTTTTATCGATAAAAAAACAACTTTATTTTACCGTCGATTTTTATCCTTCAAATTTCGTGTTTTGAAAATACGGTATCGAAAATTACGCGTAAATTTACTGTAAAAAGTAGTAAAAATCGCCTGCCTAAATATCAAATTAACGCACACAAGATCTTTTTGGTAAATTTACCATAAAAATATATAAAATTCACGTATCTAGAAGTGAAATTAATTGATTGTAAAATTTCTTTTTATCGATATAAAATCAACTTTATTTTACCGTCGATTTTTATCCTTCAAATTTCGTGTTTTGAAAATATGGTATCGAAAATTACGCGTAAATTTACTGTAAAAAGTAGTAAAAATCGCCTGCCTAAATATCAAATTAACGCACACAAGATCTTTTTGGTAAATTTACCATAAAAATATATAAAATTCACGTATCTAGAAGTGAAATTAATTGATTGTAAAGTTTCTTTTTATCGATAAAAAATCAACTTTATTTTACCGTCGATTTTTATCCTTCAAATTTCGTGTTTTGAAAATATGGTATCGAAAATTACCCGTAAATTTACTGTAAAAAGTAGTAAAAATCGCCTGCCTAAATATCAAATGAACGCAGACAAGATTTTTGTAGTAAATTTACCGCTAAAATATATAAAATCCACGTATCTAGAAGTAAAATTCATCGGTTGTAAAGTTTTTTTCATCGGTAAAAAATCAACTTTATTCTACCATCGATGTTTATCCTACAAATTTCGTGTTTTGAAAATACGGTATCGAAAATTACGCGTAAATTTACTGTAAAAAGTAGTAAAAATCGCCTGCCTAAATATCAAATTAACGCAAACACGATTTTTTGGTAAATTTACCCTAAAAATATATAAAACCCACGTATCTAGAAGTGAAATTCATCGGTTGTAAAGTTTTTTTCATCGGTAAAAAATCAACTTTATTCTACCATCGATGTTTATCCTACAAATTTCGTGTTTTGAAAATACGGTATCGAAAATTACGCGTAAATTTACTGTAAAAAGTAGTAAAAATCGCCTGCCTAAATATCAAATTAACGCAAACAAGATTTTTTGGTAAATTTACCCTAAAAATATATAAAATCCACGTATCTAGAAGTGAAATTCATCGGTTGTAAAGTTTTTTTTATCGGTAAAAAAACAACTTTATTTTACCGTCGATTTTTATCCTACAAATTTCGTGTTTTGAAAATACGGTATCGAAAATTACCTGTGAATTTACTGTAGAAAGTGGTAAAAATCGACTGTCTAAATATCACTTGAACGCTCGCAAGATTTTTTTGATAAATTTACCGTAAAAATATATAAAATCCACGTATCTAGAAGTGAAATTAATTGGTTGTAAAGTTTTTTTATCGGTAAAAAATCAACCTTATTCTACCGTCGATTTTTATCCTACAAATTTCGTGTTTTAAAAATACGGTCTCGAAAATTATCCGTAAATTTACTGTAAAGAGTGGTAAAAATTACTTGCCCGGCCATAGGATCCGTTATTGGTATCGGCAGTCGACGAAACGGTTAATCGTGTGTATTTAGCTAATGTATTTAGTTAATTAATTCGCTAAGTAGAACCGCCGGGCAAGTAATTTTTATAAACGGACTCATGCAACTTTGTGTTATCATGTCATAATCTTTATTGCTACTAATATTAATATTTTTACTTTTGTAATTGATTATTTCATGACTTTTTGCAAGAATAGATACAACTGTTGATGTAAATGTACTTGTCTCAGATTCTTATACACCGAAGGTGTTTTTTTAGGGGATTTGTCTACTTTTTGCAAAAAGTCTCCTTGTCGATTTCATACTAGCTTTCCATATTATCGTCAAATTGTAAATCACGAAGTACGAGTATATACTTTCGAGGCTTTACATTTTTAGTTGTTCATTTCGTTTAGTTGTTCATGTCCCATTCCATTTATCCTAATTAATCCCTCGATTGACCGATTTTCATTTGACTTAAATCAATTTTGAATTTTCATCCGCCATATTGGATCTGTGACTTTGAATTTATATATTTTGAAGACAGATTCGTAATCAGGGACTTCGAAAACCGCCTCATACCAGTTTTCATAAGAATGAAGTTAATTATTGTATTTTGGTGTGCTATGTTGGTTTCGCCATTTTTTATTTTTTTATTTTGCGGCCCGATTCGTAATCAGCGACCTCGAAAACCCCCGAGTACCAAATTTTGCGGAAATCGTTCGCGATAATCGATGTGCGAGAAGAGAGCTACATACAGTGAGAGAGAAAGAAAGGGGGAGCATGACTGCCGTGAAGTTAGATGCACGTCGTCGTCTGTTACAGTGGACGCCTCTATGTTGTATGCGATGACGACGACCACTGAACATCCATTCTGACGTGGTTAAAAAAAAACAAGGATATCTTTCATGCGCGGCTTCCTATAGATTTCATTTTGGTCGCAATCAACAGGCCGTAAAAAACATAATTTACGCGGCCCTAAAAAACATACGTGTTTTCTACGTACAGTAGCCTCTCGCTAAGTGCTCGCCTACGGGGCTGTAGGGGTAAAAACGAGCACTTAGCGAGTTACCACCTCTCCGTAGAGATTCTGCGAGCTCGGGCCGCATTCGGCCGAAATCGGCAGGGCTCGGGCGCATTCGTCCGCGATCGGCCGGGCTCGGTAGAGAATCGTAGTCTTGGTGGGGGAACATTCACGCCTCCCGATTGAGGGGAACGCGTCTCGGCGAGCACTTAGCGAGCGAGCACTTAGTGGGAGGCTACTGTATTTAAAGAATACAAGAATAGTATATTACACTACAAGGGCAGAAAGGTGAGATTCCTGCACTGCGCGCAATGGTCATGGAGTGCAGTTCAGGGCTCTCAAATTTCTGCCTGTGTAGTGTATACTATTTTTCTTTATACTTGGCCGAAAGTACGAAAAAAATGGCATTTTTGTATTGAAAGATATTGATGCCTGCCCCGACATTTGCGGCACGAGCGAAGCGAGTGTTGCTGGTCGGGGGCAGGCAACAAATAAAATACATCGGAATAGACACTATTTTTCTAAAAAATATTACAGTACTACGATTCTCTACCGAGCCCGGCCGATCGCGGACGAATGCGCCCGAGCCCTGCCGATTTCGGCCGAATGCGGCCCGAGCTCGCAGAATCTCTACGGAGAGGTGGTAACTCGCTAAGTGCTCGTTTTTACCCCTACAGCCCCGTAGGCGAGCACTTAGCGAGAGGCTACTGTAATTTGATTATGGAAGCCTAATTTTATTAGTATGTTTTCGAGTATATATCACTTACTGATTTATCTTAACTGTTAAACTTTAGCATACATCAATTGTAAATAACCTTTGAGGTTATGCAGGCAAGATGTATAGAGTATTAATGCGCGCGAATAAGTTACTATTCCCGTTGTATAGAGGGCACGTGTATAGCTTGACCAACACATGAATGACATGTGCATGGAGGATAGAGTAAAGGAGACCGAACGTAGTGCTGAGCAGATGGTCGATGAAATGGGCCAAAATTATTTCAGCTTTCGCCGATAGAGGCGCAGCGTACGATTAGATCCCAGAGAGCGGGAATTTTTAAGAGAGCATTCTTCTACGTTCGTACTTACGCGATCATACTCGAATACATTAAGTTTACACGTAATTACGGATTGATTAATTATTGGATTCTGTCCTACTATCACCTGGAGGCGCTTTAAGGATCGTTTAATTGTGCGTTTCGTCGAAAACCGTCGTATCATAGGGGGCGAGAGGTATAGCATCTGTACGCGAAAAGTATAAACAAGTTATTTTAGTTTGTTCAGATTGCAAGGCGATTATTGCCAGTTTTTAAGTCGGTAGGTGATGCTAATTGTCCAAATTCCATAACAGAAATTATATCAAATAAACGATATCGAGTAACTGAACACCTAACGTAAAGCGACGCGGCGGCGTAGCGCGTAAATACAAGCTTCGTATTCGGAAGGTTCGCGGATCGATTTTTTCCTCATGCATTTTTTTTCTTTATCAAGAATGTATAATTATTGTAACTAATTAAGTAAATTTTGGGTCGATTAAAACATGAACTGTAAACTGAAAAATAAAAGGTGGACATTCCGACACTTTAAAACGGTATTTCCTCTAATTAAAAAAAAAAAATAAATGCTTACATAAAGATTTGATCCGTCAAACTTACGGTCACGAACGCCATTACTCAACGCGTTTCGCTATCGAGTCACAATGGTATCGTTAATAAGTAATTCAATATCGTTTATCTGTACCAAAATGTTGTCTAACAATTGTAAGTATATAAATTACTTGCCGCTAGCTATGAAACGAAAGAAAAATAAAAGGATATTTCGATACTTTAAAACGGTATTTGCTCTAATTTAAAAAAAAAATTCTTGCATAAAGATTTGATCCGTGAACTTCACGGACACGAACGCCCTTACTCAACGCGCTTCGCTATCGAGTTACTTTGGAATCTCTAATCAGAAATTGAATATCGTTTATCGACCAAGCGCTAACTTCACCGTGGAACTCAACGATCGGAGCGACGCTTGTAGTGACAACTGGAACTAAAACGTAGGCCCGTTTTGTAGACCAAAATTCTAGACCTCGCGCCATAAGCGTTCGGTCTCCTTTACTCTAGTCTCCGTGGACATGTGTATAAACACAGTGAGCGACTCTTGACTTTCGGCTGTCTTGTGTGTGTGTGAGCCGGCCTCAGTGCACGAGTAATTTCTTTCGGCCCGCTGTCGCAGAGCGCATGCGCGTCTCTACCGAGACATAAAAGTTAGCCTTTCTGCCATGATATCGCGGCAGGAGGGACGTACTTTCGGCATAGTATGAAGAAAAAGTTTTTGAGAGTGACCGAAAACAACAAGTCTTGTCGCGTCTCGATGTCTCGGTCGGTAAGGTCGGTCTTCGTCAGTATTTGGCGTAAATGTACTTTTATCGAGACGCTAGCGCGTCTCTCGATAAAATCCACGTATCTAGAAGTGAAATTAATTGATTGAAAACGGTTTTTTCCCTTTGGTAAAATTGTCGTAACATTTTTTTCATAAATTCATCATTTGTTGATGAGTTTTTTTAATTACTATATAATCATATAACTTTAAGAGAAATATGGCAACTTGTGCCATTTACCGATCACGTTTCTACTCATGTTTATTACCTCGATCGGCATCGCCTTTGAAATTGTATAGACATTTGTTTGTAGATTTTTTTTTTGCCATTTCTTATTCAATTTTATTGCAGTATTAATGCGATTTACTATTGCTTTAAAATTGATGGTACGATGTGTAAGTGATATCTTGGATGTTTTTTTTTTTTTTATGAAAGACAAAACTCACCTCTGTTGAATCGTTATATCTCTGATTTCCGTTTGAAGGCGTTTCCGATCTGTCGGTGAATAAATTTCTCTGAAAGAAGATGATAATTGTCATACGAACGCGATCTCAGCGTCACAAAATTTTAACTATATATTAATCTATATTCGTATAAACAAATATTCCGACTCGCTGACGACCTCATTAACATATAACATGGTTTTTTTTTTCGGAAAAAATTCCCTGACTTTTCCCTGATTTTTCCCTGACTAATTTATCAATTTTCCCTGACCGAAATTTTAAGGACATCTACTAAAAAATTTATAACGCGAATAAAAAAAAATGTATTAGAAACAGATACGTGTTTTTGATAAGTTATTTATTTCTCGATCAACAACGAATAGTACTTTTGAAGATATATTTTCTCTTTCAAAACATAAACTTTCTTTGGAATTATAATGCTTTAAATGCGATTAAATACTGATGTGAAGTGCAATACTTATTTTAGTAATATATAACACTTTTTAAACTTTTTTGTTGAGTGCTTCGATTTGTTCGAATAGATTTATGTTGTAATGTTTATATCAATTTTTATTTGTTTTATTTTTCTTTTCAAATATTTTTCGGTTGTTTTTTTTCCAAGTCTTTCTTTTATGGATTTTTATTCAATTATTGAAACTTTGGCAACAATCTACTTTTTCCCTAACTAATTTCGATATTCCCTGACTTTTCTCTGATTCTCTGATCAATTTTTTATTTCCCTGACTTTTCCCGGTTTTCCCTGACCGCAGCCACCATGTATAAATCTCAGAACCTAGAAACATAAAATATGGACAGTATAATCGTTCTATGATATATACACATAAAATTAGATTTTTCAAAATTCAACTTTTAAGAAACTGGAAAAGGGTAAAATGAATTTTCCGGGTCTCGAACAATGCTCGTACATTAATCGTAAAAAATGGTAAAAATTACCTGTCTAAATGTCAAATGACCGGTCATTTTGATTTGATAAAACATTTTTATAAATAAATAATTAAAATAATAAATTTTTTATAATAAATAATATAAATTTTATAGTAATAAAAAACCATTTTGGAATTATTAGTATGCAAAATCAATATTTTTTTCGCCTTCTACATTAATTTTTTCTCCGGAAAAAAAAAAAAAAAAAAAAAAAAAAAAAAAAAAAAAAAAAAAACTTGTTGAAGCGTAAGTCATGAAAAAATATACGCACCAAATTTCATGTTTCTACGTTTAGGGTGTTTGGGTTGATTATTAAATGATTGTATTAAATTGTTATAAAGAAACAAAAAATATCTCACCATATCGAAATCAACGTTTCCTCCCATAAAAGACGAGAAATTGTTGGTAAAATCCGAAGTGCTGTTGCCAGTTGCGAGTTCGGGCGCAGGAACGGGTATTGGTTCGTAATCCTGGCCATAAGAATTGTACATTGAAGGTGGCGCAATGTCTATGATCGAATCGGTCGTTTGATTGATCGATTGTCCGTCGTCTCCTGGAAGTTCGATATCACTGTCCGGACTTGGCGATGGTGCGTTAATGTCGGGCGACGGAATCGGCGAGATCAGCGTTGGCAGAAGTTCGTCCAATTTTTTCTTCAGATTCTTCACGCGACTACCGAAATTTCGGTAAGCCTGCGATAAGAAAAATTTTAGTGAAACAAATCGAAAAAAAAGGGAAGCAAAGCAAAACATGATGGCCGTTTTTTTCATCGAAAAAAATTCCCTGACCAAAATTCTGATGATTTCTATTTTTTTAAATTGATGATGCCAATGAAAATGTATCCAAAACAAATGGACGTCTTCGATAAATGATTTATTATTCCGATCAACAATGAACATATTTTTTCTGTATCTATTTTGTAACTTAAAATTACGTAAACGATCTTTGGAATCAAAAAGCTTCACATCACATTAAACACTATCATAATAATTCATGTTATATTGTACTTATTATAATAATATATAACATTTTTTTAACTTTTTTCTTAAGTACTTCGATACCGAGCAGAATCATGTTAAAAGAATCCTCATCAGGTATTGTTAATTGGGTTCAATTGACAAATTATATAAAAATTGTAATTATACTATTAAGGTTTATTTCTATTTCTTTTTTGTTCATAATTTTTTTCAAGACTTCCTTTTATGTACTTTTTATGTTATTATGGGAGATTTGGCGCCAATTTACTTTTTCCCTGACCAATTTTGAGATTCCATGACTTTTCCCTGATTCCCTGACTTTTTATCTTCTTATGGGAGATTTGGCGCCAATTTACTTTTTCCCTGACCAATTTTGAGATTCCATGACTTTTCCCTGATTCCCAGACTTTTTATCTTCTTATGGGAGATTTTGCGCCAATTTACTTTTTCCCTGACCAATTTTGAGATTCCATGACTTTTCCCTGATTCCCTGACGTTTTATCTTCTTATGGGAGATTTGGCGCCAATTTACTTTTTCCCTGACCAATTTTGAGATTCCATGACTTTTCCCTGATTCCCTGACCAATTTTTTGTCCCTAACTTTACTCGGTTTTCCCTGACCGCGTTTTCCATGCTCGTTGCTTCCTCATTATTTTTCAAGACTTCCTTTTACATAATTTTTATCTTCTTGTGGGAGATTTGGCGCCAATTTACGTTTTCCCTGACCAATTTTGAGATTCCATGACGTTTCCCTGATTCCCTGACTTTTTGTCTTCTTATGGGAGATTTGGCGCCAATTTACTTTTTCCCTGACCAATTTTTTTTCCCCTAAGTTTACCCAGTTTTTCCTGACCGCGTTTTCCTTGCACATTGCTTCCTCATTATTTTTCAATTTTTACAAAGCAATCTCTGTGATAAAGTGTACAACTTTATCCCAACTTTGCAACTTTACTTTATGGAATTTAAAGTTCAAACGTTAAGACGTTCAAATTGCCATAAAATTCGAACGTCTCCATCGATTTCCGCCAAATTTCGTACTAAATATCCTTGAACGTTATTACGAATTTGTCTACAGTTTTAATCCATTTTGTCCGATATTCCAAATGTAGAAGTGGTTTAAACATAAACCAGAAATTGAAAGAATCATATTGCTTCCTCATTATTTTTCCTTTTTACAAATCTCTATGAGAAAGTATGTTAAAAACTTTGTAAAAAGTGGAAAAAAAATGACGAAGCAATGAACAAGGTTCTACTTTGCATCCTTGTTTTGATTAAATAACTAAAAAACTGAATTTTTAGCGAAATTTTAGTCATGAAGAAATAATGTTTAAAAAATAATTAAATTCATATAAAAACCGAACCGGAGTTATAAATGCCTAATACTTATAGAAATAAAGATGATATGATCAGCTCGATAATTATGATTTCATAATAATAACATGTAGCGATTATAAAACAATGACTAAACTTTCGAATAGCTGAAAAAATTATTATTTTGTAATAAAATTTCATGGTAATTTTTTTTTTTAAATGGAGTAACATAATTAATATATTAAGAAAGTAATGCATTAATTATCTCTTCCATTTTTCTCCCTATTTCTTCTAATGTTTAAGCGAAAATTAGTATTTTTTGCAGCTCTTAAAATGTTTACTTTATTTTATAATCTCTATATATTATTATTATAAAATCATAATTACAAAACGAACTGTACTGTAAACTAGATTTCATGAATTAATGGGGTTTTACAACTCTGAACCGAACCCTTCTACCTATCTTCGCCAAATTAGATATAGATTTTATTAAAGATCCTGAGATATTAAATCCCCTAAGAACCCGAGCCAAAAAAGAAAAATGAATGAACAAAAAGCAGACAAAGGAGAAGAACAGAAAATAATTTTTAATTAAATGGAACGATACATAAGAGAATTACTGACTATAGTTTAATTTATTTTGAAAATTTGTGCACACTAGATCGAATTTTGTAAAAGTTAATGCAACGTCGATTATTTACTAAATTTCAGAACTCCATAAATATCGATAAATACATCCGTACAATTTTTCTGAACTACTTTTCTTGCCATTTCCGACCATTTAATTGTATCGACACGAAAATCTCGACATTTTTTTTTTTTTTTTCATAAAAACAAAGTATAAGGAAGCAAAATCAATATTTGCAGATTAGAATATATAAAAGTACCACAAAATTATTTGATACCTCGTTATCCAAATATTTATTTCAAATAATTATCTCCCCAAATTAATATTACAAAAACCTGGAATTTATTTATTTTTTAGTTCAATGTTATTAAAGTGTTGAAAAAAAAAAATTCCACGAAACAAAATTCATCATTGTTTCGTCTGTGAAGAATAATTATTTCTTCATGGTGGCCGTTTTTTTTTTCTGGAAAAAATTCCCTGACTTTTCCCTGACTAATTTATCAATTTTCCCTAACCGAAATTTTAAGGACATTTACTAAAAAATTTATAACGCGAATAAAAAAAAATGTATTAGAAACAGATACGTGTTTTTGATAAGTTATTTATTTCTCGATCAACAACGAATAGTACTTTTGAAGATATATTTTCTCTTTCAAAACATAAACGTTCTTTGGAATTATAATGCTTTAAATCCGATTAAATACTGATGTGAAGTGTAATACTTATTTTAGTAATATATAACACGATTTAAACTTTTTTGTTGAGTGCTTCGATTCGTTCGAATAGATTTATGTTGTAATGTTTATATCAATTTTTATTTGTTTTTTTTTTTCTTTTCAAATATTTTTCGGTTATGTTTTTTTCCAAGTCTTTCTTTTATGGATTTTTATTCAGCTGTTACGTCCCGACGTACCCTTACCCCAAAAATAGGCAACCCTCCGAGCACCACTGCATGTCCCGGAAAAGGGCCCTACAGTCGATGGTCGACCAAGTAGGGAAATTAGGAAAAGGACCCTGCAGACGGTCGATAAGTAGGGAAATTCAGGAAAACAGTAACATAGTAGGGGTGTGAGGCCCTCTGCTAGTCCGCAGACTAGGGGAAGCTCCACGCAAACCCAAGAAAGTAGGAGACGGTGATTTTCGGCCAACCAGAGGCGAGAGACTCGCCCTCCCTTACTCCTAAAATTAACGCACTAACTTTAAGATAAAGAAATCTGTTCAAAAAGTGGGGGACGGGAGTTTTTTCCGGCCAATTAGAGTCTAAAGAAACTGCCCTCTCCCAAACCTGCGTAACACCAAAGGTTCGCAGCACTAGTATATAAGATCACAATTTTTACTCCCGACTGCCCGCCGGGCAAAAAGACGGGTGTTATGCGTTTCACGGTGATCAGCTGATCGATTCGGATTTCTTTGTCGCCAGTTTTCTCCGAAACCACAACAAATGGCTTGACCAAATTTGGCACATGGATTCTGACAGTGATAAAGATGGTTCTAAGACATATTTCGGTACGATAAATTATTAATTCGCTGAATTACAAGTATTTTTTGAAAAACTTGTTTGAAAATATTGATTTTACCGCCATTAGTCATCTCAAGCAAATCCATCGTCTGCTGTGTACTATTAATGTATTTCGCCACTTTTCTCCGAATTCACAATAAATGGCTTAACCAAATTTGGTACATCAATTCTGACAGTGAATAAGATGGTTATTAGACATATTTCGGTACAATAAGTTACTAACTCGCTAAGGTAAGAGTGTTTTTTCAAAAAGCCCGTTTGAAAATATTTTTTTATTACCGCCATTAGTCATTCCCAATAAATCCATCGTCTGCAGTGTACTAACCTTACACAAACAATTCGATGAAGCGTAGTGTACGACGATACTAATAAATAAATAATCTGTGTATTGTTTACTTTTTTTTATTATTTCATTACTGTCCTCGATTATTTTATATCTTACACGTCTAGCCATTACCTCATTCCTGGTCTGCTGTCATGTAAATGTACATATTCACCTAAGGATGAACTTTAAAAAGTATGAAATAAAAATAAAATTTAAAATTTAAAAAAAACTCCCGACTTAAAAAAAAACTATATAAAAAAAATTTGATTTTATAAATTCAATATTCATAAAAATTAATCTGAAAAGGATAAAATAATTTCCGGTATCGTTTTAGTGAACAAATCATTTGAATAATAATAATTTATTTACTGCTGTCAATACTGTCGGGAGACGTCCCTCAAATATCGTAATCATCTATTGCCTATCAAGAGACGCGCTGGCGTCTGGACACTTATAGAAAAGAATGATTATATACAATAAGGACATTTGCCAACCCAGAAGAAGACGTCTCCGGACTGTATTGACAGCAGTAAATAAATTATTATTATTCAAATGATTTGTTCACTAAAACGATACCGGAAATTATTTTATCCTTTTCAGATTAATTTTTATGAATATTGAATTTATAAAATCAAATTTTTTTTATATAGTTTTTTTTTAAGTCGGGAGTTTTTTTTTAATTTTTAATTTTATTTTTTTGTATTTTTAGTCAGTTCTAATTTTGTACTCAACGAACAACATCTCGAACCAGTCATGTGAATAAATAGTGGTAAGATGAAAACTTTAAGTTTTCTGGTTCATCATTTGGACTTAGTTGAATGTGCGAGGTCAACCCCCGACATTTATTTTCTAAGTCCATTTCCTAATAGAGTGTGCGAGGTCAACCCCCGACATTTCTAAGTCCTTCTTCCTAAAAAGAGTGTGCGAGGTCAACCCCCGACACTCTAACAAATTCCAAGATCCTCCAACATTAAGAGTGCGAGGTAAAAATCTCGTGAGTCTTAGAGAATTCAATTCTGTGCTCTTGGGACTTAGTTGAATGTGCGAGGTCAACCCCCGACATTTATTCTGAGTTTTCTTGAACATTTGACTTCACGAAAAATAATCCACGACTCTATCCTCTAAATTCCTCAAATGGGCAAATACCGAAAGAATGGTGGTCGTAAGAACCAATTAAGAAAATTAGTAAAGATCTATCGTGGGGAGATTAAAGAATCTGATTACCACGGCTATTTGACGACCGATTTTTATGAAAGCCGCCAAATCAGTAATCAAGCAGAAATTCAATACAAATTAGTCAAAGTTAGCTACTCGATTAAATGTTTAAAGGCTAAATACATTCCAACAACTGATCCGAGACACACTTTTTATTTTTAACAAAGAAAATTCCAATAATAATTAATCAAATCGTTCAGCCCGTATCCCTGACCAATTAGCCGTAGCTAAGGTCAAAAACAGGGCATTTGTTTTGTTACTCAGACGTAACACAGCTATTGAAACTTTGGCAACAATCTACTTTTTCCCTGACTAATTTCGATATTCCCTGACTTTTCCCTGATTCCCTGATCAATTTTTTATTTCCCTGACTTTTCCCGGTTTTCCATGACCGCGGCCACCATGTTCTTCTATGAAAAATCATTACCAAAAATATATTTAAAAAAAAAGAAGTTAACTCACGTTCGTAACAATCTTCACTTCACCCCGCTGAGTCTCATAAAATTGATCCGCCTGTTCCAGAAGCTCCAAAACTTGCGTTCTCTCTCGAATTTCCGATTCCAGAGCTTTCACATAATTTTCAACGTTTCTCACTGCAATATCGACTTCCTTTTCCGCGTCTTCAACGTGTCTTCGATCTTTCAGCGAGGTGCACAATTCCTCCGCATGATCGATATCGACATTACTATCTCGAAGATCGCGTAATCTAGCGTCTGTTGCTTGTTCGAGATTAGCGCAAGATCTCATAGTCGAAATAAGCAAAGCAGCTTGAAATTCTTCCGGCGGTGCCGCCGGTTGAGGCTCGACTTTT
This sequence comes from Ephialtes manifestator, assembly GCA_963970395.1. NCBI lineage: Eukaryota > Metazoa > Arthropoda > Insecta > Hymenoptera > Ichneumonidae > Ephialtes > Ephialtes manifestator. The sequence continues at coordinate 4,677,806 of OZ019968.1, read as the reverse complement.
TTCTTCGGTGCTGCCGATATGAGACCCGAAAGATCGGCGAGAAATTCCTCGTCGTAAACTTGTCGTTGATCCCATATTTTGAAGATTCGTAAGATTCTGTGCTTCACTTTTTCGTCACGAACCATCGTTGTCGCTCTTTGCAATGTTGTGCCCCAAGACTCGACGAATTCGAAATTTTTACGCTTCGAATATTGGATCACGTCGTTCGCCAGGTAAAAGAGCGTCAGACGGTGTTCCACTTTAACTGAAAAATTCATTTTTATTTTGTAACTTAAATTTTGAATTTTATGCGATTTCTACGCAAATGTCGCCAAAAAGGTTGGATAGGAAAAAAAAAGGATGCACATTTCTTCCTCATTAATTTTCATTTTTCGCAACGCCGCCTCTATGAGGAAGTTTCTTTATTTTATTTTTGGCTTCCTCATAGAGGAAGCTTTACGAAAGATGAAAATTATTGACGAAGCAATGCGCAAAGTTCTACTTTGCATCCTTATTTTAAATACAAATTAAAGAAGTACGAAAACAAAAATTTTCATAATTTCAAAATTCTATAAAATCTAAACCGCTTTATGTATTTCGCTTAAATTCAATGCCGATCGTCATTTTTCATTGCTTTATTCGTCAAAAACTGTTTAAGCTCATTATCTAAAAAATTGTGGCAGCTAGAGAACAAACAGAGATTTTTTGAAAAATTCAATGTCTTATAAAATCTGAACCACTTTACCAATCTTCACCAAATTCGATATCTACTACAACTGGATGTTAATTTTATCTTGCAAAACATTTTAGCAGGTTTGGTCGAACATAACTTAAATAAGAACGAAAACAAATTCTTTTTCGAAAATTCAAAATTTTATAAAAACTAAACCGCTTTATGGATTTCGCTCAAATTCAGTATCGGCCTTCATTTTTCATTTCTCTATTTGTCCGGAACTATTTAGCTCATTAGCTGAAAAATTGTGGAAGTTAGAAAACATACAGACATTTTTCGAAAAATTTAAAGGCTGATAAAATCTGAATTTTTTTTTTTCAATTTTTTCGAAAATGTGTACATAGGAAGGGGCGTTGCTCCTCTACCAGCGTGCCAAATTTCAGCTTGATTGTTAAAGCTGTTTTCGAGATACAGCGGTTTGAATTTTGCAAGCGTGACACACACACACACATACAAACATACATATGGGTCATTCCACGGGATTTCGCACAAAACAAAACCCGACCGACTCCAATGTTCGCCTAATTTTTTAATATTGTTGACTATGTCAAACGGAGCATCTGTGAATTTTTTGAGAATTTTATTCTTATATTTCGACGAGCCATAAAATAAAAGGTGAAAAAAATGAAAAAAAAATCTGACGTCAAGTGGAATAATGATATCGACAAAAATAACTAGGTCAAAATTTTCGTAATTCAACACAGTTTACGGTAAAAATAATCAAAATAAAAAATAAACATAACTTCTATTTTATTTATGTCTTTTACCAAGAAAAGGTACCATTTCGCTAATTTGGCCCCCTCCGATTTCAATACAAAAATCACGAATATACTACATGGAATCCCAAACATTTTAAGCACAAGCCCAAGATGGAGAACGCATTTTACCCATTTTTAAAAAAATATTTCGGGTAATTGATTTTTTAAATTTTCTTCCAATCTTCTGCGTATTTTTTTATGTAATTGGTAATATTAAAAGGAGCTTATGTGATTTTTTTCATAATTTTATATGTAGATGTATTCGATTCATTAAATGTAATCGAATTACCAATTTAAAAAATTGTATTTTCGTTGCGTCTTTTACAAAAAAAGGTACCATTTCACTTATATGGACCTCTCCGATTAAGTTAAAAAAATAACAAAATTACTATACGCCTCAGGCGTATCTCGCGACGCTAGCGCTCGAGCGGCCACTGCGTGCGTAACGAGACGATCAGCTGATCGCACGCCCCAGGCGTACCCCAGGCGAATCTCGCGACGCCAGCGCTCGAGCGGCCACTGAGTGAGTAAGAAAGCGATCAGCTGATCGCTTTCTTTTTTTAAAATTTTAAAAATTTGTAATTCGATTACATTTAAACCAATCGGTTAAAGAAAACCAATTAGTATTTTTACCAAAATTGTTTACATTCTGCAAATCATTGAATTCAATCAGAAATAATTTTACATAATCTAGTTTAAAATAGCCTTTTGATTTTTCAACGCAGTGAAATGTTCACATTTTTTTAATAGCTGTGATTTTCTTATTTTACTCATCAAAATGTGCATTTCAATTTTAATGATTTTTAGTTTAATCTCAGTTAGCATATTTCTAATGATTTTATGAAAATTACATAAAAAGCAAACCTATTGTTATGAAAATTGTTTAAATTTGTTGAATCATTGAATTCATTCAGAAATCATTTAACATAGATCATCTTAATTCCACCTTTTATTAAATTTTGTTTTTTTATTGCTTTCAAATCTTACATAGCTACGATTTACATATTTTACTCATGAAAATGTGCAATTAAAAATTGAATCAGTGAATTAAATCAGAAAATCATTTTACGTACACAGTAACTTAATTTTGCCTTTTAATTTTTTATTTATTTTACATCATTTTTTTTTGTTTACCAAATCTTAGTAGAATATTCACCTTTTTTTAATACCGTCAGCCATATAGCTACAATTTTCTTATTTTATTCATCAAAATATGCAGTTCAATTTTAATAATTTTTAGTTTCATCTCATTGAGCATATTTCTAACGATTTTATGAAAATTACATAAAAAGAAAACCTAGTGTTACGAAAATTGTTTAAATTCAATGAATCATTAAATTCAATCCGAAGTCATTTTAAATAGATCATCTTAATTCTGCCTTTTATTAAATTTTTTTTTTATTGCTTTCAAATCTTACATAACTACAATTTACATATTCGTGAAAGTGCGCAATTAAAAATCAAATCAGTGAATTCAATCAGAAAATCATTTTACGTAAACAGCAACTTAATTCTGCCTTTTAATTATTTATTTATTTTAAATCATTTTTTTGGATGGGGGTGAAAATAGCGAATGACCAAAATAGCGAATAGCGAAATAACGAATTTCAAAATAATCACCATTCTAGATTGAGGCATTCATAATTTTGAAATTCGCTATTTTAGCCATTCGCTATTTTAACCCCCCATCTTATTAAAATACAATCAAAATTGCGAATGATCAAAATAGCGAATAACTAAAGTAACGAATTTCAAAATAATGGCCATTCTAGATTCAGACATACGTTATATTTAAATTTACCATTTTAGCCATTCGCTATTTTGATCATTCGCTATTTTCACCCCCCATCTTATTAAAATACAATCAAAATAGTGAATGGCTAAAATAGCAAATTTCAAAATAATGGCCATTCTAGATTCAGACATTCATTATATTTAAATTTGCCATTTTAGCCATTCGCTATTGTGATCATTCGCTATTTTGACCCCCCATCTTATTAAAATACAATCAAAATAGCGAATGATCAAAATAGCGAATGGCTGAAATGGCAAATTTAAATATAATGAATGTCTGAATCTAGAATGGCCATTATTTTGAAATTTGCTATTTTGATCATTCGCTATTTTGACCCCCCATATTATTAAAATACAATCAAAATAGCGAATGGCTAAAATAGCAAATTTCAAAATAATGGCCATTCTAGATTCAGACATTCATTATATTTAAATTTACCATTTTAGCCATTCGCTATTTTGATCATTCGCTATTTTGACCCCCCATATTATTAAAATACAATCAAAATAGTGAATGATCAAAATAGCGAATGGCTAAAATAGCAAATTTCAAAATAATGGCCATTCTAGACTCAGACATTCATTATATTTAAATTTACCATTTTAGCCATTCTCTATTTTGATCATTTGCTATTTTGACCCCCCATATTATTGAAATACAATCAAAATAGCGAATGATCAAAATAGCGAATGACTAAAATAGCAAATTTCAAAATAATGGCCATTCTAGATTAAGTTGTTTATTATTTTGAAATTCGATATTTTAGCCATTCGCTATTTTAATCATTCATTATTTTGATCCCCACCCATTTTTTTTTTCATTTGTTTACCAAATCTTAGACGAATATTCACCTTTTTTTAATACCGTCAGCCACGTAGCTACAATTTTCTTGTGATGTTGTCGGCGTTCTAAGCACCAAGCGGAAAGGCCCTGAATGGACTCCTGAGAGTCCTTAAGCGCTTGTAGCCTTCGCTCGAACTGCTCGACATCAAACTCCAAATTAGCCATATCGCTTTGAATCCCACTTATCTCTGGTACCTCCTTAAAGATCCTCTTAATTCTCAAGTCTCTCCTCTATTTCATCGAAAAACTCTTTAAGCGCGTGATCCTCGCGTACATCATTCATTTTCCCGTAATTTTTCTTCGGTCCTCAACGAAAACTCGCACATAACCTCAAAATCAACAAGAAAAAAGGCTTCGAGTCGGCGTTTTGTTTAGTTTTTTGGGGTTAAAACGTCTATATCGGCGTCGCGAACTTAGAGCGACGCTTTTGCTTCGATAATCACGACGCGATTTTCACATCGCAAACGCGATAGTCACTTTGACAATGTCGCACAAGTCACGAAGATTTTTCGTTAATTCGCCGAAATTTTCATTCGAAACATTCGACGGGTTTTTTTAAATAAGTTATAATCGTGTGTTGTTGATGATTTGGATGCGAAAAATCGTCGTTGTGTGTTAGTAGCGAAAATTCACACCACTTTTGAGCAGCGGGCGCGGGGGGTTGGGGGGAGGGGTGGGGGCGAGTCCGCGCGCGATACTTTTTGCTTCGCAAAGATGTTTTTGGATTGGCAATACGATGCACGGGGTGTTGTTAAATGGTTTTTAATAATCCGTGTTATCGATTGCGATTCGGGGGTTTAAGAAACAACGTTAAGTTTGAGGCATTTGTTGGAGATTATTATTTTATTTTTTTGCGTGGTTAGAACCCGGAGGCCGCGATCGCTAATAGCAATGGTCCGCCATTTTTTATTGGATCAAAACACGACTATCCGCGCAATGGCCGGATTGGCGTGAAGTTCGCTAATTGTTGACATTGGTGGCGCCAGTGAAGGCGGGAAAAAAGCCGCGAGATTTTGAATTTAGTTTTGCTATCCGTTGCTCGATTTTTTTAAAACTATGGTATTTAAGAATTCGTGTTATCGATTGCGATTCGGGGGTTTAAAAGACAACGATAAGTTGAGACATTTGTTGGAGATTATTATTTAATTTTTTTGCGTGGTTAGAACCCGAAGGCCGCGATCGCTAATAGCAATGGTCCACCATTTTGTATTGGATTAAAACACGACTTTCCGCGTAATGGCCGGATTGGCGTGAAGTTCGCGAATTGTTGACATTGGTGGCGCCACTGAAGGCGGGAAAAAAGCCGCGAGATTTTGAATTTAGTTTTGCTATCCGTTGCTCGATTTTTTTTTAACTATGGTTTTTAAGAAGTCGTGTTATCGATTGCGATTCGGGGGTTTAAGAGACAACGATAAGTTAAGGCATTTGTTGGAGATTATTATTTTATTTTTTTGCGTGGTTAGAACCCGAAGGCCGCGATCGCTAATAGCAATGGTCCACCATTTTGTATTGGATTAAAACACGACTTTCCGCGTAATGGCCGGATTGGCGTGAAGTTCGCGAATTGTTGACATTGGTGGCGCCACTGAAGGCGGGAAAAAAGCCGCGAGATTTTGAATTTAGTTTTGCTATCCGTTGCTCGATTTTTTTTTAACTATGGTTTTTAAGAAGTCGTGTTATCGATTGCGATTCGGGGGTTTAAGAGACAACGATAAGTTAAGGCATTTGTTGGAGATTATTATTTTATTTTTTTGCGTGGTTAGAACCCGAAGGCCGCGATCGCTAATAGCAATGGTCCACCATTTTGTATTGGATTAAAACACGACTTTCCGCGTAATGGCCGGATTGGCGTGAAGTTCGCTAATTGTTGACATTGGTGGCGCCACTGAAGGCGGGAAAAAAGCCGCGAGATTTTGAATTTAGTTTTGCTATCCGTTGCTCGATTTTTTTTAAACTATGGTTTTTAAGAATTCGTGTTATCGATTGCGATTCGGGGGTTTAAGAGACAACGATAAGGCATTTGTTGGAGATTATTATTTAATTTTTTTGCGTGGTTAGAACCCGAAGGCCGCGATCGCTAATAGCAATGGTCCACCATTTTGTATTGGATGAAAACACGACTTTCCGCGTAATGGCGGGATTGGTGTGAAGTTAGCTAATTGTTGACACTGGTGGCGCCACTGAAGGCGGGAAAAAAGCCGCGAGATTTTGAATTTAGTTTTGCTATCCGTTGCTCGATTTTTTTAAAACTATGGTATTTAAGAATTCGTGTTATCGATTGCGATTCGGGGGTTTAAGAAACAACGATAAGTTGAGGCATTTGTTGGAGATTATTATTCAATTTTTTTGCGTGGTTAGAACCCGGAGGCCGCGATCGCTAATAGCAATGGTCCGCCATTTTTTATTGGATCAAAACACGACTATCCGCGCAATGGCCGGATTGGCGTGAAGTTCGCTAATTGTTGACATTGGTGGCGCCACTGAAGGCGGGAAAAAGCCGCGAGATTTTGAATTTAGTTTTGCTATCCGTTGCTCGATTTTTTTAAAACTATGGTATTTAAGAATTCGTGTTATCGATTGCGATTCGGGGGTTTAAAAAACAACGATAAGTTGAGGCATTTGTTGGAGATTATTATTTAATTTTTTTGCGTGGTTAGAACCCGAAGGCCGCGATCGCTAATAGCAATGGTCCACCATTTTGTATTGGATTAAAACACGACTTTCCGCGTAATGGCCGGATTGGCGTGAAGTTCGCTAATTGTTGACATTGGTGGCGCCACTGAAGGCGGGAAAAAAGCCGCGAGATTTTGAATTTAGTTTTGCTATCCGTTGCTCGATTTTTTTTTAACTATGGTTTTTAAGAAGTCGTGTTATCGATTGCGATTCGGGGGTTTAAGAAACAACGATAAGTTGAGGCATTTGTTGGAGATTATTATTTTATTTTTTTGCGTGGTTAGAACCCGAAGGCCGCGATCGCTAATAGAAATGGTCCACCATTTTGTATTGGATTAAAACACGACTTTCCGCGTAATGGCCGGATTGGCGTGAAGTTCGCTAATTGTTGACATTGGTGGCGCCACTGAAGGCGGGAAAAAAGCCGCGAGATTTTGAATTTAGTTTTGCTATCCGTTGCTCGATTTTTTTAAAACTATGGTATTTAAGAATTCGTGTTATCGATTGCGATTCAGGGGTTTAAAAGATAACGATAAGTTGAGGCATTTGTTGGAGATTATTATTTAATTTTTTTGCGTGGTTAGAACCCGAAGGCCGCGATCGCTAATAGCAATGGTCCACCATTTTGTATTGGATTAAAACACGACTTTCCGCGTAATGGCCGGATTGGCGTGAAGTTCGCTAATTGTTGACATTGGTGGCGCCACTGAAGGCGGGAAAAAAGCCGCGAGATTTTGAATTTAGTTTTGCTATCCGTTGCTCGATTTTTTTTTAACTATGGTTTTTAAGAAGTCGTGTTATCGATTGCGATTCGGGGGTTTAAGAAACAACGATAAGTTGAGGCATTTGTTGGAGATTATTATTTTATTTTTTTGCGTGGTTAGAACCCGAAGGCCGCGATCGCTAATAGAAATGGTCCACCATTTTGTATTGGATTAAAACACGACTTTCCGCGTAATGGCCGGATTGGCGTGAAGTTCGCTAATTGTTGACATTGGTGGCGCCACTGAAGGCGGGAAAAAAGCCGCGAGATTTTGAATTTAGTTTTGCTATCCGTTGCTCGATTTTTTTAAAACTATGGTATTTAAGAATTCGTGTTATCGATTGCGATTCAGGGGTTTAAAAGATAACGATAAGTTGAGGCATTTGTTGGAGATTATTATTTATTTTTTTTGCGTGGTTAGAACCCGAAGGCCGCGATCGCTAATAGCAATGGTCCACCATTTTGTATTCGATTAAAACACGACTTTCCGCGTAATGGCCGGATTGGTGTGAAGTTCGCTAATTGTTGACATTGGTGGCGCCACTGAAGGCGGGAAAAAAGCCGCGAGATTTTGAATTTAGTTTTGCTATCCGTTGCTCGATTTTTTTTAAACTATGGTTTTTAAGAATTCGTGTTATCGATTGCGATTCGGGGGTTTAAGAGACAACGATAAGTTGAGTCATTTGTTGGAGATTATTATTTTATTTTTTTGCGTGGTTAGAACCCGAAGGCGGCGATCGCTAATAGTAATGGTCCACCATTTTTTATTGGATTAAAACACGACTGTCCGCGTAATGGCCGGATTGGTGTGAAGATAGCTAATTGTTGATATCGATGGCGCCACCGAAGGCGGGAAAAAAGCCGCGAGATTTTGAATTTAGTTTCTAAAAAAATCTATGCTTTTTCATAATTCGTGGTATCTATTGCGATTAGAGACTTTAAGGAGGGCGACCAGCTGCATGGAAGTCAAATGACGGTTCGTTCACTTACGCGACAAAACTGATTGCTACAAATATTTTAGTAATTGCTAAAATCTTGCTACAAATAAAAATGAAATAGCAAATATGTAAATATTTCCTATTTGGACTATTTATGAAAGATAAATGATTTCAAGTTGCTGATTTGATTCGGTTGTCGAGTCATGTGAGCTTTCGCACCATCGTGTGTGTAGTGTGACGTTTGGCAACATCGCAAATTTTGTTGACATTCGTTTGCTGGAGGAGATATAACCTCTTTCAAAGCCGGCTCCGAGATGTAACGGCACAATAGTCGGTTGGAACACGGTCGAACCGATGGAAGATTCGTTTCGAGAAAGAGAAAAATGTGGTGTGAAAATGTCCTTGCCGCAAAAAGAAAAAAACCAAACGACCCAGCTGAGCAAGTGCGTGAAAAATATGAGCATATTTTCACCCTGTACCCGAATAAAAGATAATGTAATATACCTAAAAAAAAACCTTTAATTATCAATCATTGTCTTGCTAAGACAACATTCCGTGTATAGTTTTGTACACCTAACCTCTTTTATGGTTTACCGGCTTACTGATTACGCTAACTAAGTGATTCCAAATTTTTATATGGGATTATTCGTTTATTTTAATGTGATAGTTTGAATTATATCGATGTGCGTATGTTGGACGCCTGCACACATGACTTCCGTATATGCGTGAAAATGCGATGTTGCCAAGTGTAGCCGAGTGTGACAGATCCGCTTGGAACAATGGCCGATTTCGGCTGCTGCTTGCACTTTAACTCAAAGTATCTGTCCGCAATGTCCGGCAGGCCCCTTTTTTCATGATTGCGTTAGAATAGTTAGAATTTCATGAACAGATAGCGACTTTGTTATCTGCGTCATCTAACTGCCAAAGGTTTTAATTATCTGATTGAAGTGTTGAGAAAGCACTGTTTCCATAAGACCCTATGTTAAATGCACGATTTTTGAGTTCAGATTTCTTGAAAAAAAGTCCGGTAAACCGTGCTGAAATTTAACAGTAGCAAAGTTCTATGTTCAATTTATCTCATATAAAAAAATTGACATTTTATCTAACAAGAGGTGCAGCTGGTCGCCCTCCTTAAGTGACAACTATAACTTGAGACATTTGAGGGGATTATTTATTTGAAAAGTGATTAAAAAAAAATTTGTTTATTAGAAAATGATCATATAAGATACAGTGGAAAGTGTTTTAAAGTATCACATTAAAATTTTTCCGTGTTTGAATGTAATTTTTATTTTTATCAAAAATAAAAAGTGAAAGTTATCAAAAATTATATTATATAAAACTAATCATAATTTCTAATTGTTATTGACAAAAATAAAAAGTTGAAATTTCACTAACTGATGTCAACGCAAAGACGAGATCGAGCAAAGAATTGAAAATTACTGATTTTTTTCTTCACAAGTTTACTAGACGCACGTAATATAATTTTGAATATATTGAAATTCAAATCTGATAGAAGAAAATTATAGAGAAACAAAGAAGAGTTAAAAAAACGTACAGGTTTGAAAATTCAAACGTCTTAAATTAAGGCGGGAAAATTTAGAATTTTCGCTGTTGCAGATGGCGCCACCGTTTGCGGCTAACTTCAAACACTTGTTATTAGTCACGACGGCAATCGCGAATGTCAACAAGTCGCGTTCGGGGTCAAACCATGACACTCCAAAGTTGTAAATAAACAAAACGTACTTAGTTATTATATCACATTGTTAACAATGACGACAGTTTGCACAAAGGAAGACGTTGATTCTTCGACATCATTGAAATCCATTTCGATGTCCGATAAACCGTCGGAAATCTCTGATGTTGCCATTAAATACGATCTCGACAAGTGCGTTGATTGGATCAACGCACGTGGACTTGAAAGGGTAAGTTTGAAATTTTACACCAATTGCAAACAACCTTTGAAAATGCGAAAAAATCAATTTTGAAAATTCAAATTTTTAAATTTTGTTCAAGTTCCGTTATTTTTATTTTATATCATATTGTCAATGATTTAAGGTTATGTTGGCGGCCATTCTTGCTCTGCGAAATCTCACGTACGCCCGCGAATTTTTTTTTTATCGCTTTTTTATCATTATCATTATATGATAAAAATGAATAATATTATGATATATGTTTGATTTTAAAAATCAGTTATCGTGATTCTGATATTTTTGGGTCAGAGATTTTTTTTTAGTCACTAAGTTTCAATAATATGATGTTATTATGTTGTTTAAAAAAAATAATCTTTTTTTTATCGCATAAATATCGCCGTTTATTGTCATTATCATTATATGATAAAAATGATTAATATTATGATATATGTTTGATTTTAAAAATCAGTTATCGTGATTCTGATATTTTTGGATCAGAGATTTTTTTTTAGTCACTAAGTTTTAATAATTAGATGTTATTATGTTGTTTAAAAAAAAAAATCTTTTTTTTTATCGCATAAATATCGCCATTTATTATCATTATCATTATATGATAAAAATGATTAATATTATGATATATGTTTGATTTTAAAAATCAGTTATCGTGATTCTGATATTTTTGGATCTGAGATTTTTTTTCAGTCACTAAGTTTCAATAATAGATGTTATTATGTTGTTTAAAAAAAATAATCTTTTTTTTATCGCATAAATATCGCCGTTTATTGTCATTATCATTATATGATAAAAATGATTAATATTATGATATATGTTTGATTTTAAAAATCAGTTATTGTGATTCTGATATTTTTGGATCAGAGATTTTTTTTTAGTCACTAAGTTTTAATAATTAGATGTTATTATGTTGTTTAAAAAAAATAATCTTTTTTTTATCGCATAAATATCGCCGTTTATTGTCATTATCATTATATGATAAAAATGATTAATATTATGATATATGTTTGATTTTAAAAATCAGTTATCGTGATTCTGATATTTTTGGATCAGAGATTTTTTTTTTGGTCACTAAGTTTTTATAATTAGATGTTATTATGTTGTTTAAAAAAAATAATCTTTTTTTTATCGCATAAATATCGCCGTTTATTGTCATTATCATTATATGATAAAAATGATTAATATTATGATATATGTTTGATTTTAAAAATCAGTTATCGTGATTCTGATATTTTTGGATCAGAGATTTCTTATTAGTTTCTAAGTTTCAATAATACATGTTATTATATTGTTTAAAAAAATAATCTTTTTTTTATCACATAAACATCGCCATTTATTATCATTATCATTATATGATAAAAATGAATAATATTATGATATATGTTTGATTTTAAAAATCAGTTATCAGGATTCTGATATTTTTGGATCAGAGATTTTTTGTAGTCACTAAATTTCAATAATAAATGTTATTATGTTGGTTAAAAAAAATAATCTTTTTTTTATCGCATAAATATCACCATTTATTGTCATTATCATTATATGAAAAAAATGATTAATATTATGATATATGTTTGATTTTAAAAATCAGTTATCGTGATTCTGATATTTTTGGATCAGAGATTTTTTTTTTAGTCACTAAGTTTTTATAATTAGATGTTATTATGTTGTTTAAAAAAAATAATCTTTTTTTTATCACATAAACATCGCCATTTATTATCATTATCATTATATGATAAAAATGAATAATATTATGATATATGTTTGATTTTAAAAATCAGTTATCAGGATTCTGATATTTTTGGATCAGAGATTTTTTGTAGTCACTAAATTTCAATAATAAATGTTATTATGTTGGTTAAAAAAAATAATCTTTTTTTTATCGCATAAATATCACCATTTATTGTCATTATCATTATATGAAAAAAATGATTAATATTATGATATATGTTTGATTTTAAAAATCAGTTATCGTGATTCTGATATTTTTGGATCAGAGATTTTTTTTTTAGTCACTAAGTTTTTATAATTAGATGTTATTATGTTGTTTAAAAAAAATAATCTTTTTTTTATCGCATAAATATCACCGTTTATTGTCATTATCATTATATGATAAAAATGATTAATATTATGATATATGTTTGATTTTAAAAATCAGTTATCGTGATTCTGATATTTTTGGATCAGAGATTTTTTTTTAGTCACTAAGTTTTAATAATTAGATGTTATTATGTTGCTTAAAAAAAATAATCTTTTTTTTATCGCATAAATATCGCCATTTATTGTCATTATCATTATATGATAAAAATGATTAATATTATGATATATGTTTGATTTTAAAAATCAGTTATCGTGATTCTGATATTTTTGGATCAGAGATTTTTTTTTAGTCACTAAGTTTTAATAATTAGATGTTATTATGTTGTTTAAAAAAAATAATCTTTTTTTATCGCATAAATATCGCAATTTATTGTCATTATCATTATATGATAAAAATGATTAATATTATGATATATGTTTGATTTTAAAAATCAGTTATCGTGATTCTGATATTTTTGGATCAGAGATTTTTTTTTAGTCACTAAGTTTTTATAATTAGATGTTATTATGTTGTTTAAAAAAAAAAATCTTTTTTTTGTCGCATAAATATCGCCATTTATTGTCATTATCATTATATGATAAAAATGATTAATATTATGATATATGTTTGATTTTAAAAATCAGTTATCGTGATTCTGATATTTTTGGGTCAGAGATTTTTTTTTAGTCACTAAGTTTTAATAATTAGATGTTATTATGTTGCTTAAAAAAAAATAATCTTTTTTTTATCGCATAAATATCACCATTTATTGTCATTATCATTATATGACAAAAATGATTAATATTATGATATATGTTTCATTTAAAGATCAGTAATTGTCATTTTGTTATTTTTGGATCAGAGATTTTTTTTTAGTCTGTACGTTTCAATAATATGATGTTATTATGTTGCTTAAAAAAATAATCTTTTTTTTTATCACATAAATATAGAAATTTATTGTCATTATCTTTATATGATAAAAATGATTAATATTATGATATATGTTTGATTTAAGAAATCATGCATCATGATACTAATATTTTTTTTTAGTCACTGAGTTTCAACAATAGATGTTATAATGTTGGTAACAAAAAAAAAATCATGTCTTATTAACTCAAGATAATTTTCCAAAAATTAACAATTGAGACAAGACAAAAGGTAAATTTTTAAGTATAAACTAAAAAAAAATTCTTTTTCTAATTTGAGATATTAAATCTGACATTTAAAAAATGTGAACCTAGTTTTGCTTATTTGGAATTTAGAAATCAAAACACAAAATATCAATTTTTCAATTTGGCATAAAAGATTAAAAACTCTGTGCTTATATTAATAATAAAAACTTCCAAAATTATAGTTCAATTACATTTCATTCTGAGTGTCCTGACATAAAAATCTGGAAAAACATTTTTTTTACAAAAAAAAAGTTTTCTCTGTGAGGAAAAAAAAAAAAAATTATGTTTCAAATTTGTTTTTCTTGTTGCAGGTATGTTTGCAATTTCCGGACAGTCTGCTTCAGGACTCTGCCAAAGTAGCTCTCTACCTGGAACAACGTTTAGAACGAAAAGTATATATATTGGGCGACACAACTTGTGGAAGTTGTTGCGTCGACGAAATTGCAGCTAATCACATAAAAGCCGACGGCATAGTGCACTTTGGTCATGCCTGTTTAAATCCTACGGCTCGTCTTGCTGTTTTTCACATTCTGGAAAAGAGAAACATCAATGTGGAGACACTAAGTCAAACGTTTTCACAATTTTTTGAGGATACCTCAAGAAAAATTCTTCTTTTTTACGACGTCGCCTATGCTCACGTTATCGGTAAGCTACAAATCCTTTATTTTCATCAATTTATATTTACTAAAATTAAACAACAAAATCAATTATTATATGAATAAATATTGATCAATATTAAGGGGATGCTGGAGTAGATTTTTTTACCGACTTTGGTCGGTAAAAATAGGCGATTTCGCAGTATACACTATTCATCGAAAATATGGTATGCATTCCTAACGCCGAAATTCACATGGCCGAAAATCATAATCACGGAAAAACAAAACACGGCACAGTTTGTTTGCACTTAGTGCGAATTTATGATCGATCTTGAGATCGCACTTAACATCAATCTTAAGATCGAACTTGCTTAGTGCTGTTGATCGATCGTAAGTTCGACGTTGAGTTCGATCTCAAGTTCGGTCTTAAGTTCGATCTCAAGTTCTTGAGATTAAACTGAGTTCGAACTTAATATCGATCTCAAGACCAATCTTAAGAACGAACTTCAAGTCTTAGTCTTACAAAATAAATGGAAGGGATGCATAAATCGTTTCACAGGGACTCCGAAGGCGCATTGGTTTATGATTTTGTTTTTCCAAGCTAACCGTATTAAATATGTCAGTAAAAAAGATAATTAGATTTTCGGCAAGCGAGAAAATGATTTTTTCGAAAATCTATCATCGACATAAGTCCGAATTGGTAATATGTAGAGATCGAGTTTTAGGGTGAAAGAATGACAAATAGGGTGAAGAATAGCAGTTCCTGCCATTGTCGCGAAAGTTTGTTTATCTCATTCGTGTTCATCGTTTTATATCACATTGACCTTGGTGATTTCGATGATAATAATGCCAAGAAGTTAGTAACGAGATTAAAAGAAAATTGTTGTGAAAAGAATTATAAGTGTATCCTTTTTCCCTCATTTTAAATTAATTTCTTGATTCTACAGAATCCGTGTGAAATTTTTTTGCAGCAATTTCTTACATTCTAAAACGTATTTATACAAATGGATGTAAAGATACGAATAATATTGAATATGTTTTCGGTGCTACAATTCACATTACACTCAAGACGAATTCTGTGGGTAATTGTACAAATATATCGTGACTAGAAAAAAAAAATCAAAAAGCCATTAACTACGGTTAAATCTTCAGAGTTTTCAAATCTGTTTCCCTTATTGTGTGTGTGAACTCCAATTTAGGCGAAAGTTCAAATTTGAGTTCAGACCTAAGTTTGATCTTAAATCCGAACTCAAGATCACACTGAAAATCGAACTTAAGTTCAGACTTAAGTTTAAACTTAAGATTGAGCTTAAGAACCCAATCAGATTCGGCAAAAGTTCAATCTTAAGATTGATCTCAAGATCAATCTTTAGTATTATATTAAACTACATCTTAAGTTCCAACTCAAGTCAAAACAGCTTACGCCGTCTTTTGTTTCGGTGTTGCGAATTTCGGAGATATGAATACATACCGAAAATATGCTACAAATATACGTCAAATTTTGCAGGGATGTAATAAAAACATTCATGCTTGGGTGTCCGGTCGAATTACTGTTCAAAACATACAAGAAATGTAAAAAATTGTATATTACTGAACTTCTCAAAAACCAATATGGCCGCTCCAAATGTCAACAGGTCCTTTGAGGTAAGATATAAACATTTCTGGAACTCATATGTGTTAAATCAGACCGGACACCCATTCTTTGATTATTCCTGACCCTTTCAAAACCATCGGAATGTCGATTACACAAACCAAATCCACGAATAGTGTATACTACGATTGCAAAGACTGTTTGCTTTTCGCACAGGCTCAGAGCTGGTAAAGAGCATGAATATAGTTCCGCAATTAGGAGACAGGTGGCGCTGTTTACTTTTGGCAAAAGCTCCGAGCCTCTGCAATGCGACCGTAGTATACACTATATATGGATTTGGCTTGTGTAGTTAACATTCTGATGGTTTTGGAATATTTAGAAATCATCACAGAATTTACGTCCGGTCTGATTTTACATATCTAATTTCCAGAAACAATTATATCTTACAGCAAAGGTCTGTTGACATATGGTGTGCGGCCATTTTGCTTTTGGTATCTTTTGCCAAAAGTAAGCACACTACTCGGCGCCACCTGTGTCCCAATCGGGAAACTTACCGACCAAAGTCGGTATCAAAATCTACTCCAGCATCCCCTTAAATATTTGATTGAATATTTATTGATATGAATAAAAACCTGATAAGATCAATGAAAATTATTGTTTAAGTTTTTGAAATAATAACTGGTGCAATTTTTTTTACAATACTTATTTTGATGTTTACTTCTTTTCTTTTATACTTTATTGTCAATTTATGCTCTGGCTTTAATAATTCCGTTGATTTTTTTGATTATTTTTCTTAGCTCGGAAAATAAAAATACGCTTAAATCTATATTTTTCTATGTCGAAAAAAGCGGCAGTCTTATTAAATGAATAGTCAAATTTTATCTAAATAAACTAGCAAACTGCACAACAAAAAAAATGTATCTATAGTGCAAAAATATGCTAAATGGTGTAACTAAGAACTATAAACTGTAACAAAAGTTGTAAAATATATTTCGTTATATATTATAATATATCATATATTTGGGGCATTCCACCCCGTTTCGACCTGGATTTGACCTCGACCGCTCCGATTTGGCTCATTATTTTTTGCAGGCTTAATTGGACCCTCAACTGCACAATTTTTTTTTTTTTAAGTCCATTTTTTTAAATATTTTTTTAAAGTGACATAGAAAACCCCATAATTTAAAAATCTGATAAAATTCTGAAAAATACTTTGTTCAAGAACAAAATTATCTAGCTTATAGTCAAAGTGGGGAAGATTTTCCTTCTTACAGTTTTTAAGCTTTTTTGTTTAAAAAAATTATTAAAAAATAGAAAAAATAATTAATCTACTACGGGCGATTGGTCAAATGTTTATTTATGTAAAACCGAATTTTTCAGAATTTTTTCACTTTTTTAGGCAATTGTTCAGATTTTTCCGAACCATGCAAATTTTTTAAAAATATTTTGTTAAAGTGACAAAAAAAAACCCCATAAGTTAAAAATCTGATATTCTTCTGAAAAATACTTTATTCAATAACAAAATTATCTAGCTTATAGTCAAAGTGGGGAAGATTTTTCTTCTTATAGTTTAAAAACTATAAGAAGAAAAATGGGTAAGATTTTTTTCTTATAGTTTAAAAACTATAAGAAGAAAAATCTTCCCCCCCTTGACTATAAGCTAGATAATTTTGTTATTGAATAAAGTATTTTTCAGAATTTTTTCAGATTTTTAAATTATGGGGTTTTATATGTCACTTTAAAAAAAAAAAAATTTTAAATTTGCATAGTTCGGAAAAATCTGAACAATTTCCTAAAAATCTGAAAAAATTCTGAAAAATTCGGTTTTACATAAATAAACATTTGACCAGATGCCTGTAGTAGATTAATTATTTTTTCTATTTGTTAATAATTTTTTTTAATAAAAAAAGGTTAAAAACTGTAAGAAGGAAAATCTTCCCCACTCTGACTATAAGCTAGATAATTTTGTTATTGAACAAAGTATTTTTCAGAATTTTATCAGATTTTTAAATTATGGGGTTTTCTATGTCGCTTTAAAAATATATTTAAAAAAAATGGTCTTAAAAAAAAAAAAATCTGTGCAGTTGAGGGTCCAACTAAGCCTGTAAAAAATAATGAGCCAAATCGGAACGTTCGAGGTCAAATCCAGGTCGAAACGGGGTGGAATGCCCCATTTACAGACCATTATAACGAAATAATTTTCAATTTTTAGTACATAACGAAAAAAGAAAAAAAAAAAGAAATATCCAACAGATGTTGAAAATTGAAAGCATATAAAAGTAATTCGTTTTACAGTTTAGTTTTTTTATTTGTTTTTAATAGGGAGCAAAAACATTTATTGATTTTTACTAAAAAAAAAGAAAAAAGAAAAAAAAGAAACATCCAACAGATGTTGAAAATTGAAAGTATATAAAAATTATCCCTTTTAAAGTTTTGTGTTTTTTATTTGTTTTTACAAGAAAGCAAAAACGTTTATTGAGTTTTACTAAAAAAAAAAAAAAGAAAAAAAAGAAGAACAAAGAACAAAATTATCCGTTTTAAAGTTTTGTGTTTTTTATTTGTTTTTTAAAAAAAGCAAAAACATTTATTGATTTTTACTAAAAAAAAAAAAAAAAAAAAAAAAAAGAAACATCCAACAGATGTTGAAAATTGAAAGTATATAAAAATTATCCGTTCTAAAGTTTTGTGTTTTTTATTTGTTTTTAACAGAAAGCAAAAACATTTATTGATTTTTACTAAAAAAAAAAGAAAAAAAAAAGAAACATCCAACAGATGTTGAAAATGAAAGTATATAAAAATTATCCGTTCTAAAGTTTTGTGTTTTTTATTTGTTTTTAACAGAAAGCAAAAACATTTATTGATTTTTACTAAAAAAAAAAAAAAAGAAAAAAGAAAAAAAAGAAACATCCAACAGATGTTGAAAATTGAAAGTATATAAAACTAATTCGTTTTGAAGTTTTGTTTTTTTTATTTGTTTTTAACAGAAAGCAAAAACATTTATTGATTTTTACTATAAAGAAAAAAAGAAAAAAGAAAAAAAAGAAACATCCAACAGATGTTGAAAATTGAAAGTATATAAAAGTAATTCGTTTTGAAGTTTTGTGTTTTTTATTTGTTTTTAAAAGAAAGCAAAAACATTTATTGATTTTTACTAAAAAAAAAAAAGAAAAAAGAAAAAAAAGAAACATCCAACAGATGTTGAAAATTGAAAGTATATAAAAGTAATTCGTTTTGAAGTTTTGTTTTTTTATTTGTTTTTAACAGAAAGCAAAAACATTTATTGATTTTTACTAAAAAAAAAAAAAGAAAAAAGAAAAACAAAAGAAACATCCAACAGATGTTGAAAATTGAAAGTATATAAAAGTAATTCGTTTTAAAGTTTTGTGTTTTTTATTTGTTTTTACAAGAAAGCAAAAACGTTTATTGATTTTTACTTAAAAAAAAAAAAAGAAAAAAGAAAAAAAAGAAACATCCAACAGATGTTGAAAATTGAAAGTATATAAAAGTAATTCGTTTTAAAGTTTTGTGTTTTTTATTTGTTTTTAAAAGAAAGCAAAAACATTTGTTGATTTTTACTAAAAAAAAAAAAAGAAAAAAGAAAAACAAAAGAAACATCCAACAGATGTTGAAAATTGAAAGTATATAAAAGTAATTCGTTTTAAAGTTTTGTGTTTTTTATTTGTTTTTACAAGAAAGCAAAAACATTTATTGATTTTTACTTAAAAAAGAAAAAAGAAAAAAAAGAAACATCCAACAGATGTTGAAAATTGAAAGTATATAAAAGTAATTCGTTTTAAAGTTTTGTGTTTTTTATTTGTTTTTAAAAGAAAGCAAAAACATTTATTGATTTTTACTAAAAAAAAAAAAAAGAAAAAAGAAAAAAAAGAAACATCCAACAGATGTTGAAAATTGAAAGTATATAAAAGTAATTCGTTTTAAAGTTTTGTGTTTTTTATTTGTTTTTTAAAAAAAGCAAAAACATTTATTGATTTTTACTATAAAAAAAAAAGAAAAAAGAAAAAAAAAACATCCAACAGATGTTGAAAATTGAAAGTATATAAAAGTAATTCGTTTTAAAGTTTTGTGTTTTTTATTTGTTTTTAAAAGAAAGCAAAAACATTTATTGATTTTTACTAAAAAAAAAAAAAGAAAAAAGAAAAAAAAGAAACATCCAACAGATGTTGAAAATTGAAAGTATATAAAAGTAATTCGTTTTAAAGTTTTGTGTTTTTTATTTGTTTTTAAAAGAAAGCAAAAACATTTATTGATTTTTACTAAAAAAAAAAAAAAGAAAAAAGAAAAAAAAGAAACATCCAACAGATGTTGAAAATTGAAAGTATATAAAAGTAATTCGTTTTAAAGTTTTGTGTTTTTTATTTGTTTTTAAAAGAAAGCAAAAACATTTATTGATTTTTACTAAAAAAAAAAAAAGAAAAAAGAAAAAAAAGAAACATCCAACAGATGTTGAAAATTGAAAGTATATAAAAGTAATTCGTTTTAAAGTTTTGTGTTTTTTATTTGTTTTTACAAGAAAGCAAAAACGTTTATTGATTTTTACTAAAAAAAAAAAAAGAAAAAAGAAAAAAAAGAAACATCCAACAGATGTTGAAAATTGAAAGTATATAAAAATTATCCCTTTTAAAGCTTCGTATTTTTTATTTGTTATTAAAATAAAGCAAAAGCATTTATTGATTTTTACTTTAAAAAATCCGATAATATAATTTACCAAATTAAATACATATGAAAAAAATATATTAAATACCTAAATAATGATTCATTTACAGAGTCATTTTACGAATCTCTGAAGCCGGAATATTCCAAGTTGACACTATCATCATTGTGTTGTGATTCAAACGTTAATTTCGTTGGTACAAAAAACGACTCCAAAGTCCTAATATCAGGAAGATCGTGGACTCTAGAAAACGGCTATAAAATTGAAGACTACGAGGCTCTTTATATCGGAGAAAATGGCAAAACATTGGCTTCATTGGCTCTGAGCATTCCAGCTAAATTCTGGTACCATACGCAAGGTTCGGAAATCGTGCAATTCGAGATTATAAATAATCCGTGGCTAAAAAGGCGAAGATACCTCGTGGAAAAGCTAAAAGACGCTCGTACCGTCGGCATTGTCGTTGCTACTCTAGGAATAAAAGATTATCTGGAGGCTTTGAACGCCGTAAAACGCGCGCTCAAAGAAAAGAACAAAAAATCGTACATGTTCAGCGTGGGAAAACCGAATCCTGCAAAACTTGCCAATTTTCCTGAGGTCAGTAAATCTCTACGTATTTCGAAAAATAAAAAAAATTAAATGTACATGTACGAGGCATTTTTGCTGAAATTTTATATAAGATAATTTTGAAATTTTTTTAATCCCAAAATAAATTGAAAAAGAAAAGATATGGGGTAAAACACGTCAAGTCGGTCACACGAATTTTTCATTTCAATAAAAAGCTTTCAAATTTGTTGAGGATGTTGGTCTGGCTGAAAAGAAAAATTACAAATTTTTTCAGATTTTTTTATCGCATATTTCAGGCGTTACAAAAAACTGAAAATAATAATCGTTAATTTTTTTAACGCCAAAACTACAGCTCTCGCAAAAAAATCACTTGAACAAAAAATTTAAGGTATTTAACGTTCATTTCAATAAATTTTTTGCAAAATATTCCTACTCTGTTTTATGCTATTTTTCAATGGAATAAAATTATAATATTTTTTTTCTCCAAAACTGCGTTCTCGATTCGGCTGAAATTTTTACATTTTGTTCCTTAATATGTCTAGAATCTGAGAAAAAATTGGCGAGATGGGCGGCGATTTCATTCCACTGTTACAGCTCTTCAAACGATCGAATACCAGGGCAATCTAATGTGTAATTGCTCTGTACGTTCAACAGACTGCCTACATAATAATTCTAAAGCCCGCACTGCATTTTTTGCATCGGATATCTTTCCCTCTTCATTTTTTGGGTTTTTTAATACATTTATTTTATCGACTGATGGAATTGAAACTTTTTTCCTGATGACACGTAATTCATCAACGTGCTCTTTTCTGATCAATCGAAAATTGGCAAAACGTGGTGAATGAATGTCTCTTGAGTTCAATATTCACGTGCTCAATGTTACATGACCATCGTTCTGCGTTGTGAACACAAAGTGTGGACGACAGGTACGGGGGAATTTGGTATGCATTCATATCTCCGAAATTCGCAACACCGAAACAAAAGACGGCGTAAGCTGTTTTGACTTGAGTTGGAACTTAAGATGTAGTTTAATATAATACTAAAGATTGATCTTGAGATCAATCTTAAGATTGAACTTTTGCCGAATCTGATTGGGTTCTTAAGCTCAATCTTAAGTTTAAACTTAAGTCTGAACTTAAGTTCGATTTTCAGTGTGATCTTGAGTTCGGATTTAAGATCAAACTTAGGTCTGAACTCAAATTTGAACT
The DNA here is from genome assembly GCA_963970395.1 of Ephialtes manifestator. NCBI lineage: Eukaryota > Metazoa > Arthropoda > Insecta > Hymenoptera > Ichneumonidae > Ephialtes > Ephialtes manifestator. The sequence goes on along the minus strand of OZ019968.1, from coordinate 4,655,522 downwards.
TTCGCCTAAATTGGAGTTCACACACACAATAAGGGGAACAGATTTGAAAACTCTGAAGATTTAACCGTAGTTAATGGCTTTTTGATATTTTTTTTTCTAGTCACGATGGTATGCATTCATATCTCCGAAATTCGCAACACCGAAACAAAAGACGGCGTAAGCTGTTTTGACTTGAGTTGGAACTTAAGATGTAGTTTAATATAATACTAAAGATTGATCTTGAGATCAATCTTAAGATTGAACTTTTGCCGAATCTGATTGGGTTCTTAAGCTCAATCTTAAGTTTAAACTTAAGTCTGAACTTAAGTTCGATTTTCAGTGTGATCTTGAGTTCGGATTTAAGATCAAACTTAGGTCTGTACTCAAATTTGAACTTTCGCCTAAATTGGAGTTCACACACACAATAAGGGAAACAGATTTGAAAACTCTGAAGATTTAACCGTAGTTAATGGCTTTTTGATATTTTTTTTTCTAGTCACAATATATTTGTACAATTACCCACAGAATTCGTCTTGAGTGTAATGTGAATTGTAGCACCGAAAACATATTCAATATTATTCGTATCTTTACATCCATTTGTATAAATACGTTTTAGAATGTAAGAAATTGCTGCAAAAAAATTTCACATGGATTCTGTAGAATCAAGAAATTAATTTAAAATGAGGGAAAAAGGATACACTTATAATTCTTTTCACAACAATTTTCTTTTAATCTCGTTACTAACTTCTTGGCATTATTATCATCGAAATCACCAAGGTCAATGTGATATAAAACGATGAACACGAATGAGATAAACAAACTTTCGCGACAATGGCAGGAACTGCTATTCTTCACCCTATTTGTCATTCTTTCACCCTAAAACTCGATCTCTACATATTACCAATTCGGACTTATGTCGATGATAGATTTTCGAAAAAATCATTTTCTCGCTTGCCGAAAATCTAATTATCTTTTTTACTGACATATTTAATACGGTTAGCTTGGAAAATCAAAATCATAAACCAATGCGCCTTCGGAGTCCCTGTGAAACGATTTATGCATCCCTTCCATTTATTTTGTAAGACTAAGACTTGAAGTTCGTTCTTAAGATTGGTCTTGAGATCGATATTAAGTTCGAACTCAGTTTAATCTCAAGAACTTGAGATCGAACTTAAGACCGTCCTTCAGATCGAACTCAACGTCGATCAACAGCACTAAGCAAGTTCGATCTTAAGATTGATGTTAAGTGCGATCTCAAGATCGATCATAAATTCGCACTAAGTGCAAACAAACTGTGCCGTGTTTTGTTTTTCCGTGATTATGATTTTCGGCCATGTGGATTTCGGCGTTAGGAATGCATACCGGGAATTTGCCAATTAACCTAATTAAAAAAAAATTTAATTAAAAATAACAATAAAATAAACAAGTGATGCGGGCTTCAGATTTTTTCTATTGACAGTCTCAACCCTGTTGAACGCAGAGAGCAATTACACATTAGATTACCGTTATGTTCGATCATTCGAAGAGCTGTAACTGTGGAACGAGGTCGCCGCCCATCTCGCCAATTTTTTTTCAGATTCTTAACATATTAAGGAACAAAATGTAAAAATTTCATCTGAATCGAGAACGCAGTTTTGGAGAAAAAAAAAGATTGAAATATTATTTAATTGAAAAATAGCATAAAACGGAGTAGGAAAATTTGCAAAAAAATTTGTTGAAAAGAACGTTAGATACCTTAAATTTTTTGTTAACATGATTTTTTTGCGAGAGCCGTAGTTTTGGCGTTAAAAAATTAACGGTTATTATTTTCAGTTATTTGTAACGGCTGAAATATGCAATTAAAAAATCTGAAAAAATTTGCATTTTTTGTGTTCAGCCAGACCAACATCCTCAAGAAATTTGAAAACTTTTTATTGAAATGAAAAATTCATGTGGCCGCCTTGACGTGTTTTACTCCATATGGTTTTTTTTTGTTTGGAAACTATGAACAATTTTTTCTACTGGACGAATATTTGTAAAAATTTTAATTACCGGCATCTATAATTTTGATAACGTTAATATCTTGGAAATGAGCAATTATAACGAAAGATATTTACGATGAAATTTATTCAGTTTGCAATGAGTTAAATAATGTATACAAATTTTCTTTTTTCAGTTTTCCGCAAAATTTTTATATGACGCTAAAGAACAAAATATCGTTTAAGAAAATTTCGCCATTATATCTAATTTTTATAAACTTACAGAAAAATTCTAATTAAAATTACGAAATTTTTTAAACCTTATTCAGAATGGCATTTTTTTTTGTTTGAGAAGTTCTACTTGATTTAAGTTCTTATTGTACACAAATATTTAAAAAATACTAAGCACTGCGATTGTCGATGATATTCATTTTACTATTATTTTAAATGATTATTATTCCAAGATTATATTGAATTATTATTTAGATGATTCACGGAATTACTAAATTGTTCAAAACCGTATGACGTGATTAATAGATGCGCAAAAAATCCTTTAAAACAATTATTTATCTCTTGATCGCAAATATTGTATAACAATAATTTTTTTAATCCATTTATATCGACGCAGTGTAAAAATGGAATTAAAAAAATCATATATCGATTGATAAATTTGTCATTGAATTAAAAAGACCAAATGAAAACGATTTTGCAATTACTTTATTAATTAATAATGTTTGGGGAACGATTAAAAATGACTAATTCATTTGTTCACAAGCAAAGTCTAGAAATTCAACGAAACAATTTTTTTCGCAACGATAGAAAGTTTGTAAAAAATTACAATAATTTTTTTTATCTTCAGGTTGACGCCTTCGTGGTGATCGCATGTCCGGAGAGCGAGATCTTCGATTCCAAAGAATTTTACAAGCCGTTACTTACGCCTTTCGAGGTGGAGCTTGCCTTCAATAATTCCCGAGAATTTGCAACGCATTATTGTCTGGACTTCAGGCAAATACTGCCAGGCGGTGCAAATTACGTGGAATTTGAAGCATCGAACGACGCGGACGTCTCCTTAATTTCCGGCGAAGTTAGAAGCTCGGAGAAAAATGTTTTCTCCGCGGACACGATGAACGCGCTTTCGTGTCGCGATTCCGGAACCGTAGCAATTGGAAAAGCTGGCGCTAATTTTCTTCACGAAAGAACGTGGAAAGGAGTGGAACAGAGATTGGGCGAGGATGAGATTAAAGCGGCGGAAAAAGGACGCAGCGGTTTGCCGATTAATTATTCCAACGAGCCTGTTTACAAAGAATTGTGATGAAAAAAAGCCAGGAATTTTGTCAGCTAAAAGAGTAACGAAGGAGGAGACAAGTTTTTATTAATTTATTTACGTAAGCGTAAAGGCGGATTCAATAAAAATCGAAGTACACAAGTGTTTCATCATTTTCTAACTTTATATACAGCCTTTACAGATTTACTGATAAATCGACGTTAAGGTATAAAAAATGTACAAAGAAATTAATCGTTTGGGGATTGTAACGCAGTAGATCACGACGAAAGCACTCCTTTTATCCTCAATTCTGCTTTGGCCTCCTCAATTTGCTGGAAAATGTAAATTGAAATATATTTTTAGGGATGTGTGTTTCAGATTGGAAGTTATGGACTATTTTAAGGGGGTAAGATTGACAAACTATTTAACTGACAAATTATTTAACCGACAAATTATTTAACCGACAAATTATTTAACCGACAAATTATTTAAACAACAAATTGTTTAACCGACAAATTATTTAAACGACAAATTATTTAACCGACAAATTGTTTAACCGGCAAATTATTTAACCGACAAATTATTTAACCAACAAATTATTTAAACGACAAATTATTTAACCGACAAATTATTTAAACAACAAATTATTTAACCGACAAATTATTTAAAAGAAAGTTATGGACTATTTTAAGGAGGTAAGTTTGACCGACAAATTATTTAAAAGAAAGTTATGGACTATTTTAAGGAGGTAAGTTTGACCGACAAATTATTAAACTGACAAATTATTTAACCGACAAATTATTTAAACGACAAATTATTTAACCGACAAATTATTTAAACAACAAATTGTTTAACCGACAAATTATTTAACCGACAAATTATTTAACCGACAAATTATTTGACCGACAAATTATTTAACCGACAAATTATTTAACCGACAAATTGTTTAACCGACAAATTATTTAACCGACAAATTATTTAACCGACAAATTATTTAAACAATAAATTGTTTAACCGACAAATTATTTAAACGACAAATTATTTAAACGACAAATTATTTCACCGACAAATTATTTAACCGACAAATTTTTTAACCGACAAATTTTTTAACTGACAAATTTTTTTACGACAAATTATTTAACCGTCAAATCTGTTTGACCGACACATCATATAACCGATAAGTACGTTTGACCAAGAAATAATTAAACCGACAACTCCATTAGACCGACAAATCATTTGAATACAAATTTGACGCAGATCTGTCCAGTCATTCAAATTTTATGGCATTTTGAATTTTTGGAAAAATCTCGTTCTCGTGCTGGCTTGCGCAAATTACGAGATACCAGGTTCTAATTTGGTCCACATATGGGCTACCATGGTACAAGGTTTTAGTACAAATTTGAGAAAAATCGGTTACACTGTTGAATCAAATTTGAATTTTTAGAAAAATGTTTAGAGCATAAACAAGTCTGCAAACCTCGCAAATTGCTAATTATTTATCGCTTTTTCACATGCTCTATGAGGAAGCCAAAATCGATTGACATACTTCCTCATAGAGGTAGCTTTGTAAAAAACGAAAAATAATGAGGAAGTAATTTGCAAAGTTCTACTTTGGAGGCTTATTTTTTTTTTATAAATCGAACAAATCTTAGAATAAAATTGTTAAAAAAAACACAGATGCTCCATTCGGTTTTGTTAATTACACAAAAAAAAAAATTGAAAAAAATTGGATTCGGTCGGGTTGTATATCTGCTATTGTTGGGTAGCTTTGTAAAAAGCGAAAAATAATGAGGAAGCAATTTGGAAAGTTCTACTTTCAAGGCTTGTTTTTTTTTATATAAATCGAAAAAATCTTAGAATAAAATTGTAAAAAAAATCACAGATGCCCCATTCAGTTTTGTCAATGACATAAAAAAAATTGAAGTCGGTCAGGTTTTTGGATGTGTGAAATACCATGGAATGCCACATGTATATCTGTTATTATTGAGTAAATCAAATTTTACTCTATCAAGAGACGCGGTAGCGTCTCGATGCCAAGTATTAAAACTTAAAACAAAAATTTGTTTGTATGCCTTACGAGACTTCTCACGACCGAGACGATAGCGCTACTCTTATTATTTGGACGTTCGCCCTTTTTCGTCTGCTACAAAATTCTAACTGGAATTATCTCAGTCGAAACGTCGCGGACGCCCAATGTGTCAGGTTCAATATTTTTTATTTTTTGCTTCCTCATAGAGGAAGCTTTGTTTTCATGAAAATTTTTTTTTTCGACTTTTTCATGTCAGTACACTCAGTATGCCGTGAGATATCAAGCTGAAATTTGGACCATACATAGAGGGATCAAGCCTCATCATTCATACAGGTTTTTGTTAAAATCCACTTCATCGTTAAATTATTACGCGTTTTTTAATTTTTTGAAAAATGTCTGATTACGCGATAACTCTTTCAATTTTCGAGATATTGATCTTAAAATTGGTATGAACATGAGCTTTCATACGCCGGTGATCGCTATTGAATATGGTTAAGATCGGTTGAACCGTTAAAATTTTATGATGTGAATTTTTTTTTAAATTGACATCGCTCTATTGTAACTTTTGCAAAACTTAAGATAGCAAGCTCAAATTTTGTATATAAATGGAACAATATTCAGCCATTATATATGTATAATTTAGTGACGAACGGTATGAAATTTTTGATTTTATGGAATGTTGAATTATTTTAAAAAATATACATTATCACATTCACTTTCGGAAACGCTCTAATAATCACGAAATAACGTAATAACGAAATAGAAAAAGCGAATCCACAACATGTATATTTATCTAATTAAAACAAGGATGCAAAGTAGAACCTTGCACATTGCTTCCTCATTATTTTTCGCGTTTTACAAAGTTTCCTCTATGAGGAAGCCAAAAATTGAATAACATACTTCCTCATATTGGTAGCTTTGTAAAACGCGAAAAATAATGAGGAAGCAATGTGCAAGGTTCTACTTTGCATCCTTTTTTAAAATTGTTCACGGCTTTGTCGATTGTCCGGATCTCTTGTCGTCGGTCACTATTTCTGCTCCTATGCGCAATGTCTGTAATCACGCAATTTTTTATGTTCATGGTCATCGCACTAACTACGGTTTCAATGAACCCCTCACAAGAATGTACCATAATGGTAAATGCAGCGTCGGCTTTTGTCGATTTTTTCAGTCGCCCTTTCTCTCTATAAAAAAACGTAATTTTCTTATAATCGATTGCTCCTGAAATGCTGCATTGATTATCACAAAAAAAATGTTTTCATAAAAGCTGGCAGTTGTGCGATGATATTAAGTACTGCCGCATCAAGGCCAAAATTCACAAAAAGCGGTGATTTTCATACATTTTTTTTTTGCGTGGTGAAGCGCTCATGAAGATTGTGGTTGCTTTTGATAGACTATGAAATTGTGTAAGGGCAGAAACATGTTCGATAACGTTTAGTACTGCCGCATCGACATTGAATTTATCAAAATCAAAAAATTAAATCCTTTAAAACATTGAAATATTCGTCTGCTCGTCGACTATTTCGTGCGATTTCAAATGAAAAAATGTATGATCACAATCATGATGATGATAAGCGATTTTCGAATTTTGGGAAACTGCAATATCGATGCAGCAGAACTAAATTTGATCATACAGGACTCCCGTTTCATGAGCCATTTTGTCATTTGAAAACGCGCGAAATAGTCGATGAGCAGATGAATATTTCAATGTTTTATAGGATTTCATTTTTTATTTTATTAACTTTAATGTCGATGCGGCAGTACTAAACATTATCGAACATGTTTCTGCCTTTGCACAATTTCATAGTCTATCGAAAGCAACCACAATCTCCATGAGCGCTTCACGAAGTAAAAAAAAAAATTTCTAAAAATCACAGTTTTTAATTAATTTTGGCCTTGATGCGGCAGTACTTAATATCATCGCACAACTCCCAGCTTTCGCGAAAACATTTTTTTTGTGATAATCAATACAGCATTTCAGGAGCAACCGATTATAAAGAAATTATGTTTTTTTTAACAGCCCTAATACTCGCTGTTTATAATTTTGTTTCGCTCAGTAAGCCCGTTTAGGCGGCCTTTTTGTATTTTGTATTATGGTATTTCTAAATTATTCGTTTTTTAAAATAATTTTCGTATTTCTGCCTGCAATTTGTATGGTTTTCAAGGGCTTGTCCCGTTTATCGTAAATAAATAAGGTATGCATTCCGAACGCCGAAATTCACATGGCCGAAAATCATAATCACGGAAAAACAAAACACGGCACAGTTTGTTTGCACTTAGTGCGAATTTATGATCGATCTTGAGATCGCACTTAACATCAATCTTAAGATCGAACTTGCTTAGTGCTGTTGATCGATGTTAAGTTCGACCTTGAGTTCGATCTCAAGTTCGGTCTTAAGTTCGATCTCAAGTTCTTGAGATTAAACTGAGTTCGAACTTAATATCGATCTCAAGACCAATCTTAAGAACGAACTTCAAGTCTTAGTCTTACAAAATAAATGAAGGGATGCATAAATCGTTTCAAAGGAACTCCGAAGGCGCATTGGTTTACGATTTTGTTTTTCCAAGCTAACCGTATTAAATATGTCAGTAAAAAAGATAATTATATTTTCGGCAAGCGAGAAAATGATTTTTTCGAAAATCTATCATCGACATAAGTCCGAATTGGTAATATGTAGAGATCGAGTTTTAGGGTGAAATAATGACAAATAAGGTGAAGAATGGCAGTTCCTGCCATTGTCGCGAAAGTTTGTTTATCTCATTCGTGATCATCGTTTTATATCACATTGACCTTGGTGATTTCGATGATAATAATGCCAAGAAGTTAGTAACGAGATTAAAAGAAAATTGTTGTAAAAAGAATTATAAGTGTATCCTTTTTCCCTCATTTTAAATTAATTTCTTGATTCTACAGAATCCATATAAAATTTTTTTGTAGCAATTTCTTACATTCTAAAACGTATTTATACAAACGTATGTAAAGATACGAATAATATTGAATATGTTTTCGGTGCTACATTTCACATTACACTCAAGACGAATTCTGTGGGTAATTGTACAAATATATCGTGACTAGAAAAAAAATCAAAAAGCCATTAACTACGGTTAAATCTTCAGAGTTTTCAAATCTGTTTCCCTTATTGTGTGTGTGAACTCTAATTTAGACGAAAGTTCGAACTTGAGTTCAGACCTAAGTTTGATCTTAAATCCGAACTCAAGATACACTGAATATCGAACTTAAGTTCAGACTTAAGTTTAAACTTAAGATTGAGCTTAAGAACCCAATCAGATTCGGCAAAAGTTCAATCTTAAGATTGATCTCAAGATCAATCTTTAGTATTGTATTAAACTACATCTTAAATTCCAACTCAAGTCAACATAGCCTACGCCGTCTTTTGTTTCGGTGTTGCGAATTTCGGAGATATGAATGCATACCATAAATAAATGCTATATACCCTCTGGAGCTCCTTGGCGGCGCCTTCGCAATCGTTAAAAGTGAAAACTCTGTAAATAACAACAGTAGCTGCATAGAGTCCGAACAGGAATAGTAGAATCACGGGCAGAGGTAGAATAACGTGTCTCCATTCGGAAACAACGTCAGATTTAATCGAGCCCGTTATCGCGGCAGTCCAAATTCCAAAGAAAACGGTGGCGACTAACAACCATTCCATGAGTTTGGTCATCTGTCGAAAATCGTCAAAATATTGTTTGAACAACCTCAAAAATTCACTGAAAAACTATATTATAAACAGCGGAAAAATACCTTGATTTTTAATCTTCACTTTTGGAAATATAGCTTCAATCTTAACGCCGTGTTTATTAATTGTTCTTTCCTGACAAGAAATCACGATTTTTGTTGTTTTCTAACCTAAGCCCGGCCTTTAACGTCACGATCTGATGTCTAATCTTTTGGGTTATTTTTCTTTCGTTGCGTAGAAAACTCTTTGAGTTCCCTCTTTGGTTCTTTTAGTTAACTCAAATGCTCTGTAATTCTTATGTTGGTTTCCAGATGCCGCTAGTAAGATTCTTGTTGTTCGCTCTCGTAAGTTATGGCGCGAAAATTTAAATGAAGAATTAATGACCAGTACGTTAGTGTGGTAACGATCTATGTTTTTTTTATGTTGAAGAGCGTTAAAGAAACCAAAGGCTAGGAAGAATTTTCTTCTATAGTCGCCGGCCCTTCCAAAGTGAGATAGAAGAAGAAAAAGAGCTGGAACTCACTCCGAACGATTAAAAAAAATGAGGAAGCAATCTGTAAGGCTCAACTTTGCAAACCGTTTGCTTCCTCATAGAGGAACCCTGCTAAAAAAAGTTCGATAAAATCCCTAGCAATCATGACCACTGTCGATTTACTGTAAAACCCACAATTTGGTTTTTGGGGAAAAAAAAACCGAACATCGGTCGTAACAACTGTGAAAACGACTGGCCTAAAAAATGTTTTTTTTTCACTGCTACGCCTTTATGAAGGTATGAAAATCGTTCAACACACTTCTACATAGACGGTTTTGTGAAAAGTAGAAAATCATTTTTTATAATAATTGAAGGTTCACTTGTCGTACTCGCTTTATTTAATTATAATTAGAGAAGGATACCAATCAACAGGATGAAGGCAATGGTGCCGCCGATCGCACACATTTCGATGTTATTTGATGGAAGACAAGTTTGTTAGGACACTTCAGTTTCCACACGAGAAACTGGGTGCCCGTCCAAGAGCACAAGATGTAAGCTTGCCCGCAAGGGTCGCTCGGATCGGCAAAGCGACCGTTCATAGCACAAGAGGGCGCAGCAGGTGTTGAAGCTGTCGGACCTGGTGTCGTCAGGCCTGGTGTGATCGGGCCTGGAGTCGTCAGGCCTGGAGTCGTCGGGCTTGGAGTCGTCGGGCCTGAAGTCGTTGGGCCTGGAGTCGTCGGGCCTGGAGTCGTCGGGTCTGGTGTCGTCGGGCCTGGAGTCATCGGATCTGTAGTCGTCAGGCCTGGAGTCGTCGGGCCTGGAGTCGTCAGGCCTGGTGTCGTCGGGCCTGGAGTCGTCGGGCCTGGCGTCGTCGGGCCTGGAGTCGTCAGGCCTGGTGTCGTCGGTCCTGGAGTCGTAGGGCCTGGTGTCGTCGGGCCTGGAGTCGGCGGATCTGTAGACGTCGGGCCTGGAGTCGGCGGGCCTGGTGTCGTCGAGCCTGGCGTCGTCGGGCCTGGAATCGTCGGGCCTGGAGTCGTCAGGCCTGGTGTCGTCGGGCCTGGAGTCGTCAGGCCTGGAGTCGGCGGATCTGTAGTCGTCGGGCCTTGTGTCGTCGGGCCTGGAGTCGTCAGGTCTGGTGTCGTCGGGCCTGGAGTCGGCGGATCTGTAGTCGGCGGATCTGTAGTCGTCGGGCCTAGTGTCGTCGGGCCTGGAGTCGTCAGGTCTGGTGTCGTCGGGCCTGGAGTCGGCGGATCTGTAGTCGGCGGATCTGTAGTCGTCGGGCCTAGTGTCGTCGGGCCTGGAGTCGTCAGGTCTGGTGTCGTCGGGCCTGGAGTCGGCGGATCTGTAGTCGTCGGGCCTAGTGTCGTCGGGCCTGGAGTCGTCAAGTCTGGTGTCGCCGGGCCTGGAGTCGTCAGGCCTGGAGTTGTCGGGCCTGGAGTCGGCGGTTCTGTAGTCGTCGGGTCTGGAGTCGTCGGGTCTGGAGTCGGCGGATCTGTAGGCGTCGGGCCTGGAGTCGTTAGGTCTGGTGTCGTCGGGCCTGGAGTTGTCGGGCCTGGTGTCGTCGGGCCTAGAGTTGTCGGAACTGTAGTCGTCAGGCCTGGAGTCGTCAAACCTGGAGTCGTTGGGCCTGGAGTTGTCAGGCCTGGAGTTGTCGGGCCTGGAGTTGTCGGGCCTGGAGTCGTCGGCCCTGGAGTCGTCAGGCCTGGTGTCGTCAGGCCTGGTGTCGTCGGGCCTGGAGTAGTCGGGCCTGGAGTCGTCGGGCCTAGTGTCGTCGGGCCTGGAGTCGTTAGGTCTGGTGTCGTCGGGCCTGGAGTTGTCGGGCCTGGTGTCGTCGGGCCTAGAGTTGTCGGAACTGTAGTCGTCAGGCCTGGAGTCGTCAAACCTGGAGTCGTCAGGCCTGGTGTCGTCAGGCCTGGTGTCGTCGGGCCTGGAGTAGTCGGGCCTGGAGTCGTCGGACCTGGAGTCGTCAGGCCTGGCGTCGTCGGGCCTGGTGTCGTCGGGCCTAGAGTTGTCGGGCCTAGAGTTGTCGGGCCTGGTGTCGTCGGGCCTAGAGTTGTCGGAACTGTAGTCGTCGTCAGGCCTGGAGTCGTTGGGCCTGGTGTCGTCGGGCCTGGAGTCGTCAGGCCTGGTGTCGTCGGGCCTGGAGTCGTAGGGCCTGGTGTCGTCGGGCCTGGAGTCGGCGGATCTGTAGAAGTCGGGCCTGGAGTCGTCGGGCCTGGAGTCGGCGGGCCTGGCGTCGTCGGGCCTGGAGTCGTCGGGCCTGGAGTCGTCGGGCCTGGAGTCGTCAGGCCTGGAGTCGGCGGATCTGTAGTCGTCGGGCCTAGTGTCGTCGGGCCTAGAGTCGTCAGGTCTGGTGTCGTCGGGCCTGGCGTCGTCAGGCGTGGAGTCGGCGGATCTGTAGTCGTCGGGCCTAGTGTCGTCAGGCCTGGTGTCGTCGGGCCTGGAGTAGTCGGGCCTGGAGTCGTCGGGCCTAGTGTCGTCGGGCCTGGAGTCGTCGGACCTGGAGTCGTCAGGCCTGGAGTCGTCAGGCCTGGTGTCGTCGGGCCTGGAGTCGTAGGGCCTGGTGTCGTCGGGCCTGGAGTCGGCGGATCTGTAGAAGTCGGGCCTGGAGTCGGCGGGCCTGGTGTCGTCGGGCCTGGCGTCGTCGGGCCTGGAGTCGTCGGGCCTGGAGTCGTCGGGCCTGGAGTCGTCGGGCCTGGAGTCGTCAGGCCTGGAGTCGGCGGATCTGTAGTCGTCGGGCCTGGAGTTGTCGGGCCTGGAGTCGTCAGGTCTGGTGTCGTCGGGCCTGGCGTCGTCGGGCCTGGAGTCGGCGGATCTGTAGTCGTCGGGCCTGGCGTCGTCAGGTCTGGTGTCGTTGGCCCTGGAGTCGGCGGATCCGTAGTCGTCGGGCCTTGTGTCGTCGGGCCTAGTGTCGTTGGCCCTGGAGTCGGCGGATCTGTAGTCGTCGGGCCTTGTGTCGTCGGGCCTGGAGTCGTCAGGTCTGGTGTCGTCGGGCCTGGAGTCGTCAGGCCTGGAGTCGTCAAACCTGGAGTCGTTGGGCCTGGAGTTGTCAGGCCTGGAGTTGTCGGGCCTGAAGTCGTCGGCCCTGTAGTCGTCAGGCCTGGTGTCGTCGGGCCTGGAGTAGTCGGGCCTGGAGTCGTCGGGCCTAGTGTCGTCGGGCCTGGAGTCGTCGGACCTGGAGTCGTCAGGCCTGGCGTCGTATGGCCTGGTGTCGTCGGGCCTAGAGTTGTCGGGCCTGGTGTCGTCGGGCCTAGAGTTGTCGGAACTGTAGTCGTCGTCAGGCCTGGAGTCGTTGGGCCTGGAGTCGGCGGGCCTGGAGTCGTCAGGCCTGGTGTCGTCGGGCCTGGAGTCGTAGGGGCTGGTGTCGTCGGATCTGTAGAAGTCGGGCCTGGAGTCGGCGGGCCTGGTGTCGTCGGGCCTGGCGTCGTCGGGCCTGGAGTCGTCGGGCCTGGAGTCGTCGGGCCTGGAGTCGTCAGGCCTGGAGTCGGCGGATCTGTAGTCGTCGGGCCTAGTGTCGTCGGGCCTGGAGTCGTCAGGTCTGGTGTCGTCGGGCCTGGCGTCGTCGGGCCTGGAGTCGGCGGATCTGTAGTCGTCGGGCCTGGAGTCGTCAGGTCTGGTGTCGTTGGCCCTGGAGTCGGCGGATCCGTAGTCGTCGGGCCTTGTGTCGTCGGGCCTAGTGTCGTTGGCCCTGGAGTCGGCGGATCTGTAGTCGTCGGGCCTTGTGTCGTCGGGCCTGGAGTCGTCAGGTCTGGTGTCGTCGGGCCTGGAGTCGTCAGGCGTGGAGTCGGCGGATCTGTAGTCGTCGGGCCTAGTGTCGTCGGGCCTGAAGTCGTCAGGTCTGGTGTCGTCGGGCCTGGCGTCGTCGGGCCTGGAGTCGGCGGATCTGTAGTCGTCGGGCCTGGAGTCGTCAGGTCTGGTGTCGTTGGCCCTGGAGTCGGCGGATCCGTAGTCGTCGGGCCTAGTGTCGTTGGCCCTGGAGTCGGCGGATCTGGAGTCGTCGGGCCTTGTGTCGTCGGGCCTGGAGTCGTCAGGTCTGGTGTCGTCGGGCCTGGAGTCGTCAGGTCTGGAGTTGTCGGGCCTGGAGTCGTTGGGCCTGGAGTCGTCAGGCCTGGAGTTGTCGGGCCTGGAGTCGTCGGCCCTGGAGTCGTCGGGCCTGGAGTCGTCAGGTCTGGTGTCGTCGGGCCTGGAGTCGTCAGGTCTGGAGTTGTCGGGCCTGGAGTCGTTGGGCCTGGAGTCGTCAGGCCTGGAGTTGTCAGGCCTGGTATGGTCAGGCCTGGTGTCGTCGGGCCTGGAGTAGTCGGGCCTGGAGTCGTCGGGCCTAGTGTCGTCGGGCCTGGAGTCGTCGGACCTGGAGTCGTCGGACCTGGAGTCGTCAGGCCTGGCGTCGTTGGACCTAGAGTTGTCGGAACTGTAGTCGTCGTCAGGCCTGTAGTCGTTGGGCCTGGAGTCGGCGGATCTGTAGTCGTCGGGCCTGGAGTCGTCAGATCTGGTGTCGTCGGGCCTGGAGTTGTCGGGCCTGGAGTCGTCAGGCCTGGTGTCGTCGGGCCTGAAGTTGTTGTCGTTGTCGGCACAATATCTTTAGTGTTGCAACCGCTCGTCGAGAGGCTCGAAATTATTAGTATAATAAGAAACTTTAAATAATTATCCATTTTCAGATGAAATTGAACATTTATTTTGTGCAGACAGTTTTTTTTTCAGATCTATTTTACTGACTTTGCTTATACTGTTTCTTGGAATCCCTATGAAAGACACGAAGATTATTACTGAAGTTTAATGTCACGTCTTGGCCAGGTCGTTTGACTACAATTTATAGACCGCGAGACACTGAACTATCTCTACTCTTGTGATAAGAGACGGAGATAAGAATGATAGAATGATAAGAAACGGATATTGCAGGATTACAATTGCCATTTTATTACTGATGGCAAATTCCTTGCTTCGTTTACGACACTGTACGACAATTATGCAATACCTATAATTTATTTTTCATTTTGGAGAAAGTTCTGCAATCACTTAGCGGCTTACAGATTCTAATGCTGAGTTGAAAAAGCCAACTTATGAAAAAGTTTCGAAAATGTGTTTTACATTTCTTTTACATGAAAGGAAATTTAGGAAGAAGCCAAGAAAGACGTTATTATTATTTTTTATTCTTATCTTCCAAATACATTGTTATTTTTTATTCTTATATATGATCCTTATCTTACAATTTCTTACTAAGCGTTTGACACTTTTAGAATTTTTATAATTGGCGACAAGAAAAAAATGTTCAGATTCAACCTTATTGAAAATAATCAGTATATTGATTTTAGATAATAATTTGGAAAATATATGAATCATTTAGTTAAAGAAAAATAGATGAGTCGGAATTTAAAGCAATTTTTCTCATCAAATGAAATCGCTAATTTTCGGTATTATTATTACTGAACACACTTTTTCAACTATGTTTGTACCGAAATTATTTGTTCAATAATTCTGAAACTTTCTACATGTAATATAGTAGAACTTCTCATGTTCTACAATTTATTAAAATAAAAAAAGTCAATTACAGAAGTGTAAGAAAAGTAATTAATTAAAAATTGGAAACGAAATTGTGAGACAAATTTTTCTTCCTAATTAATTGGTGTTTTTTTTAGTCAAAATCAATATTCTTCGTTTCTGCAGTAACATTAATTTTCTTCAGATTTATATATATATTTGTTCTACAGATTTTTATCCGGTCGCGCAGAACTTAAATTCTAATCGAAACTATCAGGACTATTTATGTGAATGCCCCATAATCTATTTTTCCAATAACAGGTTAACAGGTGTCAGGAAGTGCTGTCGTCGGTCGCACGCATCTCGCAGTTATTGGAGAGAAAACGAGCTTGTTGGGACACTTTAGTTTCCACACGAAAAACTTGGTACCATCCCAGGAGCACATGATGTAAGCTTGACCGCAAGGATCGCTCGGATCTGCAAAACGACCATTCGCAGTACAAGAGGGCGCAGCAGTCGTTGTGGTAGTAACTGTTGTCGTCACTGGCGCTGCAGTCGTCGTAGGTGTTGTCATTGGCGCTGCAGTCGTCGTAGTTGTCGTCGTTGACGCTGCAGTCGTTGCAGATGTCGTCGCTGGAGTTGGAGATGTCGTCGCTGGAGTTGGAGATGTCGTCGCTGGAGTTGGCGATGTCGTCGCTGGAGTTGGAGATGTCGTCGCTGGAGTTGGAGATGTCGTCGCTGGAGTTGACGATGTCGTCGCTGATGTTGGAGATGTCGCTGGAGTTGGAGATGTCGCCGCTGGAGTTGCAACCGTCACCGCTGGAGTTGCGACTGTCGCCACTGGAGTTGCGACTGTCGCCTGCGATCCACAATTAGGAGGAAGTGTTGTCTTCGATTCCACGCATTCTGAAGTTATTTGATAGAAAATGAAATTGTTAGGACACTTTAGTGTCCACGAGAGGAATTGAGTTCCGTCCCAGGAACATAGAATGTAAGTTTGGCCGCAAGGATCGCTCGTATCGGCAAAACGACCATTCATAACACAAGAGGGCGCCGCAGTCATAGAAGCCATTGTCGTCGTTGAAACTGTTGTTGTCGTCACCGAAGTTGTGGGAGTTGTTGTTGTCGGCACTGGAGTTGTAGTTGTCGTAGCTGGCTCACAGATGGCAGGCAGTGGTGTCGAAGATTGCATGCATGTTGACGTTTTTTGGTTGAAAACGAGCTTGTTAGGACACTTAGAAGGCCATGTGAGAAAACCCGTGCCGATCCACAAGCACGTGATGTAAGATTGACGGCAAGGATCGGTTAAATCGGCGAAACGACCATTCATGATACAAGAGGGCGCTGCCGGCGTTGTAACTTTTGTTATTGGTCCTACTGTAGTCAAATCAAACTGAGCCTCACTACTACTAACCCAGACGCTCGATATTATTAGGACAATGAAAAACGCTGAATAATTATTCATTTTGGGAGAAAAATTTGAAATTTGACGTAGTTTGAAAACTTTTTTTTTTTTGCCAGAATTTTTACTTTTTACACTGATTTTTGGATCTGCTTTATGAGACACTAGGATTGTTACTGAAACTTGCGAGCTTCAGGCCAAATTGTTCAGCTGGAATTTATAGAGCCGGCATATTGAAAGCTTAAAAGCCGGCATATTGAACTAAAGCTACTCTATTGCGATAAGCGCTTTATTTGCTTGGCATTATTGAGATATATCTCGTAAATCGATGTCGAAAGATATGAAACTAAGATTGTAGGATTAAAATTGCAGTTTTTTTTCGACCTTGAGGTAGGTCGTTGGTAAATGTATGAATGGAATTAGAAACACCGGCTCAAACTTCTATGAGAAAGAAAAGGAATTTTATAAAAATTAAATAACGCCCGACTAAAAAAAACGTAGCTTAACAAAAAAATTACACGAACAAGAAAAAGGTGAAATGATAATCATTCGCATATTATAGTCGGGAGTTTACTTTTTTTATACAATTTGTTTATTAAACTTTTTTTCAGTCGGATGTTTTTAATTTTTATAAAATTAATTTTATTTCACCCTTTTTAGAAAAAAAAAAAAAAAAAAAAAAATAGAGAATGAGTTGTGTGAGATAAGAATTATTGAAAATAAAATTTAAAAAAATTAACGTTATCGGAGATACTAAGAACATTGATTTTGAACAACAATTTAGCTGAAAAGTATTTTAAAAAATAGTAAAATAAAAATATAGCATTTTTTTGGATATGTTTTTGTAGACTGCACATGAAAAATTTCAGAATAATTGAAATAACGGTTTCATAAAAATAAACTTCAAAATATCCGTAAATGAGTTAATAAATAAATCAGAAAATTTCAAAAGTAATGATTTATTATACAGTTTGAATTCCACAAATAGTACATAAATATATTGCCAGTTTATTGGTGTGCTCTGTAGATAAGTTTTAATGTTTTAGTATTTCATAGAAAATATTTTTTTAATTACACGCTTTAATTTTATTTTCACATAGTCTTAAGAGATATTTTTAATTCTTTCTTCGTCGAACTCGTGATATTCGCCACGAGTTAGGTTCTTCATATTTATTGTACAGTGGCTCGAGCCTTTGGTTCTTCTTGAATTTGCTGAGTTTTGTGGGATCGCTGAATTTGAAGAACGCTGGCGCAAATTCTACGAGCCATTTGGGATCAATGGTAGTGACTTCTCTCATGTATTCCTTGGTAGTTTGTACCAATTCATGGTATATCACCTGGAAAAAAATCAGTAGCCCATTAGAATCAAGTATTTACTAAAATAGCAGTCAATTAAAATTTAAAAAATTGGATATTAATAAGTTATCAATAAATTAGTAAAAATGAAATCGACCAAAAAATATTTTAGAATACTTTTTTTTAATTCGATAAACATCCTAATTTTTCCAGCACATGATTTAAAAAAAAAATAGTAGTGTTTCGAAATTCCCATTTTCTTTTTTTTAAAGGTTGAATTTATGAAACTGGTAGTTTTAAAGTTAAATAAAGCCTTTCTACTTTCAAAATATGCGACTTTTTAAATGTTACATAAAATTTAATAATTATTTATTACTAAAAAAATATGTATTTAATGGAGTTCGCATTTTCTTTTTAGAAGAAAAACACAATTTCCAAAAATTGGTTACTCAAGTTCTCAAAAACTATTTTATTGATAATTTTTCGGCTTTGTGTTTGCTCATAATCATAATTGAATATTTGATTTTCAATTTGTTAAAAATTAATGATAAAAATCAATATCTCAATGATCAATATCTCAATATTGTTTTTAAATATTACAGAAAAGTCTGCCATTTTTTTTTACACTAGAATTTTCACTAGAATCTGTCTCAGAATAAAATCTAATTGTAAAATAAACCTTCATGCCTGAACTAGAAATTTCCTGTACATCAATTAAAAAATGTAGGTACGATTTCAATTTTCAATTTTGCCTTTCTAATATTTAAATTTGTTATAAACTTAAATAAAAAGAAAAGTGTCTGATCATTGGTACAATTTTTTTAGTGGTAAATCTGCATGAAAACAAATATTCCCTAGTGGGTTCGACCACCGTGGTTTCAGGTTAAAATTACCGCAAAAACCACTTCAGTGTTTTCTGCACTTTTCCGCACAGCAATGCCCGCAAAATCAATGAGCGTTTTTTTTTTTGCAGCATCGGTGGTTTTGCTGTTTTCGAAAATCGGTGGTTTTGCTGTACTCGAAATTTCGTGATTTGTATAAATAACGGTAGAAATAGCGGCTCGACGGAATTTTCAGCGCTATGGTAATTCGCAGGATCCGTCTTCCGACTGATAAACAACAGTAAAAAATGACCCGTGTCAATACATGAGCGGACGATAACTTACGATCGCCCGTACTTATACACAGAACACTCACTTGCGAGAAACGTTTCGGCTCGTTCGCCATCTAGCGGGCTAACTTCGGATGCACGCGCAATTACCGGCTTAGCTCCGATAGATGGCCAACGACTCGAAACGTTTCTCGCAAGCGATTTTCTGTGCACAAAACTAATGGGATTTTTTTCGAATCTTTACCCCAATTTACTTTGTAACAGCAAATGCGACTCATCCTAAACACTGTAAAAAAATCTATTTAAAATTTAGCGTACTTTTACTGGAAGTTTTTATTCATAAACTAGTATATTAAATTTAGTATACAAGTATAATGTAAAATTAATGTATGGTACAGCACATTCAATCATTTACTTTAATTCTACAGTAAAAGTACTTGAATTTTAATAACTTGCTTTAATTTTACTAGAAAATATACGAATTTTTTAATCTCAATTGTATATTAAATTTCGATGACGAGTTTATGAATAAAAACTTCCAATCTTTTCTAACAGTGAACATAAGCAAACAATTATTATAGCAAATTTAGTTAGTTAAGTTCTTTAGAGAATAGGTATAACTTAATAATACAACAAACATGTACTAGCTTGAATGCCTGTAAACATTTAATTATTTAATAAAAGAGATTTGATAAATTAAATGAAAAAGTTACTGTGCTCTCATATAACTGAAAGACCACGTTTTAGAGATGTCCTAACTATTTGACATAGTGGCCTAGCCATTTAGAAATGTGGAACGAGAAAAGACGATTTTGTCTTCTCTTCAGAGTTTGAAATGTTACATATTTTTTACAACGAAAAATTAAATATTGACGATAACAGAATTTAACTGTATTGGAAAGATAGTTTATTTTTTTTTTATTTTTCTTAATTGTAAGTAATTATGGATTGCAGTCGCGAACAAGCCCAGGCGAGGGCTTATGCGACTCGCATTAGGTGAATGATATGGTGATTAAGTTGCCACAACCAATGAAATTGGCATTATAAGTAATTATGTAAACATGTAAATCAAATATGTAAAACATACTCATTCCTGGTGCATCCATCAACAAATAGAATACAATACAATACAGAATTTAACTGGCTTCACGGCAACGTGAAATATGCCGTGATTTAAGGGGATGCTGGAGTAGATTTTGATACCGACTTTGGTCGGTAAGTTTTCCGATTACGACACAGGTGGCGCCGAGTAGTCTGCTTACTTTTGGCAAAAGATACCGAAAGCAAAATGGCCGAACACCATATGTCAACAGACCTTTGCTGTAAGGTATAATTGTTTCTGGAAATTAGATATGTAAAATCAGACCGGACGTCAATTCGGTGATGATTTCTAAATATTCCAAAACCATCAGAATGTTAACTACACAAGCCAAATCCATATATAGTGTATACTACGATCGCATTGCAGAGGCTCGGACCTTTTGCCAAAAGTAAACAGCGCCACCTGTCTCCTAATGACGGAACTATATTCATGCTCTTTACCAGCTTTGAGCCTGTGCGAAAAGCAAACAGTCTTTGCAATCGTAGTATACACTATTCGTGGATTTAGTTTGTGTAATCGACATTCCGACGGTTTTGAAAGGTTCAGGAATAATCAAAGAATGGGTGTCCGGTCTGATTTAACACATCTGAGTTGCAGATACGTTTATATCTTACCTCAAAGGACCTGTTGACATTTCGAGCGGCCATATTGGTTTTTGAGAGGTTCAGGAATATTCAATTTCTTACATTTCTTGTATGTTTTGAACAGTAATTCGACCGGACACCCAAGCATGAATGTTTTTATTACATCCCTGCTAAATTTGACGTATATTTGTAGCATATTTTCGATGAATAGTGTATACTACGAAATCGCCTATTTTTACCGACCAAAGTCGGTAAAAAAATCTACTCCAGCATCCCCTTAAGCCGTGGTTTCTACCATTATTTATACAAATTACAAAATATTACGAAATTTTGTAATTTACGAAACGCTAGATAAAAAAATGCTCAGTGGTTTTGCCGTGAATTGCTATGCGGAAACGTGCAGAAAACACTAAGGTGGTTTTTGCGGTTTTTTTTGCGGTGACAGAACCCACTAGGGTTTTTGTATGAGGAAACAAAACTTACCCATTCCGGTTGTCTATTGAAGAGCGAGCTGCTAGGATGAATATAAACAACCTGGCTATCAACCAGAGTCCTGTATCCCTCCTGCGGATCCTTTTTCGCAGCGTTCCTAAAGAATCCCGAACAAACAGCCTTTTGCACTCTAACAGTATTTTTCCCAGCGGAAACGACATCAAGTTTGTGCCTATCCATAATGCCCAATAATTGTTTCCTAACATCCTGCGCCCTTTTCAGTGTCCTAACCTGTACGAAATTTTCGTAACACCAAGGATTACTGAATTTATTATTCTTCCACGAGTTATAAACCGCCAAAAGCGTCAAATGATCGCCTTCAGCCTGATTGAACTTGGCTTTTTTCTGATCAGCCAATGCTTGTTTGTCCTTCGGCCTGTAAAAAACATTTTGCACAGAGAGCATCGAAACAATCGTCAAAATTTCGTCGGAGCATTGAAGATGCACGCTCATTATCAGCATCTTCGATAAATTCGGTTCTAATGGGAATTCCGCCATTCTTCTGCCCAATCTCGTCAAAAGTCCTTCGTTGTCAAGTGCACTTAAGCTGTGCAACGATTCCATCGCCATAATAAGCGCCTCAACAGGCGGAGCATCCATAAAATCAAAGTGAAGGAGATCATTGATTCCCATGGTTTTCAATTGAAGAACAGTCGTTGCCAAATTTGTCCGCTGAATTTCCGGAACTGGAGTGGCAAGCATTTCGTCCCTATAAGCCCTTTCTGTGAAGAGTCTGTAGCATTTTCCAGGTCCAGTTCTTCCGGCTCTTCCTGCTCTTTGTTTGGCTGCAGCTTGGCTTATGGGCGTCACAATAAGACTGTCCATTCCAGTTTTCGAGTTGTAAACCTTTTGTTTAACAAAGCCAGGATCGACAACATAATAAATACCGTCGATCGTGAGGCTAGTTTCCGCAATATTAGTGGCAATTACGACTTTTCGTGAACCCGGAGGCGCAGGATCGAAAATTCTCGTCTGCATTTCCGAGGGCAAAGCGGAATAAACCGGGAGAATAATTAATTCAGGCACTTCTGGTCCCAGGGATTTCATTCGCTCGTAAAGACACTCGCAAGCTGTGTCGATTTCTTCCTGACCGGTTAAAAATAGCAAAATATCGCCGGGAGGCTCTCGAAGATGAATTTGCATAACGGTGATTAAAGCAGCGTCGAGATAATCGGTTTCTGGCTCTTTTGTGTACATCACTTCGACCGCAAATGTTCTGCCGGGAATTGTGAAGATTGGGGCTTCGAAAAAATACTGGGAAAATTTAACGGCATCGAGAGTCGCACTTGTGACGATTAGCTTTAAATCGGGACGTCGACCAACTGCTTGTTTTAGCAAACCGAAGAGAACGTCTGTGTGAATTGTACGCTCGTGAGCCTCGTCCAACATTATTACCGAGTAGGTCTTAAGGTCCAGGTCCATTAAACATTCTCGCAGCAACATACCTGTGGAAAAAATAAGGTATTATTATTTTTGGGATCAGGTAATTATTGTTAAAACATTTGTAGAAAATGACTATGAATTTGACAATCCCTGGTAAAAGTAAATGATGGAAAACGATTCTAAAAAAATCCTAACGTTACGAATTTACGATCGAAATTCTATATGTTTCTTTCATATCCTGTGATATTATTATAAATATAATTTTTGTAATAAAATTGATAATAAAAATATACAATAATATCAGGCTGATTGACGCGTTTTTCTTCTCATCGTTTCGCAGCTACACTAAGTCTATCATAATAAATCTTGAATATGATAAATACTTCAAGCCAAAGATTTGAGGATGAAACTTTTTTTTACATGAAAAATGTAATATTATTAATATTATTCCTACGATCATATATTTTCGTTATTAAATTTAATACAAAAATTATATTGTTGCTTCCTCATAGAGAAATTCCAAACTAATTTTTTTTTCCGCGATCCCCTAGCGGATCTGAAGAACCGCAAAATAACCGAAGAGTGACCGGTCGTTATGGAACAAAAAATCACTCCAGAATAACCGAGAAGGAACCTAGTGACCGGCGGGTAACCGTAAAGTGAACCGTAAAGTGACCCGTAATGAACTCAATGTTCCGTTTCGGGTTACTATTCGGTTATATGAAGATCTTTCAAATAACCAAAAAACAACTTTTAACAAACTGTCGGTTACTTCTGCGTTACTTTAAAGTTTGTTTTTGGTTAAAACATAGGTCGCTTTGCAGTTGCAATCGGGTTCTTTTTTGTTCCAAAATAACGGTCGCTTTGTCGGTTACATTACAGTTGTTTTACGGTAAAACAACTGGAAATGAACCTCATAATGATGGTTACTTGTATGTGACCGTAAAGCAACCACAAAATGACGGTTCCTCGGATCCGCTAGGGTCCTGTCGCATATTTACCATGAATTGTCACAAAATAGTAAGAATTTTTTTTACAAATATATTATAAACATTTCGTGCAAAAATTGTTGCGAAACTGAATCAATTTGTCATGATTATTTAATAATCATTTTACGCGATCAAAATAACCGCTACAAAGAGATGGTAGCAAGCTCCGGTATTTCAATTAGCGTTCTGTTCAACCTCCAATCACAACTAATGTTATGTCCAAGCCCCGACGCGTTCAGCTGCCGTTGCGTTCAACTGCCATCGATGTAAAACTGAGCGATCTCGGGAAACGTTCATTCTCTATTGCGTTTAACTTACGGCGTGCCCGACTCACATCGCGTTCAACTACCGTCGTGTTCGACTGCGGCCGATGTAAAAATGGTCGATCTCAGGAAACGTTCATTCTCCGTTGCGTGCAACTTACAACGTGCCCAACTCACATCGCGTTCAAGTTCCGTCTACGTAAGACTGGGCGATCTCAGGAAACGTTCATTCTCCGTTGCGTCTAACTTACAGCGTGCCCAACTCACATCGCATTCAACTGCCGTCGTGTTCGACTGCGGCCGATGTAAAAATGGTCGATCTCCGCCTTAATACATCGGTCGCAGTCGAACACGACGGCAGCTGAACGCGAGGTGAGTTGAGCACGCCGTAAGTTGGACGCAACGGAGGATGAACGTTTCCTAAGATCGCCCAGTCTTATGTAGACGGAACTTGAACACGAAGGTAGTTGAACGCAATGTGAGTTGGGCACGCTCTAAGTTGGACGCAACGGAGAAGGAACGTTTCCTGAGATCGACCATTTTTACATCAGCTGCAATCGAACACGACGGCAGTTGAATGCGATGTGAGTTGGGCACGCTGTAAGTTAGACGTAACGGAGAATGAATGTTTCCTGAGAAAACGTTCCTTCCCCGTTGTGTCCAACTTACAACGTGCCCAACTCACATCGCGTTCAACTACCGTCGTGTTCAAGTTCCGTCTACGTAAGACTGGGCGATGTCAGGAAACATTCATTCTCCGTTGCGTCTAACTTACAGTGTGCCCAACTCACATCGCGTTCAACTGCCGTCGTGTTCGACTGCGGCCGTTGTAAAAATGGTCGATCTCAGGAAACGTTCATTCTCCGTTGCGTGCCACTTAGAGCGTGCCCAACTCACATCGCGTTCGACTACCGTCGTGTTCAAGTTCCGTCTACGTAAGACTGGGCGATCTCAGGAAACGTTCATTCTCCGTTGCGTCTAACTTACAGCAACTCGCCCAACTCACATCGCGTTCGACTGCCGTCGTGTTCGTCTGCGGCCGATATAAAAATGGTCGATCTCCGCCTTAATACATCGGCCGCAGCCGAACACGACGGCAGTTGAAGTGCGAGGTGAGTTGGACATGACATTAGTTGCGAACGGAGGTTGAACAAAACGCTATTTGAAATACCGGAGCTTGCTACCGTCCCGCTACAAATACCCTAAAAATTACATACCGTCTGTCATGTACTTGATGCTCGTTTCCGGACATGTGCAATCCTCAAAACGAATGGTATATCCAACTTCCTGTCCCAATCGACATCCAAATTCCTCGGCAACTCGTTTAGCGACCGACATTGCGGCGACTCTTCTCGGTTGTGTGCATCCAATTTTGCCTCTAGCGCTAAAACCCGATTCCGCAAGATACTGCGTCATCTGTGTCGTTTTTCCTGACCCAGTTTCACCGATAACGATCAATATTTGATTGTCAGTAACGGCTTTTATCAAATCGTCTCGGAGTTTGTAAATCGGCAAGCTTTGTCTTTGCTCCAGCAAAGTCATCGAGGTTTTCTTGCCAAATGACGTTTGTTTCCCTCCAATAACGTGTTTCTTCCATTCTGGAAGATCCTGAGCCTGGAGTCCAATTCCTCGCATATTTGACGCAAGAGTTCGACTTTCCGCTTGAGGAAGTGGATCTATCCAATTTTTATTCAGTCCTGATGGCATAGAATCCATTTCCTGCTCCCTTTCCAACATTTTTTGCTCCCTTCGCTCCTTTGCCAATGCGCCCTGCATCATTGCAGCCTGAGCCAATGAACCATCAGGATTTTTGACTATTCTTACGGGGCTAAGATCCCCAAGAGCTCTCGCGTGTCCCTGCAAAAATGGTGCTTCTTCCTCGACCAATTCAATCTCAATATCCTCTTCCTCTTCATCCTCACGAGGAAGAATTCCCGTCTCGGTGTCGAACTCTGGTAATTCGCTCTTGTCGATGCAAGAAGCTGCTAACATCTGCTTGATCTCCCATTTCTCAGGCGATGATAGACGCTGCACTCGTTTTTTACCTGTAACAATTATATTGGTACATTTTCGGGAAAAAATCATTGTATATAATCATATATAACCATATATAATTATTTATAATTATATATGAATTTTGTCTCTATAGAGACACTTTATATATATAATTATATACAGTGTTAAAAATATTTAGTGTAAATTTCCATTACGGGTAAAGGAAACTCTTTTGTAGAAACTGGTGTGTTAAATTTAATATGCTATTGAGATCTAAACTTATAGTATTTTCTACTAAAACCTAAGAACATTAGGAAATTTAACATAAAAATTTGTAATTTTACTGCAATCGTGTTTTTAAATATTAAATAAGTCTGCAAAGTAAAACCTTGCAAATTGCTACCTCATTATTTTGTGTTTTGTAGCTTTGTAAAAAGCAAAAAAAAAAGGATGCAAAGTAGAACCTTGCACATTGCTTCCTCATTATTTTTCGCATTTTACAAAGCTACCTCTATGAGGAAGTATGTTATTCAATTTTTGGCTTCCTCATAGAGGAAGCTTTGTACAATGCGAAAAATAATGAGGAAGCAATGTGCAAGGTTCTACTTTGCATCCTTGTTTTAATTAGATAAATATACATGTTGTGGATTCGCTTTTTCTATTTCGTTATTGCGTTATTTCGTGATTATTAGAGCGTTTCCGAAGTGAATGTGATAATGTATATTTTTAAAAATATTTCAACATTCCATAAAATCAAAAATTTCATACCGTTCGTCACTAAATTATACATATATAATGGCTGAATATTGTTTTATTTATATACAAAATTTGAGCTCGCTATCTTAAGTTTTGCAAAAGTTACAATAGAGCGATAATGTCAATTTTTAAAAAAATTCAAAACATCATAAAATTTTTACGGCTCAACCGATCTTAACCAAATTCAATAGCGATCACCGGCATATGAAAGCTCAAATTCATACCAATTTTTAGATCAATATCTCGAAAATTGAAAGAGTTATCGCGTAAACAGACATTTTTCAAAAAATTAAAAAACGCGTAATAATTTAACGATGAAGTGGATTTTAACAAAAATTTGCATGAACGATGAGGCTTGATCCCTCTATCTATGGTCCAAATTTCAGCTTGATATCTCAAGGCATTCCCGAGTTATAAAGGTTTACATTTTTCGATTGTGTAACATACACACACACATACACACACACACACACACACACACACACACATACAGACATTCTTTCTAAATCACTTTTCTCGATGTTTTGGACCATTCTGAGTGTACTGACATGAAAATCTCGAAAAAAAAAATTTTCACGAAAACAAAGCTTCCTCTATGAGGAAGCAAAAATAATGAGGAAGCAATTTGCAAGGTTCTGCTTTGCAGGCTTTTTTTTGGCTCGAGAGACGTTTTTCTAAAAATGTAAAGTGTCACAAAATTTGAACCGCTCGACCGATTCATGTCAGATTTGTACCTCAACTTTGTTCCATGTTAATCCGTATGTGCACCATTTGAATTCGGTATCTCGTATAAAATTTGCTGAATTAGTCGAAGTTGACTCAAATTATAACGACGTCAATTTTTCGAAAATTCAAGATCCTATAAAATTCGAACCTCTTTACCGATCTTCACCAAATTCGATATCTACTACAGCTGGATATTAATTCGACCTTGCAGAAGATTTGATCAAGGTTGGTCAAAGTTAACTTAAATTAGAATGAAAAAAAAAATTTTTAGAAAATTCAAAATTCTATAAAATCTGAACCTCTTTATGGATTTCGCTCAAATTCAATACCGATCGTAATTTTTCATTACTTTATTTGTCAAGAACTATTTAGTTCACTAGCTCAAAAATTGCGGCAGCTAGAGAACATAGACATTTTTCGAAAAATTCAGTCTTATAAAATCTGAAAAAATTATTCAATGTTTTCGTAAATCTGTACGTTAGAAGGGGCGTTACTGCTGCACCAGTGTACCAAATTTCAGTTTGATTGTTAAATTCGTTCTTAAGATACAGCGATTTTAATTTTGCAAAACTTTGACACACATACACGGGTGTGTAAAAAAAAGAATTTATTTTTATATATTTATTTTTTACTGCAAAAGTATGTATTCTGACCTAAATATCTACCTCCTATACGGAATTCGAGCCTACATTTTTTTGATGTTTTTTTTATTTTGGAATTTGGTGAAAAAAAAAGATGGCGATTGAGGCACGTCTAAATATTGTTTGGCAGCGAATTCTTTTTGCACAATCGATTGTTAGATCAACCCCTCGAGTTTAAGGGGATGCTGGAGTAGATTTTTTTACCGACTTTGGTCGGTAAAAATAGGCGATTTCGTAGTATACACTATTCATCGAAAATATGCTACGAATATACGTCAAATTTTGCAGGGATGTAATAAAAACATTAATGCTTGGGTGTCCGGTCGAATTACTGTTCAAAACACACAAGAAATGTAAGAAATTGTATATTACTGAACCTCTCAAAAACCAATATGGACGCTCGAAATGTCAATAGGTCCTCTGAGGTAAGATACAAACGTTTCTGGAACTCAGATGTGTTAAATCAGACCGGACAACCATTCTTTGATTATTCCTGAACCTTTCAAAACCGTCAGAATGTCGATTACACAAACCAAATCCACGAATAGTGTATACTACGATTGCAAAGACTGTTTGCTTTTCGCACAGGCTCAGAGCTGGTAAAGAGCATGAATATAGTTCCGTCATTAGGAGACAGGTGGCGCTGTTTACTTTTGGCAAAAGCTCCGAGCCTCTGCAATGCGACCGTAGTATACACTATATATGGATTTGGCTTGTGTAGTTAACATTCTGATGGTTTTGGAATATTTAGAAATCATCACAGAATTGACGTCCGGTCTGATTTTACATATCTAATTTCCAGAAACATTTATATCTTACAGCAAAGGTTTGTTGACATATGGTGGCGGCCATTTTGCTTTCGGTATCTTTTGCCAAAAGTATGCAGACTACTCGGCGCCACCTGTGTCCTAATCGGAAAACTTACCGACCAAAGTCGGTATCAAAATCTACTCCAGCATCCCCTTAAGCCATAAAGACCCAAAAAAGTGCGATAAGAAGCAGTAACCCGAGCAATAACGACTTTTTCTCAATTTCTGCTTCTTACTGCTTATTATCGCACTTTTTTTTGGTCTTCATGGCTTAAACTCGAGGGGCTGACCTAACAATCGACTGTGCCAAAGGAATTCGCTGGCAAATAATACTTAGAGGTGTCTCAATTGCGATCTTTGTTTTTCAACAAATTTCCAATAAAAATAAAATACAAAAATAAAGCTGCGTATTCTTTTGAATACTTTTACAGTAAAACAATAAATAAATAAGATTTTTTACATTTTTTGACACCGGACATTTTTTCTAAACCATTTTTATCAATGTTTTAGACCATTCTGAGTAATCTGACATGAAAATCCAAATCAATTTTTTTTCGTGATTAAAAAAAAATTCCTCCATGGGGAAGCAAAATCAATATTAAAGTACATACCATACGATTCATCCTCATCAATATTGCCTTGAAGTTCGAGCAAAGTGGTTGGTCGATCGGGATTCCGAAGATGTCTCTCATCCTCAACAGTTTTCGTCAACGGCCTCACAGGATTCAAATCCTTTCCAGTTTCCTGATCCACATCCTTCATACTCAAGGACACTTTTTGTCCCGCAATGCTCAAAACTTTGACAAACACTTTTTGTCCTCTGTCTACAACATCGTTAGCGCTAGTGACTCGCCCTTCGCGTCTGAGTTGCGATATATGGACGAGTCCTTCCAATCTTCTTCTCAATCCTTCCAATTGTACGAAACAACCAAATGCCACAACATTCGCTATTTTTCCTGTGTAAATTTTGCCAACCTCCGGTTCAGAATTGTCAGGTGATGGCGATTTTTGTGGCTCTCTTCGCGAGCCTCTTTCTCGTCTTGTTTCCTTTCGATCGCGCGATCCTTGCCTGTGATTATTGTCCTTTGATCTTGATCGTCGACGTGTTCGCGATCGTTGACGTTTTCTGTCACGATTTCCATCGCGGGATCGAGATCTTGTTCTTCTTCTTCGGCTGCTGCGCGTCGGAGTTTTTGATCTTTGACGTCTGCCCCTTGATCTACTTCGGCGATCTCTTGATCTGCTGCGTTTGGTTCTTGATCTGCTTCGTTGTTCTCTTGATCTGCTGCGTTTGTGCCTCGATCGACTTCTACGATCTCTTGATCTGCTTCTTTTTGGTTCTTCTTCTTTTTTTGGGGGAGATTCGATCAGTGATTTTGTGGGCGGTTTTGGCTCGTTGGTGGATTTTGAGGACGAAGGATCGAAAGCTTCTAAAAATGCCATCGCATTTTTTACAACGTCCTCGTCTTTTTCCGCTGGTGGAGGCGAAGCCATTGGCTTATTTGGCATCGCTAAGGCGGGAAATTTGTTTGACATCTCATCCTGATGATGACTCGATACTTGGGATTCGCTTGAAGTATTTTTTACCGGCTTCATGTGCTGGATTATACGCAGCAAATTAGAGATGAAGGAATCCTGTGAAAAAAAAGAACACTCAGCAACTGTGAAGATAAAAAATTGGTCTGACAATCTATTTGACCGATTCGAACCGGTTTGATTTACATATTTGGCTGGTAATTTGGCGGGGTAATTAAAAACGGATTATTTAAAAGATTTTTTCATATTTTTGGATATTTTTTGTGGGTTTTTTTTTTAAATGGCGAAATTCTCGGCCATTTTATTGGCAGGGATTATGAGTATTTTTGATGCATGATTCTGAATATTATTATTATTTTTGAAATATATTAGTTACTAAATATTTTGAAAGTATTTCTAATTTTTTTTTGTGATGCCCATTGAAATTTTCTGAGCTATATTTAAAAAACACGGTTTTTTTTCTAAACCTATATTGAAAAAACACGGTTTTTTTTCTAAACCTATATTTAAAAAAAAACGGTTTTTTTTTCTAAACCTATATTTAAAAAACACGGTTTTTTTTAAATATATATTTTGAATTTAGTGAATTAGAGAATAGTCCACGTTGAATAATTTATAAAAATTATTGAAGCAATTTAACATCAAAATTGGTCTGACAATCTATTGGACCGATTCGAACCGGTTTGATTTACATATTTGACTGGTAATTTGGCGGGGAAATTAAAAACGAATTATTTAAAAGATTTTTTCATATTTTTGGATATTTTTCGTGAGTTCTTTTTTATATGGCGAAATTCTCGGCCATTTTATTGGCAGGGATTTTGAATATTTTTGATGCATGATTCTGAATATTATTGTTATTTTTGAAATATATTAGTTACTAAATATATTGAAAGTATTTCTAATTTTTTTTGTGATGCCCATAGAAATTTTCTGAGCTATATTTAGAAACACGGTTTTTTAAATATATATTTTGAATTTAGTGAATTACAGAATAGTCCACGTTGAATAATTTATAAAAATTATTGAAGCAATTTAACATCAAAATTGGTCTGACAATCTATTGGACCGATTCGAACCGGTTTGATTTACCTATTTGGCTGGTAATTTGGCGGGGAAATTAAAAACGGATTATTTAAAAGATTTTTTCATATTTTTGGATATTTTTCGTGAGTTCTTTTTTATATGGCGAAATTCTCGGCCATTTTATTGGCAGGGATTTTGAGTATTTTTAATGCATGATTCTGAATATTATTATTATTTTCAATATATATTAGTTACCTAATATATTGTAAGTATTTCTAATTTTTTTTGTGATGCCCATAGAAATTTTCTGAGCTATATTAAAAAAACACGGTTTTTTAAATATATATTTTGAATTTAGTGAATTAGAGAATAGTCCACGTTGAATAATTTATAAAAATTATTGAAGCAACTTAACATCAAAATTGGTCTGACAATCTATTGGACCGATTCGAACCGGTTTGATTTACATATTTGGCTGGTAATTTGGCGGGGAAATTAAAAACGGATTATTTAAAAGATTTTTTCATATTTTTGGATATTTTTTATGGGTTGTTTTTTATATGGCAAATTTCTCGACCATTTTATTGGCAGGGATTTTGAATATTTTTGATGCATGATTCTGAATATTATTATTATTTTCAATATATATTAGTTACTACATATATTGTAAGTATTTCTAATTTTTTTTGTGATGCCCATAGAAATTTTCTGAGCTATATTTAAAAAACACGGTTTTTTTTCTAAACCTATATTTAAAAAACACGGTTTTTTTTCTAAACCTATATTTAAAAAAAACCGTGTTTTTTAAATATATATTTTGAATTTAGTGAATTAGAGAATAGTCCACGTTGAATAATTTATAAAAATTATTGAAGCAATTTATCATCAAAATTGGTCTGACAATCTATTGGACCGATTCGAACCGGTTTGATTTACATATTTGGCTGGTAATTTGGCGGGGAAATTAAAAACGGGTTATTTAAAAGATTTTTTCATATTTTTGGATATTTTTCGTGAGTTCTTTTTTATATGGCGAAATTCTCGGCCATTTTATTGGCAGGGATTTTGAGTATTTTTAATGCATGATTCTGAATATTATTATTATTTTCAATATATATTAGTTACCTAATATATTTTTACATCTAGAATTTAAATAAGTACAAAAAATCGTCAATTTTCTTAAATTGAAAGTGTAGCGAAGAAATTTAAAAAATTTCAAGATAGTTAAAAATTCTTTAATATAAAAAACATTTGACTTTCTCTCACAAGTACGAAAAAACTGTGAAAGTCAGAGAAATTTTTTGGGACATATAAAAAAATGAATGGTAATTTTCAGAGAATTATTTTCAAAGGTGATTTAAGTAAGTTTAACGGAAGGTAAATTGATACTCACCGAAAATTCAGCTCCATTTTCGACAAGCACTTTTTTGAAGTCCTGGAATGTTTTATTTTTCTCCGACAAGTGGATAATAAATTCGGCTGAAACATAAAAGAATAAACATATATATAGTTCATAAGCATCCGCAAAAATTCATGAAAATATAATTTTGTATTATTAATCTATTACTTGAAAAAACTTTATTTACTCAACGTTGTAAATCATAGTTTTACCATTTTTTTTTCGTCTTTGAAATATAAAATAAAGAATAAAAATTTAGTGTATATTTACCCAAATCTTTGTCATTGAGGCCCAAATGATTTTCCAATTCCGTACAGATTTTGGACACCAGGGAAAGATGTTCCAATTTAGATACTTCGTCGACGTCCATCGTTCGTATTTATTAATTAATCTAGAAAAAACAAGAAACAAATTTTCAGTAAAAAGCTTTGAAGATTTAGGTAAAATATAAAATAAAGAAGGACTTTTCTCCTCAACTCGTTTTAAATAATTGCACTGTGTGTATTATGGATGCGGGCGCAGTTTATAAGTTGCGCGTTTCGAGTGTTGCGAACCTAGCGGCGTGTTCGCGTACTAACAGCAGCGACAGCGCCATTAGTTCATAATTGCGCCACTAAGTGGTTGAAAACACTACGAAATAACATTCTTTATAAAATAATTCACTATTAAACAGGGAATAAACTTTTTTTTTATCTTGAAGATTAGATTTAATAAACATAAATAAAACAAGACACATATCTTCAGTAAAAAACTTGGAACAAAACATGAAAAAAAATGTTTTTTTAGATAATTCATAAACGATTCATGTTAGAAGAAAAAAATACTTCAAGATGCATTTAATCTCAAAGCTGACAAAATGTGCACATGTTTTTGTAAACACTTTTTTGATAACATTTTTTGATAATCGCGTTTCTATCACCAATTATTATTTTTTTTCTTCTTTCATCCTTTAATGCACTGAGAGCGGCAAATTGTAATAGTTATTTCATATAACTATTAAATTCTAATTAATTTTATTTTAATTTTTAATCATTTTTTAATTAATTACATTTTAATAGTTATTTCATATTACTATTAATGTATAATCATAGAAATTCTGAAAAATACGCTGTTGAAGATCAAAATTTTCTAGCTTAGAGCCAAAATGGGGAAAATTTTTCTTCATATAGTTTTTAAGTTTTTTTTATTTAAAAAATTATAAATAAATAGAAAAAAAAATCAGTCTACTATGGACTTGTCAAACATTTCTGTAAGTATATGAAACTGTATTTTTCAGAATTTTTTCAGATTTTTAAATTATGGCATGCTGGCGCTAGAAAAATTTCTAAAAATCTGCAAAAATGTAAAAAAATCCGAGTTTACATAAATAAACGTTTGACCAATCACTAGTAGTAGATTATTTTTTTTCTATTTTTAAATATTTTTTTAAATCAAAAAAGTTTAAAAACTATAAGAAGAAAAATCTTGCCCATTTTGGCTATAAGCTAGAAAATTTTGATATTCAACAAAGTATTTTTCAGAATTTTTTCAGATTTTTAAATTATGACATTCGAAATGTCACTTTAAAAAAATATTAAAAACAAAATTTGCATAGAAAAAATAAAAATAAAAAATCTGGTGCATTTGAGGGTCTAACTAATCCTACAAAAAATTACGAGCCAAATCGGGGAGGTCGAGGGTCAGACCCAGGTCGAATCGGGATGGAATGCCCCATATGCAGCATAATCTATTTTGTGTAATCAAATTTTCTATATTTCAGTATAAATATCGAGATAATCGCTATACCTTAATGACTGATAAAATACGATTGTTGGCATATTTATCGCTCTGTCCAATACGTTGGAAAACGTTATAAGTTTGCCAATAATTATATCACGTAGTAAAAAATAAATTTGTTACATCCGAGAGCTGCCGCGAAAAAATAATTTAGTTATATAATGAGAGTAAAAGTGCTCGAAATTCGACCAACAATTCGTCGGCCAGGTATTTACAGTTGAAATAAATAAATAATGCAAATTTAACGACGTTTCGAAAAGTTTATTGTTAAAAGTGCAGGATTTTTAAATAAAATGTATAGGTGTTTGTTAATTTTTTTTATAAAATATAAAAACGTTTGCAGCCGTTTGTTGTAAAATTTTCAGACGTTTGCAGCCGTTTGTTGTAAAATTTTCAGACGTTTGCAAACGTTTGTTGTAAAATTTTCGTACGTTTGCAAACGTTTGTTGTAAAATTTTCGTACGTTTGCAAACGTTTGTTGTAACATTTTCGTACGTTTGCAAACGTTTGTTGTAAAATTTTCAGACGTTTGCAAACGTTTGTTGTAAAATTTTCAAACGTTTGCAAACGATTGTTGTAAAATTTTCAGACGTTTGCAAACGTTTGTTGTAAAATTTTTAGACGTTTGCAAACGTTTACCCGTGAAGAAATCTTATCAGGGTGCTTCCAAGGCCCCGATTAATATTCCCTAATTCTCTTCGGGGCCTTATGTGGAAGCCTCATAGGGTTTCGCAAATGATGGTCACGCTTTTTTCTGCGGGACCTTTAAAGGCTAAATGTTAGGGGCCTTTAAAGGCAAAATAATGAGGACCTTTTAAGGCTACCCTATTAAGTCCTTACTAAAATAATAAAGAAATTTAATTTAAAAATATATATTTCTTATTATTTAGTCGAGTAATGTTGCACTTTTAATTAGATATTTCGTCTTTCTCTACACGATGGTACATATTAATCGCTGAAAAAACATATTACATTTTTTTTTTACATTGACGGGAATCGAACCTAGAACCCTCCGGATGGTGTAGTTGCGCTGCGCCTTAGCTCTCTTGGCCATTCAAATCATATGAATATGCAATTTTTTTGTCTATTTGAATGACTGTAATATGAAATATGAAATAAAATTAATGTAATATAGTCAGAACTTGATAGATTTACATGACTGCTTCTGATGTGTAAAAATAAAAGCACATTCAGTTATTTTTTTACAGAAATTGGTTATATCGAATAAGGTACATTGTATCGTTGTTGTCATCTATAATTATATTCCACAAAATTGCTTGTTTTATCGTTTGCGCGAATTAGTTCGTTTGTATCTAGATGCGTGACTTTCTGACTGACGTGAGGGCCAGTATTAGAATGGGTGACCACCTGGCTGACTTTGACGGTCATTAGTTGGATAGGTGACCACCAATTTTGCCATGGAAACCTCGGATTGCCATATAAGATCCTCATCTGGCAAATTTATTATTGATTTGTTTACTTTATGCCATGGTTAAGCCTGACTGGGCCTTTAATTAATTAACTTATCAAGGCCTTATTAAACTTCACCATGGTCTTATGAGATCCTTATTTGGCAAAATTATGATTAATTAGTTTACTTGGTATCATGATGAAGCCTGACTGGGCCCTTAAGTAATTACCCTATCAAGCCCTTATTGAACTTCGCCATAGAAACCTAGAATTTCCTTATGAGACCCTTAGGTGGCAAAATTATTATTGATTTCTTTATTTGGTGCCATGATTAAGCCTGACTGGGCCCTTAAGGGGTTAGGCCACTCTAGAATTTTCGAAAAATCGATTTGTTTTTTCTCCTTGGAAATGACTTCATTAGGGTTTCTAGAATGCTGTCCCAAAAGATTATTGCAGGCAAAAATTTGTAAATGCCCCATTTTCGAATTTTAATGGGAGGCCGCCCGGTCATCAGGGAACCTCTATTGTGTGCGCTTCGGTAAAGGTACTGAGAAGGGTCAAAGCAGGTATACGGCAGATAAACGCGTTTATCTCAAAACTGCTCTTTTCAAGTTGGCCGGAAACATAACTCAAAAAGTTTACCACCGATTTATTTGAAATTTTGGATATATCTTCAAAAATACATTATCCACAGAAGTAAGTAGGATTTTTTTTAAAGTTGCATAGTTTTTTTGTTATTGATAATTTTCGAACGATTTTTAGGCCAAATTTTTTAACTTTCACTTTAGATGCTCGCCATTTTCTCAAAAATGCCTGTATCGAAAAAATCCTACGTACTTCTCTAGCTACTGTTACGTATAAGTGAAAACCGTTAAAAAACTCATCATAATTAAAAAATTACAGTAGCTGTGTGTCCGGCCGTGGATTCCAAAAAAAAAGAGATGTCATCGCAACAACGCTGTACAGCCGCCATTTTTTAATTAATTACTATGAAAAAATTACTATATACAGTTAATGATATGTACAATAAATACCCTTTCTCAAAAAATCGATGTCTCTAATAGTTTTTCTGAAAAAAATTCCCAAAAAAAGCCTTTTTTGTGGCCCTCTAGAGTGGCCTAACCCGTTAAGTGATTACCCTATCAAGCCCTTATTAAACTTCGCCGTGGCAACCTAGAATTGCCTTATGAGGCCCTTACGTGGTCAAAATTATTATTGATTTATTTACTTGGTGCCATGATTAAGCCCGACTGGGCCCTTAATTAATTGCCCTAATATAGCCCCATTAAATATCGGCATGAAACCCTACAGTTTCCTTAGTAGGTCCCTAATTGGGAGTGATATGGAACTCACTTTTATATGGTGTCCACATTAAAGCCCGATAGGGCCCTAAGTTATCTTAGGGCAACCCTAATATTTTTTTTCACGGGATATAAATGTTGTAAAATTTTCAGACGTTTGCAAACGTTTGTTGTAAAATTTTCGTACGTTTGCAAACGTTTGTTGTAAAATTTTCGTACGCTTGTAAACGTTTGTATTAAAATTTACTGACGTTTGCAGACGTTTGTTACATGGAAATATTTAAAACGCAGTTTACCGCTAATTTTATCGAATATTCTACAACCGGTTTAAACGCAATTTAATTTAAAAAAAAAACGCGATGGAAACCAACAAAAGTATTTATAAAAATTATAAACATCTTCAAAATGAATTTTTCAAATGAGAAACTTAGTTGTGATTAGTTACAAATTGACAATATAAGCGTTACGTAAAAATAATTTTCTACAATTTCATTGTTTTTAATATTCTAATAATTTTCAGAGATTTTTTTTAAATTAAAAAAGCAATTCATTTACAATTTATTGCAACTTTATTTGTAAAAAAAGATTCCACAAAATTATGAAAACTTGTTAAGTGAAGTATCAATTTATGGTTTTGCTGAGATTTTATTACAAGTTTACGATATTACAGAAAAACAAAAAAAAATTTGATTCATCAACATATTTACGAATTTAATACCAAATGATTTTACGAGATTAAAAAAAAAGTTGTTTTGTGCTAAAATAAATACTTGAATAATTGAGCGAAATTGTTTTCGTCTCGTAAAAATAAAAATTTCTTAATAGATGAAAGTATTTTTTAAAATTTTTATTATAAGTATTTTCGAATTTATATTAAAATTTTTATAATTTTTCAATATGTTTATTATCATTATTTACTCCTGTGTAATATTTCATAATTTTCTTACATTTATTACTCTATTAATTTAATATTTTTCAGTACGTTAATTCTTTAACAAATTTGTTTCTACAATTTTTTATGAATATTTATTTATGTTCATTATTATTTTATTTAATAATATTATCTAATGAAATTATTTTTTTAAATACACGTTTCAAAATTGTAACGTGTATTTTTCTATTAATTTAATGTTTTTTCGTACATTCATGATTTTACAAATTTACAAACGCTTCAATAATATAATACGTTTGTATATCACTCGATCAGAGAATAATTTATATGTAGGAAGGCAACTATGCTTAGCATTAGTGAACCTGAGAATGGAAAAACGGTGTAAATTTGGAAGAAAGCGATTTAAAAAAAAAATGCAGAGGGCCTTGTTAGAAGAGTGGGGATATGCGATGCAAAAATGGCACTTCGACGCTAGCGTTCGACGCATAAACACGTAAACTATTCTCAAAAACGTCCCCCTTAATATGGAAACCAACCTTACCTCTACGATTCATTAACACCAAAAATCATTCCCTCGTCGTTATGAAAAAACTACGAAAACACTGATAAATACTTTTCACGAAATTGATGCACATTTGACAAAAGCAAGTTTCACAATACGATAAAAGATCCTTGCACTGTTGAAGTTCAGTGCAAACTGAGAAGAATACTCAGCACATGTGCTCAGGTGGCCTCGCATCAACTTATGCGAGCGCCCTTCTCGACTTTGCAGCTGTCGTTTCGTTACGTTGAACTAGAATTGATTTTTTAAATTTACCGACTGTTGGTAAGTTACCGACAGATTTCTACCCTTTGAATGAGAAAAATTCTATCACTAAATTTTTTGTTCATTTATTTATAAATTTGTGATTTAAGAGTACTATTTTTTTTTGTACGAGTAGATCGTCATTTTTTTTTCGAAGTCATATTAAGGTGATGCGACACTCGGTCGGTATAAAAATACGGACCTTGTTTAGTCGGACGTTGGGAAAGCAGATTTCTACTTTCTAGATTATCGTTTTTATTATTATAATCATACTTATGTTTATAATAAATAGGAATTGTTTAGTAGATTCATATGTGGGTGAAAATAATAAATATTGGAACACGTTATTTTTTTCAATTTCAAATATTTGGGGTGAATATGCAACACAATGGTAAATATTCAGCAGACTAGGAATTATTTTTTTTGTATTATCCGGCCGTCGATAAGTTACCGGCAGATTTCCACCCTGTGAATAAATTTTTATGAAAAATAGTATCACATTAAATTTTTTGGTTTAATTATTTATAAATGGAAAATTTTAGAGAATTATTTTTTTTGTAAGAATAGGTCGTAATTTTTTGTCGAAGTAATATTAAAATTTGTGAAACTCGGTCGGTATGAAAATACAAACCTTATTTTGCCGGACATTGGTAAAGCAGATTTCTACTTTTTTAGATTATCGTTTTTATAATTATAATCATAATTATGTTTATAATCAATAAGATTTATTTAATAGATGAATATGTGGGTGAAAAAATTAAATATGGGAACACGTTATATTTTTCGAGTTCAAACATTTGGAGGGAATATACACAATGTAAATATTGAACAAACTAGAAATGATTTTTGGTGTATCATTTGGCCGTTGGTAAGTTACCGACCGATTTCTATCGTGTGAATCAATTTTCATGTTAAATGGGATTGCAATAATTTTTTTTGTTTAATAATTTCTAAATTTGAAACTTAAGAGAATTATTTTTTTTGTAAGAATAGGTCGTAACTTTTGGTCGAGTTCATATTAAGAGCATGTGAAACACCTTCCCCCCCCGAACATTCCGGTCTCAATCGGTATCAAAAACTGTAATCAACTTTTTTCATGCATACTGACATTTTACAGCTTCAAAAAGAGTTTCATCGAATGCTCCAGTGATATTCGCATTCGATGAAATTCTTTTTGAAGCTGTAAAATGTCAGTATGCGTGAAAAAAGTTGATTACAGTTCTTATTACCGACTGTGGTATTTCACATGCTCTTAAGGTTATGTGATACTCGGTCGGTATGAAAATACCATTCCTATTTTGCCTGACGTTGGTAAAGCAGATTTCTACTTTTCAGATTATCGTTTTTATTATTATAATCATACTTGTGTTTATAATAAATAGGAATTAATTAGTAGGTTGATATGTGGGTGAAAAAAATTAAATATCGGAACACGTGATATTTTTCGATTTCAAATATTTGGAAGGAATATGCAACACAATGGTAAACATTCAACAAATAACAAAACTTTTTATTACTATGTAGAAATTTCGTACAACTGGTCGCTAAGATCTCGAAATTCATTGGAAGCCTCGCAATGTTCCAGAAGTGCCGGACTTATTTTTGTTTCGCCGTAATAAGCGCCTGCCAAAGATCCTGCCATTGCAGCTATTGTGTCCGTATCGCCGCCAAGACTTATCTGTAAAATAAACAACAAATTTCTATACCATATATAATTACCGATTTTATAAAAATGTACGTTCAATGATCGTGAAATTTGTTATGAGTAAAGGTAAATTTTTCTACAGAAATATATGTTATATAAGTTGCCAAAACATTTGTCACTAAAAAAAAATTATAATAGTTCGAAATAAGTTTTAAAAAATCACTGAATTACTTACAAGAATTTATCTTAAATTTTTTTAAATATTTAAAAAAAAAATTTATCACAGACTTTTCGATATTATTAGTAGTTAAAATAAATGTTCTTTTTTTTTTGAGAAACGCCGATTTTTCCCCAAATAAGAAATTTAATACCGGTTCTACAAAATTGAAACGTTGGAGCCTCTTAATATACTTACAGCGTATTGAATGGCTCTTCTCATAGGATTATCAGTCTCTATTCCTTTGATCGGTTTCTGCGCCCGAAGAAAGCAAAAAATAGCGGTAGGAACCGATCGCAGCGCTACAACATCGTTGCCCAATTCTTGAACTACTTTTTCCGCGTAAGGTGCTTCATCTTGATTCAACCACTTTTTTATCACAGCAAGCTGACTTTTGAAGGGCTGCGCCTCGACAATATCCATACTTTGGTCATTTAAACAAATGAAATATATATGTTGTTAATCTGTTTTTACAAGAATTTTTGAAAACTATTCGAAAGGATAATATCGTTAAATTTCTCACCCTTCATCGTTCACTTCTATAAAATTCATTTTTTCAATCAATTCCTCAACGAAATTAATGGTATCGAGCTCCACTTCTGGATCCAATAACAGAGCTTGTTGAATCGCAATGGCCTGAAAATAATTTTTTGTAATGTATTTAAAAAAACAAAATTATACTTTGTTAAGGGGCCGGAGAATCTATCGATTAACGAAAATGTTAAATTATCTTAAGGATTTTTCTGAAGGATTTAACTATAACAATATATTTATTTAACCGATACTTTTATTCCTTGGATCATAAAAAATTTAATTATTTAGATTTTTCGGGATATTGTTTTTCTTGTATACCGATTTCCTTTTATTTTGGTATTTTGAAAAATCGACTTTCTGCTATACCGATTTTTCGAAAATTACACTTTTATTAACACCTTTTTTCAGTAAATCGATTATCAGTTTTACCGATTATTCGAAGTATCGATTTTTTGTTTTTTTCCTTCCTTTTATACAAACTGTACGAAAAATCGATCTTCTGTTATATCGATTTTTCAGAAAATCGATCTTTTGTTATGCCGATTTTTCAGAATATCGATTTTCTGTTATGCCGTTTTTACGAAAATTCTATTTTTTATACCGATTTATCGGAAAACCGATCTTCTGTTATGCCGATTTTTCGGAATAACAATTTTCTTGCAGTCCGTTTTTACGAAAAAAAAATTTTATACCGATTTTTCGGAAAATCGATCTTTTGTTATGCCGATTTTTCAGAATATCGATTTTCTGTTGTGTCGTTTTTACGGAAATTCTATTTTTTTATGCCGATTTATCGGAAAACCGATCTTCTATTATGCTGATTTTTGGCAATATCAACTTTCTTTCAGTCCGTTTTTACGAAAAAAAAAATTGTACCGATTTTTCGGAAAATCGATCTTTTGTTATACCGATTTTTCGGAAAATCGATCTTTGGTTATACCACTTTTTCAGAAAATCGATCTTTAGTTATACCGATTGTTCGGAAAATCGATCTTTTGTTGTGTCGATTTTTCAGAATATCGATTTTCTGTTATGCCGTTTTTACGAAAAATCTATTTTTTATACCGATGTTTCGGAAAATCGATCTTCAGTTATGCCGATTTTGCAGAATATGGATTTTCTTTTATGCCTTTTTTTTACGAAAAATCTATTTTTTATACCGATTTATAAAAACCGATTTTTTTCATTCGGGTATCTGGAAAAAAATCGTTTCCTTCCAATACCGACTTTAAAAAAAATCAATCTTACGTCTTTTGAATGCCCCACTTATGTTCAACGCTATTTTTTAAATATATAAAAGATAGAAAATGTACCTGAAGTATCGCACCATCGATGCCCATTTCATGGGTATGAGTGATTTCCGTTTCTCGTCTAGTCATATCAAGAAGTTTATTGTACTCTTGATGGCAAAAAAGGGCGATCGGTGTGATTCTCATAGCGCCTCCATTTCCCAAAGAGCCGCTGCCGCCAAATTGTTCTTTAGCCGGTCCCAAAATATCGGTAAATTTATTAGCTCGCAATTTTTGAAAAACCTGTAATCACAATCGCGTAAGTTGCCAAAAATTTAAATGTTTGTGTTGAATAAGTGAATTGTCGATTAAAAAACGATATATTGACTTTTTTCTCGATTTACTAGAAAACATTCGATCTCATTCGTTCTTATAATTTTTATTTTCTTCCTTTCCATAGTTTGCGCTCTAAACATCCGTTGAATTATAATAGGGTGGGATTTATAGTTATCGAATAATCATACTAACAGTGATAACGCCGGCACCATAACATCGATTAGGATCTTGGTAATAACTTTTAACGAATTTCTTCGCTAAGTCGCAGATATCCACGCCTCGATTTTCTATCAATGACTGAGCTACTGAACGAGTCATTGCTGAGTCGTCCGTGAATTTCATTACCGGAGCTAAAAATCAGTGAACAACATTTTTTAAATTGTTGACTTTTTTAAAATAATTTTTCAGATTGAAATATAATTCTAATTGCCTCTAAATGAATTATGTTAACTCCAAATAGATTCAGTTGACTTAAAGTAAAGCCAAATGGCTCAAAATAAATTCAGTGGGTTCAAAATAAATTCGGTTAGTATAACATAAATTTGTTTAATTTATAATAAGATTAGTTGCCCGCAAATTAAAGTCAATTGGTTCAAAATAAATTTAGTAGGTTCAGTAAAGTCAGTTAATTTTTAATTAATGTAGCTGACCCTAAATAAATTTAGAGGGTTCAATAAAAAATTCAGTTTACTCCACATAAATTCAGTGGGCTTGAAAAAATGTAGTTTAATTCAAATAAAGTTAGTAGGCTCCGAAAAAATGTAGTTGACTCCAAATAAAGTTAGTAGGCTAAAAAAAATGTAATTGACCCCAAATAAATTTCGTGTGCCCAAAAAAAAAAAAAAAAAAAAAATTTAAATCCCAATAAATTGAGTGAGCTCTAAAAAAAATTAAGGAAAATCCAAATAAATTGTGTGGACTCCAAAAAATATAATAGACTTCAAATAAATTCAGCCTGCTTCAAACACAATTTGATTCCAAATAAATTCAGTGAGCTCCAAATATATTAAGTTGACTCCAAACGAATTTATTGGGTTAAAAAAAAATGTTATTGACTCTAAATAAATTCACTGGACTCCAAATGAATTTAGTTGAACTCCAAATATATGTATTTTTTTTTAATTCCAGTAACTCTGACTAAATAGTTTTTTTTTCTCATGACAATAAATCTGTTTCTTTGCTGTAAAAATTCTATAAGAATAATTTTTGCTTCATTTTGATTCTGATCAAAATCAGCCATTTTTACAAATTATAAATATGTATATTTTAGTTTTTGGTAGCCAACAGGATTTTTTTTTTATTTTAGAGAAGTTATGATTTGCAAAATTAATGTTTGTTATTTTTTAAAAATTTGAAATAAATGTTACATAACAAGATTCTTTATATTGGTAATTTAAAAATTGGTAAATAAATTATACCAACCCTTGAAAGGGGGACCTTCAAGTTTATCCAGAGATTTTTGAAGTACCATTTTTTGGCCACTGGTGAGAGTGGCATCACCTTCATATGGACTTCCCAAACAATCTCCAGTCAAAACACCCAACATTGAGCCACGAAATTTTCGTCTCAATAGTGCCATTTCCATTTTTGCCATATTTTTATTACCTTATAGTTTCAATCACATCTGCATCCGCTACCTTTAATAAATTGAAGTTAAAAAATGAAAATTTTATCAACCGGCTAACGGTAAAATCGTGAGACATAACCTAAAAAAAGTTACTCCAAAGTAGAATTTTGTGAGAAGAACCATAAATACCTTTTTCAACGGATACTCAATAAAAGCAACGAAATTTTGCGAATTTTTTGAATCCGGGAAGTCGAAAAACTGTAATGGCGTTGTGGAAAAGAAGTAGTTTTATTCAGTGTTTTATTTTATGCCGTAACGTTAAGATCTAATTCCGGTCATATTTATTTAGGAAGGATTTATTCAGTCACATGAGATAGCAAAAAAGTGCATCTAAACGACATCTTCCGGATATGTTCGAAAATAATTTGTAGACTAAAATTGCATCGGTCGGTTATGCAAACTTCGTGCACTTTTGATCGGTAACGAAAACTGTAGTTTAATTTACTCTGAATCGGTCAATATTTTAGATAAAAGGTAATTTCGTTTTAATTCTTCAATCTACTTTGCAATAATTGAATTTATTTTTTTTCCCCTCACATTCGAATTACGTATGTGTTTTTTTAAATTACAGATTGTGTTACCGATTACAGTTTCTGAATGTGATACATCACCTAGAGATGGCACCACTTGGAGTTTCCGCGTCGTTACCATGGAACCGAGAGAAGCTGTTTTTAGGCGGCGCCATTTTGAATCTAGGGTAATAA
The DNA here is from genome assembly GCA_963970395.1 of Ephialtes manifestator. Taxonomy (NCBI): domain Eukaryota; kingdom Metazoa; phylum Arthropoda; class Insecta; order Hymenoptera; family Ichneumonidae; genus Ephialtes; species Ephialtes manifestator. The sequence goes on along the minus strand of OZ019968.1, from coordinate 4,610,661 downwards.
ACAAAGAATAAATTTCGTGCTATATCTGAAATCCGATCATCGTGAAGGAAATACAGGTTTTTACAAATAAAGTGCAATTAAAGGACATTTTACGGATTTCTTCGAATATAATTTGTAGCCTAAAATTGTATCGGTCGGTTATGCAGAATTTGTACACTTTTGATCGGTAACGAAAACTGTAATTTCATTTACTCTGAACCGGTCAATATTTTAGACAAAACATAATTTCGCTTTAATTCTTCAATCTACTTGGTAATAATTGAATTTAGTTTTCTTTTTCTCAAATTCGAATTACTTTGTGTTTTTTTAAATTACAGATTGTGTTACCGTTTACAGTCTCTGAATGTGTGACACATCGCCTACAGATGGCACCACTTGAAGTTTCCGCGTTGTTACCATAGAACCGAGAGAAGCTGTTTTTAGGCGGCGCCATTTTAAATCTAGGGTAATAAACAAAGAATAAATTTCGTGCTATGTCTGAAATTCGATCATCGTGAAGGAAATACTGTCATAAAGGTTTTTACAAAAAAGTGCATCTAAACGACATCTTCCGGATATGTTCGAATATAATTTGTAGACTAAAATTGCATCGGTCGGTTATGCAAACTTCGGGCACTTTTGATCGGTAACGAAAACTGTAGTTGAATTTACTCTGAACCGGTCAATATTTTAGATAAAAGGTAATTTCGTTTTAATTCTTCAATCTACTTTGCAATAATTGAATTTAGTTTTTTTTCCTCAAATTCAAATTACTTTTGTGTTTTTATGATTACAGATTGTGTTACCGATTACAGTTTCTGAATGTGTGACACATCTCCTAGAGATGGCACCACTTGGAGTTTCCACGTCGTTACCATGGAACCGAGAGAAGCTGTTTTTAGGCGGCGCCATTTTGAATCTAGGGTAATAAACAAAGAATAAATTTCGTGCTATATCTGAAATCCGATCATCGTGAAGGAAATACAGGTTTTTACAAAAAAAAGTGCAATTAAAGGACATTTTACGGATTTCTTCGAATATAATTTGTAGCCTAAAATTGTATCGGTCGGTTATGCAGAATTTGTACACTTTTGATCGGTAACGAAAACTGTAATTTCATTTACTCTGAACCGGTCAATATTTTAGACAAAAGATAATTTCGCTTTAATTCTTCAATCTACTTGGCAATAATTGAATTTAGTTTTCTTTTTCTCAAATTCGAATTACTTTGTGTTTTTTTAAATTACAGATTGTGTTACCGTTTACAGTCTCTGAATGAGTGACACATCGCCTACAGATGGCACCACTTGAAGTTTCCGCGTTGTTACCATAGAACCGAGAGAAGCTGTTTTTAGGCGGCGCCATTTTAAATCTAGGGTAATAAACAAAGAATAAATTTCGTGCTATGTCTGAAATTCGATCATCGTGAAGGAAATACTGTCATAAAGGTTTTTACAAAAAAGTGCATCTAAACGACATCTTCCGGATATGTTCGAATATAATTTGTAGACTAAAATTGCATCGGTCGGTTATGCAAACTTCGGGCACTTTTGATCGGTAACGAAAACTGTAGTTTAATTTACTCTGAACCGGTCAATATTTTAGATAAAAGGTAATTTCGTTTTAATTCTTCAATCTACTTTGCAATAATTGAATTTAGTTTTTTTTTCCTCAAATTCGAATTACTTTTGTGTTGTTTTTAATTACAGATTATGTTACCGATTACAGTTTCTGAATGTGTGACACATCGCCAAGAGATGGCACCACTTGAAGTTTCCGCGTTGTTACCATAGAACCGAGAGAAGCTGTTTTTAGGCGGCGCCATTTCAAATCTAGGGTAATAAACAAAGAATAAATTTCGTGCTATGTCTGAAATTCGATCATCGTGAAGGAAATACTGTCATAAAGGTTTTTACAAAAAAGTGCATCTAAACGACATCTTCCGGATATGTTCGAATATAATTTGTAGACTAAAATTGCATCGGTCGGTTATGCAAACTTCGTGCACTTTTGATCGGTAACGGAAACTGTAATTTAATTTACTCTGAACCGGTTAATATTTTAGATAAAACGTAATTTCGCTTTAATTCTTCAATCTACTTTGCAATAATTGAATTTAGTTTTTTTTCCTCAAATTCAAATTACTTTTGTGTTTTTATGATTACAGATTGTGTTACCGATTACAGTTTCTGAATGTGTGACACATCTCCTAGAGATGGCACCACTTGGAGTTTCCACGTCGTTACCATAGAACCGAGAGAAGCTGTTTTTAGGCGGCGCCATTTTGAATCTAGGGTTATAAAAAAAGAATAAATTTCGTGCTATGTCTGAAATCCGATCATTGTGAAGAAAATACAGGTTTTTACAAAAAAAGTGCAATTAAAGGACATCTTACGGATTTCTTCGAATATAATTTGTGGCCTAAAATTGTATCGGTCGGTTATGCAGAATTCGTACACTTTTGATCGGTAACGGAAACTGTAATTTAATTTACTCTGAATCGGTCAATATTTTAGATAAAAGGTAATTTCGCTTTAATTCTTCAATCTACTTTGCAATAATTGAATTTATTTTTTTTCCCCTCACATTCGAATTACGTATGTGTTTTTTTAAATTACAGATTGTGTTACCGATTACAGTTTCTGAATGTGATACATCACCTAGAGATGGCACCACTTGGAGTTTCCGCGTCGTTACCATGGAACCGAGAGAAGCTGTTTTTAGGCGGCGCCATTTTGAATCTAGGGTAATAAACAAAGAATAAATTTCGTGCTATGTCGGAAATCCGATCATCGTGAAGGAAATACAGGTTTTTACAAAAAAAAGTGCAATTAAAGGACATTTTACGGATTTCTTCGAATATAATTTGTAGCCTAAAATTGTATCGGTCGGTTATGCAGAGTTCGTACACTTTTGATCGGTAACGAAAACTGTACTTTAATTTACTCTAAACCGGTCAATATTTTAGATAAAAGGTAATTTCGTTTTAATTCTTCAATCTACTTTGCAATAATTGAATTTAGTTTTTTTTTTCCTCAAATTCGAATTACTTTTGTGTTTTTTTTATTACAGATTATGTTACCGATTACAGTTTCTGAATGTGACACATCGCCAAGAGATGGCACCACTTGAAGTTTCCGCGTCGTTACCATGGAACCGAGAGAAGCTGTTTTTAGGCGGCGCCATTTTGAATCTAGGGTAATAAACAAAGAATAAATTTCGTGCTATGTCGGAAATCCGATCGTCGTGAAGGAAATACTGTCATAAAGGTTTTTACTAGTTGTAATATTCTAGTTGTAATATAGTTGATTTTTTTTCAGTTATTCATTCCAATGGTTGGAGCTTGCTACATTTTTTTCAAATTTTTCATCGCACATTTCGCGCACTCGTGAATTTCTAAAAACTGCGTTTAAAATTTTTCGAATGCACGTATCTTCTTGGATATAAGTCGTGTCGTAAAAAATCCTACATAAAAGTTTTTCACTTTGATGTATACTTTTATGTAAATTTATTAAAAATTTTTTTTAACTCTTCCGAAGCATTGATTTTTAATTACTAAACATAAAAATCGATTTTTCAAAAACTTGGACATTTTTTATTTTTTCAAAAAAAAATCTCTAAAATACTATTCATAAAGACGAACATTTTAAGCATAGTGCGGGAAGTGGGACAATCTTTTTTTCGATTTTTTTATGAGAGCTTTTAAATTAAATAAAAAATGTAAACTCTCATAAAAAATCGGAAAAAAATTGTTCCTCTTTGGGACAAAAAATTGGGAGTAGGATATTTTATTATTCGATTTTTTAATGAGAGTTTGAAAGATTAAGAAAAAACTTTAACTCTCGTAAAAGAACATAAAAAAATTGTCCCGCTCCCAATTTTTTGTTCATTTAAATTTTTTTTGCAAAATAGTAGTGTAAATTCCAGAAAACGTAATTTTTATTCTTTTAGAATAAATTCTTTGATTTTTTCGAAAACATTTGACTTTTTTAAAGAAGCTTTCAGTATTTTTTTTTTTTGAATTTGTAAAATGCTTTAAAAAATTCACAAATTTTAAATATATTTTTGTAAAAAGTGTAAAAAGAATTTTTGAAAATGCAATTTACGAGTTTGTCATAAATTTCAATGGATTCAGAATCGACTCATGAAAATCAGCTAATTAATTAGACCAAAAAAAGTTTTCTATCGAGATTAAATTATTATTTTTCATATCAATTTAAAACTCATTTACCATTACGATTATTATGTAAAATTGATTTTCCAATATCTTCACGATGTTAATATTTTTTAAACGTTTCATTAGAAATGTATGTCTGATAAATCCTTAAGGTGGTACAAAAATTATTTTAAAAAATTCAGCAATTAAATTTTCTATGGGATTATAATTTTCTAGGAAACAAAATTTTTTAAGCAAACCTTAAAAATAATGTATATCCAGACGATTGCATCAACGATTAATGATCCATTAGGAAACATGAGCAGTTTATTAAAAAGAAGGAGCACTCAACAATATTTTAACATCTTTGGTTCGACCCTCGCTACAATAATAATATTAATAATAATTGTAGTTTTTATTTTATTTTTTTCATCTTCTATGTGTCTATGCGTGTAATGCCTAATAAGTAATTAATTAATTACTAGCAAACACGCGTTTATTTTTTTTCTTCTCTTATTTTGCACCGAAAATCGGTGAGAAAAATGCTAACAGCAATTCGTCTTTATGAATTATACATCGACGATAAACTCGAGTTTATCGTTTGTATTTTTATTACCAACCTGAGAAATACAATGTGCGCGCGCACATAATATTTTCCATTTTTTTTTCCCCTCAATTCTCTAGAAGTACCAACCTAAATTCATTTAATTTTAATTGTACGTATTTCACGCACGCGATAATTTTTTTTTTCATGATAATTCCTCACACAATTCTCTTATTATTCACATTTCTATCAATCACTCAAAAATTCATCATTCGCACAAATCTTTTCGAGTCTCATTTTGTTTTATTTCACATTATACATTTTCATACTCGTTTCTTATCTTTAGGTTTTGATATCAGAAGGGGAGCGGCCAAATTTATATTTTTTTTTCTGATTAATTGATTATCGAGCGAAGAAAAATTTGGTAATCAGTTTTTTGTTCTATGTTAAAAAAACTATAGTAATTTTTTTATGTTATAAATTTTTTAACTCTTTCTATAAATCATTTGCAGAAATATTTAAAAAAAACATAAATGGAAAAATCCCATATATTATCCCCACTTTATTAGTTTATTTATTCATCAAATAATTTAATAATATTTTTCATGTAGATTTAAAAAATAACATGAAAAGATAAATAGTGAGAAAAAAATAACTCAATATTTTCTTCATTTATTTCTTGTGTGTTTAATCATTTTTATGAAAAGCCATTTTCAAGTAAATTTTATGGAGAACCATTAGAATTTATTTTTAATTAATAAATAAAATAAAAATAAAAAATGAAATAAAATAAATTAAAAATAAAAAAAACAATTTTTAATAAATAAAAATATCCCACAAAAACAATTTTTCATAGACGTAAAATTTTAAAAAATCTTAGATAATTTTTGAAGATGCAAATATACAGAAATTTACTATACAGAAAAAAATTAAATAAAATATTACGCAAGAATAAAAAAAGACTTATATAAAAAATCACTATAGTTATTTTCCTGAACGAATTTTTTTTTTCCCGAAAAAACGATTGTCATGATTTGAAAAAAAATTCTGGCTGCAACAATAATTTATAAAAATAAACAAAAACTTTGAATGATTGTCCGCTCCACCTCTATGGCTTGGTGTTTCATTGTCGTCGATGTTGATCATCAATTCTCTAATATTTATTAAGATTATCTCTTTTATTTTTTTTCTCGCATTCTCATCGAATTTCACTTCGGCGCATTTATACCACGAGAAATACGATTATCTTATAACGTTATACTATAATTATATATACTATTTTTTTTCATTACAATAATTGTAATAATCGCTTAATACCTAAGATCTTTTTCACGTTAACAACAAATCTTACAAAATTAATTCTAAAGGTATTCGTAATAATACTAATAATAATAATAACCATAATAATAACCTGGGTACCACATTTTCGTAGTACTAATAATTGGAATAATATATAATACAGTTTATTATACTATAGAAGATTTTTTTTCTTTTTTTTTTTCAACGCGAAAATGCACATCCAGTGGGATTTGAATAGAAATCGTGCAGTAGCGCCACAGGCCGCGCAAATTATGTACTAATCATTTATTTCAACCGTTTGGAGTCCGATTCCATTTCATGGTAATTTTTTTTTTCATGGCTAACGATTTTATCGCACACATAACCGCGATAAGTTTGAATATTTTTAAGTATATAGATATATGGTGACGATTATTCTTTTCTCTGTTTGTGTTTGTGTGTTTGTTTTTTTTTTTTAGTTTTTTTTTATTTGTTGTTCTTGAGGCAGTTATGGCGTTGAACAAGAGAGGAATTCCTCGATAATAGAGGGCATCCATGTCGCGTTACTTGTAGTATTTTTTTTTTTTAAGGTTGCCCACTTTTTCTTCGCCTGAGAGCTGAAATTCTTTGAAATTATTATACGCTTTTGGCTAATTGATATCTAAAGTTTTGATGATCTTGGATTAGGAATTATGAAACACACTTCGAGGAATATGGTGAAATAATTCAGAAATTAGGTTACAGTTGGCAGCACTGGTAACTCAAGTGTCATGGCCGTCGAGACGCTGAAATTTGGAGGTTATTGCTCGTATTTAATGACATTTCAAGTAAATGGCAATTATTGATGTGGCAAAATAAGAAATTTAGGCTTAAGAATGGCTAGAAATAAGGCGAGGAGTCTTATCAGACGATTTTGTTGAAATAATTTAGCACTTTTAGCTAAAAAATAAATCTTGATACAACTTTCATATGTGTTTCACGTTTTGACCACCAGGAGTCGCTCTTTAAATCTGTTTGTCCAATAACGTGGCTCGTTTTGCGCGGGAAACAAATGCATTTTTGTATAGTGCAATTCTTTGACGCTAAGTGGCGCCACTAGATGGAGCTAGCGATGCGCCATCTAGTGGCCACTTGTAAACCTCCTTAGGGATTAATTTTACAGCCGCAACATTTTTTTTTCGTTATAATAATTTACATACTTATGTTAAATTAAAAGTTTGTTACGATTAAATTTTGAAAAAAAAGAACAACTTCATTTGGATACTGAAATATTAATTTTGAACATTAATGATGCTAAAAAATGATGAGAAAATTAATTTAAAAAATAATTCTTTATGTAGGACATTTTTTTTTTGGTTAACAAATAAATTTGTTTATTTTTCACAACACACATGATGCTGCGGCTTCCTAAGTAGATAAAATTTAAGGAGGCTGAGTCAGATCAAAATAATAAAAATTTGAACTTGAAAAGTGAATCTTTTAATGTGAGTTAAAAAAAATAGGTTAGTTAATTATTATTATTATTTCGACAATTATAATTATTATTTCATCAGTAAATATTAACTCCAATTTGCCGTAAATTTTTTTTAAACTAAAGATGTATTTTTCAAAATGATGAAATTTTATTCGATTTTCAAGAAAATTTGACTACATTTTTTTTTCGATATTTAAATGATTCTCATTAGTCTTTCCAATGATAACAAAATATTTTTTATTTTATGCTAAATTATAACAGATCAGTTTTTATGATTTTAATCTGACAAACCTCCTTAATAATTTTTTATTCATTTTTAAAAAATAAAAAAAAAATTTAGTAGCCAATTGCAAAAAGGTAACAAATTTTTCACCTAAAAATTCAGTCGATTTCACTCCATTCACTCGAAAATTTTAAGACTACTGGCTTTCAATCAATTATTATCTAAATATTCTCACTAAATTTTCTAAATTAGATATATAACCTTACGTGATGAAGATCAACGCGATTCAATGATATGAGGCTAATAAAGACTATTTTATCTCGTACGGCGAAATATTTCTCACAATCAATACAATTTATCACTCATTATTGCAAATGTGCATAAAAAACTGAACATTTGAAAAAATGTAGTGACTAAAGCTCTCGGTTTCAATTTTTCCTCTATATTTCTGGAGTTACTTTTTCATTCATCTTTCTATCAATTTTTTTTTGTTCTTTTTTGATTCCATAGTTTTTTTCTCCGATTTGGTGGTTTTTTTTTTCTTCGGGTTGAAAGTTTCGCTTTCTACAACGAAAGGAGTTACATGTATTATTCAGAACGCCACCAAATATCCGCCCTAAAAGGGAGAATTGATGTGAATGCGTTTTTAGAATCTAGAAAAAACGATCTTTCGATTTTTTTTTCGCCTAGAAGTCTATCTCACAACGCTTAGTTTGTCCCTTTTAGGCGAGTGACTTATCTTACAAAAAATGGAAAAATTTTGAAAAGTTTTTGTTTCAAAGGGTGAAATTAGTGGTATTTTTTGGAACTTTTTGTTTCAAAGGGTGAAATTATTGGTAATTTTTGGAACTTTTTGTTTCAAAGGGTGAAATTATTGGTATTTTTGGGAACTTTTTGTTTCAAAGGGTGAAATTATTGGTAATTTTTGGAACTTTTCGTTTCAAAGGGTGAAATTATTGGTAATTTTTGGAACTTTTTGTTTCAAAAGGTGAAATTATTGGTAATTTTTTAACTTTTTGTTTCGAAGGGTGAAATTATTGGTAATTTTTGGAACTTTTGTTTCGAAGGGTGAAATTATTGGTAATTTTTGGAACTTTTTGTTTCAAAGGGTGAAATTATTGGTAATTTTTGGAACTTTTTTTTTTAAAGAGTGAAATTATTGGTAATTTTTAGAACTTTTGTTTCGAAAGGTGAAATTATTGGTAATTTTTGGAACTTTTTGTTTCAAAGGATGAAATTATTGGTAATTTTTGGAACTTTTCGTTTCAAAGGGTGAAATTATTGGTAATTTTTGGAACTTTTTGTTTCAAAAGGTGAAATTATTGGTAATTTTTTTACTTTTTGTTTCGAAGGGTGAAATTATTGGTAATTTTTAGAACTTTTTGTTTCAAAGGGTGAAATTATTGGTATTTTTGGAACTTTTTGTTTTAAAGGGTGAAATTATTGGTAATGTTTAGAACTTTTTGTTTCAAAGGGTGAACTTATTGGTAATTTTTTTAACTTTGCGTTTCAAAGGGTGAAATTATTGGTAATTTTTGTGTCAAAGGGTGAAATTATTGGCAATTTTTGGAACTTTTTGTTTCAAAGGGTGAAATTATTGATAATTTTTGGAACTTTTTGTTTCAAAGGGTGAAATTATTGGTAATTTTTGGAACTTTTTGTTTGAAAGGGTGAAATTATTGATTATTTTTGGAACTTTTTGTTTGAAAGGGTGAAATTATTGGTAATTTTTTGGAACTTTTCGTTTCAAAGGGTGAAAAGATTGGTAATTTTTTAACTTTTCGTTTCGAAGGGTGGAATTATTGGTAATTTTTTAACTTTTTGTTTTGAAGGGTGAAATTATTGGTAATTTTTGGAACTATTTGTTTCAAAGGGTGAAATTATTGGTAATTTTTGGAACTTTTTGTTTCAAAGGGTGAAATTATTGATAATTTTTGGAACTTTTTGTTTCAAAGGGTGAAATTATTGGTAATTTTTGGAACTTTTTGTTTGAAAGGGTGAAATTATTGATTATTTTTGGAACTTTTTGTTTCGAAGGGTGAAATTATTGGTAATTTTTGGAACTTTTTGTTTCGAAGGGTGAAATTATTGGTAATTTTTTTACTTTTTGTTTTGAAGGGTGAAATTATTGGTAATGTTTAGAACTTTTTGTTTCAAAGGGTGAACTTATTGGTAATTTTTTTAACTTTGCGTTTCAAAGGGTGAAATTATTGGTAATTTTTGGAACTTTTTGTGTCAAAGGGTGAAATTATTGGCAATTTTTGGAACTTTTTGTTTCAAAGGGTGAAATTATTGGTAATTTTGGGAACTTTTTGTTTCAAAGGGTGAAATTATTGGTAATTTTTGGAACTTTCCGTTTCAAAGGGTGAAATTATTGGTATTTTTGAGAACTTTTTGTTTCAAAGGATGAAATTATTGGTAATTTTTGGAACTTTTCGTTTCAAAGGGTGAAATTATTGGTAATTTTTTGAACTTTGCATTTCAAAGGGTGAAATTATTGGTAATTTTTAGAACTTTTTGTTTCAAAGGGTAAAATTATTGGTAATTCTTTTAACATTTTGTTTCAAAGGGTGAAATTATTGGTAATTTTTGGAACTTTTCGTTTCAAAGGGTGAAATTATTGGTATTTTTGGAAACTTTTTGTTTCAAAGGGTGAAATTATTGGTAATTTTTGGAACTTTCCGTTTCAAAGGGTGAAATTATGGGTAATTTTTAGAACTTTTTGTTTCAAAGGGTAACATTATTGGTAATTCTTTTAACATTTTGTTTCAAAGGGTGAAATTATTGGTAACTTTTTTGGAACTTTTTGTTTCAAAGTGTGAAATTATTGGTAATTTTTGGAACTCTTGAAATTTGTTCAAACATTTGAGGGTATTTTTATGTTGAGATTTTACAAATTCAACGTCAAAAACATGTAATATCAAATTTCCCGGATTTAAAAAAAAAAATGTCTCTTTTATTTTCTTTTATTGGGGATAGAAAAATGGCATAGAAAATACAATATTATTCATATCGTCATATCAAATAATCTCTATATTTGATTATACGTAATTACCGAAGAAAGTTTATTATTTTCAACATAATTAAAAAAAAAAATCCTTCGAGAAAATAAAATACCGCCAACATTTTTTTGTATTCAATCCTTGAGATTTTTTCCCATGGTCAAAATACTGTAGCAAAATATGTAATATAGGCATTTTTAATACTATTTATTTACTTTCAAAAATAATTAAATGCATTTCATTAATTTTCGGACGACCAAAGATTTAATACAAAATTATTAAATCGGTAAAAAATCGTATAAAAAATCAGATGTAAATACAAAAAATTATAAATATTAAAAATAAAAAATTAGACAATCTAGAATTTATTATGTCCACTCCTGATTTATTTTTAGGTGATTAGTTAAATAATTTTTGAAATGCTTTTGTAACCGTGAAAAAAAAATAGCGAAAATAATAACAAATGTGAGGATAAGTCACTCGCCTTTTTTTGCTGTGAATTCTTCAGTTCCTAAAGGGCTCTTAATGTCTAATTTATTCGACCCAACTTTCCGACTAGCCACGTAATTCCTCTAGGATTAATTCACACCGCTCGTATCTACATTACATTTTGTTACAGTGCATATATACATATCTATATATACACACTATATGTATGCGTAAATTCCCGGGAATCGCCGCGCTAATCACATGGAAACGAAAACTTCACTTTCGTTTTACGGTTCAGTAGTTTTAAGGTTTTTTTATTTTTTTATTTTTTAATTTTTTTTTTTACTATAAACTCTCAAACGTACCGTTACTCATTTAGTAATTAGTCATACGCTATAATAATATTCGCTTCGAATACAATCGTATAACATTTGCGTCGGCGATGAGCTCAAATTTTGGACTCACAACCAATCGCTTGGAAGATTCATGGAAATCGCTATAATAATCTGTAATATGCAGTTTAATTTTTTTTTTCGCTGACACCCTGTCTTACGCGCTCTCTCATTTCATCATAAATTCCTATAAATACATTAATTCTACTTTTCTCTTTTTCCTTCCCACATGCGTAACAGATTTGTTAATTTATTTATTTATTTTTTCATTGTTTTTTACCTAATTTTTTTAAATACTATTTTGCCAGTGTGGTTTTTAGTGTAGCATTCGGTTGAAACTTTTTCCTATCTTTCTTTAACCCTGCAACAATTTTTTTTTTGTTTTATTTCGCAAGGTTGAATATTTTTTATTATCGTGTTTTAATGTTGTAGAAATGCGTTTTGTGCGGCTCGTGTCACGAAAATGCAGAATCCATTTTTTTAAGATATTTTATTTGAATTTCGTGTCTCGTCTAAAGAGTTGTAAACATTCCATTACCTTGAAATTCACTCGATCTTTGAATTTATTATACTATGAACTTTTATTGAAAACAAAAAAACAATTTTAATGCCATTCAAATGTAAACATAATGGGCACATTATAATTAAATTAATCGAATATCGATTTTTCCTTCGATTAATCGAATATCGATTTTTCGTTCGATTAATCGTATATCGATTTTTCCTTCGATTAATCGAATATTGATTTTTCCTTCGATTAATCGACTATCGAATTTTCCTTCGATTAATCGGATATCGATTTTTCCTTCGATTAATCGATTACCGACTTTCCTTGGAGTAATCAAATATCGATTTTTTCCTTCGATTAATCGAATATCGATTTTTTCTTCGATTAATCGAATATCGATTTTCCTTCGATTAATCGAATATCGATTTTTCCTTCGATCAATCGAATATCGTTTTTTCCCTCCGATTGATCGAATATCGATTTGTTTCTTCGATTGATCGAATATCGATTTTTTTCTTCGATTGATCGAATATCGATTTTTTTCTTCGATTGATCGAATATTGATTTTTCCTTTCGGTTAATCGAATATCGATTTTTCCTTCGATTAATCAAATATCGTTTTTTTCCTTCGATTAATCGAATATCGATTTTTTCTTCAATCAATCGAATATCGATTTTTTCTTGAATTAATCGTATATCGATTTTTTGTTCGATTAATCGAATATCGGTTTTTTCTTCGATTAATCGAATATCGATTTTTTCTTCGATTAATCAAATAACGATTTTTTGTTCGATTAATGATATATCGATTTTTCCTTCGATTAATTGAAAAACGATTTTTTGTTCGATACATCGTAAATCGATTTAAAAAAAAAAATTATAATATTAGGCAACGAATAAAATAAAAATATTTGATATAATTCCACTAACGTATAGTTAGCATGAAGAAAACAAAATGTCCTTTTAGTCATCTTAACAAAATTTCCTTTGCTTCTGGAAGAAATTTTAAATGCCTCATTATCCATCAATTTCATTTCATTTATGTAAATTTCGATAATTTTTCAAAAAAGCTACATTTCAAAAATGTTTTTGTTGTTTAAATAAAATGGCTATTACTGAAACAAAAAAAAAAATCCCAAAAAATGACTGGTCATGATTTTACGTTGCATTTTCAGTTTCACCATGACGAGATTCTCGAATTCACAGCCGCGAGTGCTTCGGAATATTTTCATCATGTAAAAGATTTTTTTTTTTTTTTTTTTCAAATTCATCTTCACAGTTTCTTCATTTTTGCTCGTGTAATTTTTTTTTTCGAAAATACTTTGCTTTTTATTTTCTTGAATTCATTCTGTTCGGTTTAGGTCTACGTTTAAACACTTTGTGTTAGTCATTTAGCTCTGTTTTTTTTTTTTAATCGACAACCGTTTAGAAATAGCGAAACTTTTTAGTGTCTAAATTTTGTATACTTTCGACTCACTTTTGTTTCACTACTTTCTCGAATTGCGCAGTGATAACGCGGCGCTGAGCTTCGATTTTTATTATCTACGGACAATGACACTGCTGCATGACAATAACAATTGGATGGCCCGATTTTTTTTTTTTTTTTGAGCGTGAATTTCCGTTTCTCTTGATTTTTTTTTTCTCTACGATTTTCAGATCTGAGACACATTGAGATAATATTTACACAAACTTTGCAGTCTATTCTCGTCTAATCTCGAAGATTAATCTCTAATCCCTATTTGGAATCGACGACAGTGATTTCTTCTTTTTTTCTGGCAATTTTTTTCAATTTTATATGATTTACCCAATTTTATGAAAATTGTTAATAGTGATTATTTTAAATTATTGAAAAAGAAAATTATTTACATCCGATTTAACCGAAATTTTATTCCTGTGCATTTTTAAGGACGTCTGAATAAAAATACAACATGTTAAAATTCAAAATTGCGTTTAAAAAACGAATAAAAAAATTTTTGTATCGATTTTTATAAAAAGCAACTTTTAGTTGTTTATTTTTTGGTGCGCCATTTTTAAATTAATATAAAGTTTTGGAAACTAAATGATAAAAGATCAGTTTGCTTTTCGCTAATTTTGTCGACGTTAAATTTACAAAAAATATTAACAACGAAAATATATGTTTGCTTTCAAGTTTTCAATATTTGTGTATTTTTAAAACTTAATGAAATTAACAATAAATAAATTCTGTTGTTTTTTAAGGATTCACGCATATATTCCCAACTAAAAGTTTAACTCGATTGAAATTTTGATACTAAGGATATTCATTTTTAATAATAAAGCCAAAAAAGATGAATAATTTAGTAAAAAAAATTATCTACAAAACTTTTAGAATTATTACTTTCTTTCTTATGAAATTGTCTTGCGTATTTTTTTAGATACATTAAATATTTTCCAGATTTTTTAAATTTGGATTTTTGCGAATTTTTCAATAATAACGATAATAATAATAAAAAAATATCCAATTAATTACTCTGAAACTTTTTACGTACAATATGGAATCCTTATATAAAAAATGTATATATAAAAAATTGACGACTTTTTAACCATTCAAATAATAATAATAATAATAAACGTAAAAAATTAATGTCTTAAAAAAAATCAGGGAATTAATTAATAAGAAAAAATGAAGCTTACTAAAAGTTTGACGAATAATTTTTTATAACTAATTTATTGAAAACTTTTTGGCATTATTATTATACAAAATCGATGTTCTTAGTATTTTTAATGGCGCTGATATTATTTATTGACATTTTTCTCTTGATTTCTTCTTTTTGTTGCGACATTCTAAATGTCTAATAAAATCAAACTTTTGGTTGGGAATTATTATAGGAAATTTTTTAAAAATCCCAAACTTGCAGCAGATTGACTCAACAAGTCTTGAGAATTTTTTTAGCTCCTACTTTTCACTCTACGAATCTCGTTAACCAGATTATTTAAATCCTACAAACGTTTTTCTATAATACATTAGCTGCTATGGTGATAATACTCGAAGACTAGATGTTCTACAGGTACATCGCTGGGGACAGATTTTCACCGACCGTATCAATAATAATTATTAATTAACAACGTCACCGAATTAACCAACAAAAACAATCGTGCATTTTGCTTCTGCAGTTATTCGAAATACCAGCAAAATCAACGATATTTCTTCCCAAAATCGTTTCATCTTAATCTCTGCAAATCTACCCTTGAATCCCTAATTAATCCGAGAGCCGAAGAAGCGCCATTTTTCGATAATTTTTGTGTCATCAATTTCCGCCATTTTGTTGTTTCACAATTTTTTCTATTGTCTGTCAAAGTCTCTCGCGTACGTATTTTCATTTTTCACAGTTGGTAATATTCTCATTCTAACGCCGAATAAATTTTCACGTGCGAATTACGAGTTTAATTCAACGAGAATAAAATTTTATTCGGTACCCACGAAAAAAAAATTCATCAAAATTTCATTTCAACAAAATTCCATTCGTGAATCACAAATGAATATTTATTCGTTTATTAAGCGTCATTCGTAATGAACGAAGACACTTTAAGGTGGATACAATTTTATGTCGTGGTGTCATTCGGATGAAGAATTTTTTAAAGATTTATCCGCACCGCCATTTTGTTCACTATTTACACTTTAAGCTTGCCTTCAGCTGCATTTGGTGGCATTCCAAATGGTCCCACGTGTGAATCCCGAAGAAGCGATGGCGAATCATCATCATCATCTTCATCATCTTCTTTTGCCTCATTCTTTGTTTTCGGATGTCTTCATCGCTTCCTTTTTCGTTTTCCTTAATACGTCTCGGTGTATGGACGGTTATATTGCCATCTTTACACATTTCTTACTTACATTTCTTTGTGACATTGTCATATTTTACATTAGCCATTTCTTCTTATTATTTTCTTTTTTTTATTATCTCGTACTTTGACAATTTCTTCTTTCCGTTTGTCTGTTATTCACTTTGGTACCATTTTCTAACATTTAACAACCAAGTTGTTCACAAGACGAACTTTTCCCACTTAATTGATGAAAAATAACAAAGTTTTGATTGTTCTTCCTTTTCGTTCATGATTTAGAAGCGATAAGATAATTATTTTTTCTTTTTTGTGGTGTTCCGGATACGTCATCGCTTCTTTTACCATTTCTTTATACTTCTGCTGTGCACGGACGGTTTTGTGGCCATTTTCACTTACTTCCCACGATAATTCTCTGCCCCAGTGTTATATTTTACTTGGACCATTTCTTCTTTCCTTTTTTCGTGTTTAACCTTCTTTTCACATTGATAATTTCTTCTTTCCATTTTTCTTATTTAACTGTCTTTTACTTTGACCATTTCTTCTTTCCATTTTCCTTGTTTAACTATTTATTTCACTTTGACTATTTCTTCTTTTTATTCTCTTCGTTCATCAGCTTATTGCACTTTGCTGATCGCTTCTTTTTCTATTGTTTGTTGATCTGAGCCTATTACAAACTTTAGTACCATTTTCGTAGAATGGCTATCCAAATTGTCCACAGCACCAGTGTTATATCTTTTACTTTGACCATTTCTTCTTTCCATTTTCTTTGTTTAACTGCTTAATTCACTTTGACCATTTCTTCTTTCCATTTTCTTTGTTTAACTGCTTAATTCACTTTGACCATTTCTTCTTTCCATTTTCTTTGTTTAACTGCTTAATTTACTTTTACCATTTCTTCTTTCTATTTTCCTTGCTTAATTGCTTATTTTACTTTCACCATTTCTTCTTTTTATTTTTCTTTAGCTCATCAGCTTCATTTCCTATTCTTTATTGATCTGAGCATATTATCAACTTTGGTACTATTTTCATACAGTGGCTATGCAATCCTCATGTTATATTTTACTTTTACCATTTCTTCCCTTTGTTTTCCTTCATTATGTGTCTCTTTTATCAACTTCGGTACCTTTTTCGCGCCTTGACCATCTAAATTATTCCCAACGAACCCTTTTCCGATTGACTTGATGAAGAAGATCGAGGATTTCATTATTTTCGATTTATTTATTCCTTGTTATGCATTAGTTGGCTCATTGTTATGTCTCTTCTTTTGCATTTCGGCGTTTTCATTGCTTTCTTTTCCCTACTTTCCAGCATTTTTCATTGTCATTTACATACATATTTTTAGCATTTCTTCCTTTCAAGTTCTTTGTTTTTCTATTTATATCATCAGCATTGTAGGTTGGTTATTATTACATCGTTTTTTCGGCTGACACGATTTGAAAATCTCGTAGCTTTGACTATTTGTCAATTTGTTTCTTCCTTCTCATTGTCAATAAAAAAATTACTGGCTTATTATCATCTTCTTGAATTACTACAAAGTTTTTGCAATGTTTTTTCTCAATCTCATTCATAGAAATGAGAAATCTGAACATTTTCTTTCTCGCACTTTCTTTAAAAAAAAACATCCTGGTTACTGAAGTTTATATCTTCATTGAGTATCTTTTTCAATTTCCATCTTAATTTGACATTTTCCTTTGTATTTTCTTTTAAAACCAACCAACTTGTTTTTTATACTGACTGCATTTGTTCGGAGGTCATTGAATTATCTTCACATTAGGATTGCTTGATCTGCTGTCGA
The DNA here is from genome assembly GCA_963970395.1 of Ephialtes manifestator. Taxonomy (NCBI): domain Eukaryota; kingdom Metazoa; phylum Arthropoda; class Insecta; order Hymenoptera; family Ichneumonidae; genus Ephialtes; species Ephialtes manifestator. Next base: position 4,593,083 of record OZ019968.1, on the reverse strand, counting down.
AAAGGCGGCCATTTTGTTTGATCTCGTCGATGTAACGATGAGCAATATTTTCTTCCTTCCCTCCTATTCTTTTTTTTTATACATTGACGCGTTGGGTAACACTTTCCGCTTCCTTTAAGACGCTCTTTTTGTTTGTTTTCATCATCTTCCAGTTCTTTGTTCCAATTCCTTTGTTTTACATCAGAATAAAATAGCTTTTCGCCTAAAACTTGCAGGATTTTAACAAATATCCACATCTTCAACCCCACATCATTTGTATTTGACATTTCAGCTTTTTCTTTTTCGAATCGATCCAATTTCTTCCTTATTTACTAGTCTTTGTATCATCTTCACAGTTTGAATGATCTTCAGTCGAAAACGCGTTCATTTTGTTCTATTCTCTTGAACTAACGATGAGGAATCATTTCTTCCCTTTTCTCATTTTCTATTTTCACACATTGACTCGTTGGGTAACACTTTCCGTTTCCTTTAAGACGCTCTTTTTGTTTGTTTTCATCATCTTCCAGTTCTTTGTTCCAATTCCTTGGTTTTACATCAGAATAAAATAGCTTTTCGCCTAAAACTTGCAGGATTTTAACAAGTATCCACATCTTCAACCCCACATCATTTGTATTTGACATTTCATCTTTTTCTTTTTCAAAACGAACGAATTTCTTCCTTATTCACCAGTCTTTGTATTATCTTTACAGTTTGAATGATCTTCAATCGAAAAGGCGTTCATTTTGTTCTATTCTCTTGAACTAACGATGAGGAATCATTTCTTCCCTTTTCTCATTTTCTATTTTCACACATTGACTCGTTGGATAACACTCCGCTTCCTTTGAGACTCTCTTTTTGTTTGTTTTCATCATCTTCCAGTTCTTCTTTCCAATTCCTTTGTTTTACATCAGAATAAAATAGCTTTTCGGCTAAAACCTGCAGGATTTGAACAAATATCCACATTTTCAACACCACATCATTTGTATTTGACATTTCATCTTTTTCTTTTTCAAAACGAACGAATTTCTTCCTTATTCACCAGTCTTTGTATTATCTTCACAGTTGGAATGATCTTCAGTTGAAAAGGCGTTCATTTTGTCCCATTCTTTTGAAGTAACGTTGAGGAATCATTTCTTCCTTTCTCTCAGTTTCTATTTTCACACATTGACTCGTTGGGTAACACTTTTCGCTTCCTTTAAGACTCTCTTTTTGTTTGTTTTCATCATATTCCAGTTCTTCTTTCCAATTCCTTTGTTTTACATCAGAATAAAATAGCTTTTCGGCTAAAACCTGCAGGATTTGAACAAATATCCACATCTTCAACACCACATCATTTGTATTTGACATTTCATCTTGTTCTTTTTCAAAACGAACGAATTTCTTCCTTATTCACCAGTCTTTGTATTATCTTCACAGTTTGAATGATCTTCAGTCGAAAAGGCGTTCATTTTGTTCTATTCTCTTGAACTAACGATGAGGAATCATTTCTTCCCTTTTCTCATTTTCTATTTTCACACATTGACTCGTTGGGTAACACTTTTCGCTTCCTTTAAGACTCTCCTTTTGTTTGTTTTCATCATATTCCAGTTCTTTTTTCCAATTCCTTTGTTTTACATCAGAATAAAATAGCTTTTCGGCTAAAACCTGCAGGATTTGAACAAATATCCACATTTTCAACACCACATCATTTGTATTTGACATTTCATCTTTTTCTTTTTCAAAACGAACGAATTTCTTCCTTATTCACCAGTCTTTGTATCATTTTCACAGTTTGAATGATCTTCAGTCGAAAATGCGTTCATTTTGTTCTATTCTCTTGAACTAACGATGAGGAATCATTTCTTCCCTTTTCTCATTTTCTATTTTCACACATTGACTCGTTGGTTAACACTTTTCGCTTCCTTTAAGACTCTCTTTTTGTTTGTTTTCATCATATTCCAGTTCTTTTTTCCAATTCCTTTGTTTTACATCAGAATAAAATAGCTTTTCGCCTAAAACCTGCAGGATTTGAACAAATATCCACATCTTCAACACCACATCATTTGTATTTGACATTTCATCTTTTTCTTTTTCAAATCGAACCAATTTCTTCCTTATTCACCAGTCTTTGTATTATCTTCACAGCTGGAATGATCTTCAGTTGAAAAGGCGTTCATTTTGTCCCATTCTTTTGAAGTAACGTTGAGGAATCATTTCTTCCTTTCTCTCAGTTTCTATTTTCACACATTGACTCGTTGGATAACACTTTTCGCTTTCTTTCAGTCTCTCTTCTTTTTTCCAATTGTTTGGTTTAACATCATATTTAAATAACTTTTAACCTGAAAGTTGTGGGATTTTTTGTTATTTTTTTAAATTGTATTCCACAGTCTTCAGCAAAAAAGCGGCTCCTCCGATTGATCCCACCAGTGAGCCCCGAAAAATCTGTAGAGATCTTGATCTTGGAGGGAATAACCGGGCGGCGGTTGGTCGGGTAATGGCGGCGGTGGTAACGGCGGTCGGAGGGAGTAACAGGGCGGCGTCGGCGTTGAACTCGTTAGTGATTGCGAGAATGTTGTGCCCGACTGAGGGCTGGGAGGGGTTTGCGGCGTCTGTGCCATCTGCTCCGGCGTCACAGCCACAACTTCCGATGACCTTGACGGACTCCCGTTCGCCGGAGATCAAAGCTCACAGTCGAACATCGCCAATGATCGCGTGATCACTTCATCCTGAAGAGAAAAAAATTGAAGCGTTTTAAACATGGTTTTCTAAGACGGAAAATTATGAATAATGTTTTTTTTTATTTCCTCAAGAAGCTTTGCTTAGGTGAAACATTTTTTTTCCAGATTTTATTGTAAACGAGGTCGGAATGTTCCAAAACGTCGAAAAATCACATTTCAAAAAATGTGCGTGTGTGCGCATCTTTTTACCCCATAATTTGAAAACGGTTTCAGATACTAAGCTGAAATTTATACCACATGATGTGGAGATAAGTCCTCTTATTTGGTCCAATTTTTAACAAAATATATGCAGTCATTCAGTTTTAACGCAATTTTCATTTTTTTTTTCAAAAATTTCTGTATGCTTTCTAACTGCCATATTTTTTTTAGATATCGGGTTAAAATTTTGTACATAGTTGGACTATCATAAACCAGTGATCGGTATCGAATTTGAGCATTTTGATTACTATTGTCATCTGGGGACTTGGAGATTTTTTTATGATTGAATGGCGAATTTCCGAAATAAAAAATGGCGGTTTCAATATGGCTGATCCAAATTACTTTGAAAACTTCGATATTCGTGAAAATTTGTAACTGGAGAATCGAAAAAATGTGTAAATGGACGAATCAAAATGGTGGAGAAAACATGGCCGGGTAAAAACGAGAAAAAAATTAGTCTTATTGTGGTAAAAAGTGATATATGTGGTTTTTATTGCAGCCGCTAAGTTGAAATTTGGCATCGAAATTATAAAATCCAAAATGGCGATTTCAATATGGCTGAACAGAATTAATTTGAAAACTTCGATATTCGTGAAAATTCGTAACTGGAGAATCGAAAAAATTTGTGAATATACGAATCAAAATGGCGGAGAAAACATGGCCGAGCAAAAACGAGAACAATATTAGTTTTATTGTGATAAAATTGATATCTGTAATTTTTCTTGCGGTCGCTAAGTCGAAATTTAGAGTCGAAATTATAAAATTCAAAATGGCGATTTCAATATGGCTGACCAGAATTATTTTGGAAACTTCGATCTTACTGAAGATTTGCAACTGGAGTTTTTATAAGGTGGCTAAGTTCTTGTATATTTAATTTTTGTTGATGATTCAAAATGGTGGATAAAACATGGCTGACCAAAAAATCGAGAACAAAATTAGTCCGATTTTAAAACAAATTTGTATCTGGGCGATTTTGCGGTGATTGCGTTGAAATCCAAGGTCAAAATTATGAAATTCAAAATGGCGGACTTAATATGGCCGCTCAGATACTCAATGGAAATTCCGATTTTTAGTAAAATAAATACCTGGGCGATCTTAAGATCTTCGAGATGAAATCCAAGGACAAAATTTTCAAACTCAAAATGGCGCATTCAATGTGGCTGATCAGATATCCAATAAATCTTAGTTATTTATGAAATTTCGTACACGAGAATTTTCGAGCTTGCTGAGTTCAAATGCAGGGTAAAAATTACAAAATTCAAAATGTCGGATTTAATACGACTGATTGAAAATACAAAATTAGGAGAACAAATGGGCATTAAATTTTCTTCTGCGAACTAGCAGAATAAAATAATTTTCGGCCGAATTACTGTTTTATTTTTTGCATCAAAAAAGTGAAAAAAATTGTCGATGACATGTATGAACTTTTTAAATTTTGACATGAACATTCTATTTTTTAAGGTTATAGATGGTTAAGGGTATATAAAAATGGTTACTTACTTTAAGGCAACTCTCGATAAATTCCTCTATCGTAATGACACCATCGTGATTGAGGTCGAGTTTGTCAAACACCCTGTCCAATTGTTCCCTCGCTTGTCTCGCCTCTACCTCCGGATGTTTCCGGCCCATGAGCTCGTGGACCGCCGTGACGACCTCGCCTAGCTCGCCTCTTGTTATACAACCATCACCATTTATGTCGTAGAGCTTGAAAGTCCATCTCAATTTCTCATAAATGCTACCTCTCAGCAATGTTGAGAGGGTCACTAAAAGATCCTGCAATTTGTTATTGCAAAGTTATTTTCAAAAAATTATTTATAATAAATTAAATCGATACAATCATAAAAATTACAAAAATGTCGAGAACTAAAAAAAACCGTTGTTTTCATGATTTCTATAGAAATATCATGAATTTTTCAAGATGACGAAGTCATCAAGATTGAAGATGTATCAATTTTATTTATATATTATTATTCGAATTAAATTAATATAATATATATTTAGTAGAATGAAATAGGACAAAATTGGAAGCCATTTTTATTTTAATTAAAATTGAGATTCGATGAAAATAGATCAGAGATTTAATTATTTCTTAATAATCTTTTTTTCTCATGAATTGTGGATGTTATTGGAACAATTAATTATATAAAAAATTTTAATAATGTCTATTTAAACATATTTAAATAATGCAAATAAATCTATACCGGTCAATTTATATTTTATAAAACAAGGGGTATTTTTTGCACATTGCTTTATTTATTTCTCAAAAAATTCGATTATCATTATTATCAATTTCTTAAACGTTAAAATTGTTTACACTTTCAAAATTTACAAAAAAAAAAATGTAATCATTAACTTTTTTTTTACCAAGTCATTTGAAAAAAAATTAACTGTTTTTGAATATTTATTTCTTTTTTAACCAACTGTTTAAAAAATTTATTTAAAAATTATATACACATTTTATTTTTTTAAATATATTTTTGTACATTTTTTTAACCTTTGTATTTTTTAAGGAGGTTGGAGCGCTCCACACTAGTCAAATCAGTGCTAAATTTTTAAAAGCGTTTCTACAATTTCAGATGGTTTAATAATCTGTTCCAAGGTGTTAATCACATAGCAGCATTAGTTCTTGATATTCAAATACATTCACAGCTGTGATATCAACAGTAAATCGATCAATATCTGCAAATTTCCGATGTTATGTTTTTTCATCCACTTTTTTAAAAGGGTAAACCGTAATATCAATCCGATTATGACGACCGATAGCTCATTTTGTTTAGTAAAAGATATTCTATCGATTGGCCGTCTATTTTTTAAAATCGTATTAGTAGTTCAAAAGATACAACCATTTGTTTATCCTATCATAACCTAACATCAAGTATAGAAATGGCTGTAACTTTTGAACGCCTGATACTATAGAAAATCCGGACGGTCAATCGATTAAGGATCTTCCACTGATCAAAATGAGCTATGTTTCGTCATAATCGGACTGATATTACGGTTTACCCTTTTACAAAACTGGATGAAAAAACATGACATTGGAAATATGGAAATATTGATCGTTTTACTGTTCATATGACAGCTGTGAATGTATTTGAATATCAAGAACTAATGCTGCTATGTGATTAACACCTTGGAACAGATTATTAAACCATCTGAAATTGTAGAAACGCTTTTAAAAATTTAGTACTGATTTGACTAGTGTGGAGCGCTCCAACCTCCTTAATATATCATCCTATTACATTATTCCCTTATAAGATCAAATAAATCTATATTTTATAAAACAAGGGGTATTTTTTGCGCATTGCTTTATTTATTTCTCTAAAAATTCGGTTATCATTATTATCAATTTCTTAAACGTTAAAATTGTTTACACTTTCAAAATTTATTTAAAAAAATGTAAGCATCAACTTTTTTTTAACAAGACAAAAAAAGAAAATTAACTGTTTTTGAATATTTAATCAACTGTTTAAAAAAATGTTAAATATATACACATATTTTATTTTTTAAATATTCTTTTTACTTATTCTTAACCTTTGTATTTTTTAAATAAATCTGGGGCTGTCGGTTATATATTTATTGGTCCATTTACGCGTTAATTAAAAAAAAATTGATGAACCACTTTTCGCATGTACATTTGTAAAAAATTAACCGTTGGTAATTAAATTTTTTTAAAAGGGTAAACCGTAATATCAGTCCGATTATGACGACCAATAGCTCATTTTGTTTACTAAAAGATATTCTATCGATTGGCCGTCTATTTTTTAAAATCGTATTAGTAGTTCAAAAGATACAACCATTTGTTTATCCTATCATAACCTAACATCAAGTATAGAAATGGCTGTAACTTTTGAACGCCTGATACTATAGAAAATCCGGACGGTCAATCGATTAAGGATCTTCCACTGATCAAAATGAGCTATGTTTCGTCATAATCGGACTGATATTACGGTTTACCCTTTTACAAAACTGGATGAAAAAACATGACATTGGAAATATGGAAATATTGATCGTTTTACTGTTCATATGACAGCTGTGAATGTATTTGAATATCAAGAACTAATGTTGCTATATGATTAACACATTGGAACAGATTATTAAACCATCTGAAATTGTAGAAACGTTTTTAAAAATTTAGCACTGATTTGACTAGTGTGGAGCGCTCCAACCTCCTTAATATATCATCCTATTACATTATTCCCTTATAAAATCAAATAAATCTATATTTTATAAAACAAGGGCTATTTTTTGCGCATTGCTTTATTTATTTCTCAAAAATTTCGGTTATCATTATTATCAATTTCTTAAACGTTAAAATTGTTTATACTTTCAAAATTTATTAAAAATAATGTAAAGATTAACTTTTTTTTAACAAGACAAAAAAAGAAAATTAACTGTTTTTGAATATTTAATCAACTGTTTAAAAAAATGTTAAATATATACACATATTTTATTTTTTAAATATTCTTTTTACTTATTCTTAACCTTTGTATTTTATAAATAAATTTGGGGCTACCGGTTATATATTTATTGGTCCATTTACGCGTTAATTAAAAAAAAATTGATGAACCACTTTTCGCATGTACATTTGTAAAAAATTAACCGTTGGTAATTAAATTTTTTTAAAAGGGTAAACCGTAATATCAGTCCGATTATGACGACCGATAGCTCATTTTGTTTAGTAAAAGATATTCTATCGATTGGCCGTCTATTTTTTAAAATCGTATTAGTAGTTCAAAAGATACAACCATTTGTTTATCCTATCATAACCTAACATCAAGTATACAAATGGCTGTAACTTTTGAACGCCTGATACTATAGAAAATCCGGACGGTCAATCGATTAAGGATCTTCTACTGATCAAAATGAGCTATGTTTCGTCATAATCGGACTGATATTACGGTTTACCCTTTTACAAAACTGGATGAAAAAACATGACATCGGAAATTTGGAAATATTGATCGTTTTACTGTTCATATGACAGCTGTGAATGTATTTGAATATCAAGAACTAATGCTGCTATATGATTAACACTTTGGAACAGATTATTAAACCATCTGAAATTGTAGAAACGTTTTTAAAAATTTAGCACTGATTTGACTAGTGTGGAGCGCTCCAACCTCCTTAATATATCATCCTATTACATTATTCCCTTATAAGATCAAATAAATCTATATTTTATAAAACAAGGGGTATTTTTTGCGGATTGCTTTATTTATTTCTCAAAAAATTCGGTTATCATTATTATCAATTTCTTAAACGTTAAAATTGTTTACACTTTCAAAATTTATTTAAAAAAATGTAAGCATCAACTTTTTTTAACAAGACAAAAAAAGAAAATTAACTGTTTTTGAATATTTAATCAACTGTTAAAAAAAAAGTTAAATATATACACATGTTTTATTTTTTAAATATTCTTTTTACTTATTCTTAACCTTTGTATTTTATAAATAAATTTGGGGCTACCGGTTATATATTTATTGGTCCATTTACGCGTTAATTAAAAAAAAATTGATGAACGACTTTTCGCATGTACATTTGTAAAAAATTAATCGTTGGTAATTAAATTTTTTTAAAAGGGTAAACCGTAATATCAGTCCGATTATGACGACCGATAGCTCATTTTGTTTAGTAAAAGATATTCTATCGATTGGCCGTCTATTTTTTAAAATCGTATTAGTAGTTCAAAAGATACAACCATTTGTTTATCCTATCATAACCTAACATCAAGTATAGAAATGGCTGTAACTTTTGAACGCCTGATACTATAGAAAATCCGGACGGTCAATCGATTAAGGATCTTCCACTGATGAAAATGAGCTATGTTTCGTCATAATCGGACTGATATTACGGTTTACCCTTTTACAAAACTGGATGAAAAAACATGACATCGGAAATTTGGAAATATTGATCGTTTTACTGTTCATATAACAGCTATGAATTTATTTGAATATCAAGAACTAATTTTGCTATGTGATTAACACCTTGGAATAGATTATTAAACCATCTGAAATTGTAGAAACGCTTTTAAAAATTTAGCACTGATTTGACTAGTGTGGAGCGCTCCAACCTCCTTAATATATCATCCTATTACATTATTCCCTTATAAGATCAAATAAATCTATATTTTATAAAACAAGGCGTATTTTTTGCGCATTGCTTTATTTATTTCTCTAAAAATTCGGTTATCATTATTATCAATTCCTTAAACGTTAAAATTGTTTATACTTTCAAAATTTATTAAAAATAATGTAAAGATTAACTTTTTTTTAACAAGACAAAAAAAGAAAATTAACTGTTTTTGAATATTTAATCAACTGTTAAAAAAAAAGTTAAATATATACGGGGTAAAACACGTCAAGTCGGCCACGCGAATTTTTCATTTCAATAAAAAGTTTTCAAATTTGTTGAGGATGTTGGTCTGGTTGAAAACAAAAATTCCAAATTTTTTCAAATTTTTTTATCGCATATTTCAGCCGTTACAAAAAAACTGAAAATAATAATCGTTAATTTTTTAACGCCAAACCTACAGCTCTCGCAAAAAAAATCACGTGAACAAAAAATTTAAGGTATTTAACGTTCTTTTCAATAATTTTTTTGCAAAATCTTCCTACTCTGTTTTATGCTATTTTTCAATAGAATAAAATTATAATATTTTTTTCTCCAAAACTGCGTTCCCGATTCGGCTGAAATTTTCACATTTTGTTCCTTAATATGTTTAGAATCTGAGAAAAAATTGGCGAGATCGGCGGCGATATCATTCCACTGTTACAGCTCTTCAAACGATCGAATACTAGGGCAATCTAATGTGTAATTGCTCTGTACGTTCAACAGACTGTCTACATAATAATTCTAAAGCCCGCACTGCATTTCTTGCATCGGTATTTTTCCCTCTTCAATTTTTGGGTTTTTTAATGCATTTATTTTATCGTCTGATGGAATCGAAACTTTTCTCCTGATGACACGTAATTCATCATCGTGCTCTTTTCTGATCAATCGAGAATTGGCAAAACGTGGTGAATGAATGTGTCTTGAGTTCAATATTCACGTGATCAATGTTACACGACCATCGTTGTGCGTTGTGAACACAAAGTGTGGACGACAGGTACGGGGGAATTTGCCAATTAACCTAATTTAAAAAAAAATTAAAATTAAAAATAACAAAAAAATAAACAAGTGATGCGGGCTTTAGATTTTTTCTATTGACAGTCTCAACCCTATTGAACGCAGAGAGCAATTACACATTAGATTACCGTTATGTTCGATCATTCGAAGAGCTGTAACTGTGGAACGAAGTCGCCGCCCATCTCGCCAATTTTTTTTTCAGATTCTTAACATATTAAGGAACAAAATGTAAAAATCTCATCTGAATCGAGAACGCAGTTTCGGAGAAAAAAAAAATTGAAATATTATTTAATTGAAAAATAGCATAAAACGGAGTAGAAAAATTTGCAAATAAATTTGTTGAAAAGAACGTTAGATACCTTAAATTTTTTGTTAACATGATTTTTTTGCGAGAGCCGCAGTTTTGGCGTTAAAAAATTAACGATTATTATTTTCAGTTATTTGTAACGGCTGAAATAGGCAATAAAAAAATCTGAAAAAATTTGCAATTTTTGTTTTCAGTCAGACCAACATCCTCAAGAAATTTGAAAACTTTTTATTGAAATGAGAAATTCGTGTGGCCGCCTTGACGTGTTTTACCCCATACACATATTTTATTTTTTAAATATTCTTTTTACTTTTTTTTAACCTTTGTATTTTTAAAAATAAATCTGGGGCTGTCGGTTATACATTTATTGGTTCATTTACGCGTTAATTAAAAAAAAAATTGATGAACGTCTTTTCGCGTGTACATTTGTAAAAAATTAACCGTTGGTAATTACCCTGAAGCTGATGGCCCCATTGCAGTTAACGTCGAAGGCCTTGAACACGTAGTGGGCGTAGTAGCTCGAGTCTGCAATTATTAGTAGTGTTGAAGAAGAAGAAACGTTTCGCAAAAAATATAAGGAGGAAAAGAGTGGAGGAAGTAAGTGCTTGATTAGCAGCTGTAATTAAAATCGTAACTCACTTCCGTGGGGAAAGAACTTTGCGTAGATGTCCTTGAACGAGTCCTCGTGCACGACACCCTCAGGACATTCCTGCGAACAATTAAACCACGATATATAGACTTTCCCTGCAAAATATAATAGCCCTCCACGAATCTCGTGGGAAATAATTCTCTAAAAGCGAAATTATGTAGAACTTTCAACAGATATAAATTGAATAAAATTATTCGGTACTTGAATTAATACACCTAAAAAATTTGCATTTTTTGTATATTTTTTTTTAATTCAAATAAAATATGGCATAGTGAGAAAATTTAATGTATCTATTATGGTAACGTTGGAAAAATTAATTTCGATTTTTTTTTCGACGAGTTATCTGTACATTATTATTTTCTTTTTATTAGAAAAAATATTGGGAATTTTTTTTTTTTTTATAAGAAAAAAATATTGGAAAATTTTTTTTTTATAAGAAAAAATATTGGGAAATTTTTTTTTTATAAGAAAAAATATTGGGAAATTTTTTTTTTATAAGAAAAAATATTGGGAAATTTTTTTTTTTTATAAGAAAAAATATTGGGAAATTTTTTTTTTTATAAGAAAAAATATTGGGAAATTTTTTTTTTTTTTCAGCAGATGTATACACCTTAAGCGGTTTGATTTAATAAAATATTTAAGGTGACATCAATCACTGAGTAATTTAATAAAAATAGTGCTATTTAATTTTATGCCGATTAGATTAAGTTCTAAAAAAAATATTAACGTTATTGAAGATTCTATGAATATTGATTTTTGATAATAATAAATTAGTAAAATGCTTCGCAATATTTTTGGAAACTTAATTTTTGCACTCTCAAAAATGAATGAGCTGATTTTTTGGAATAAAGTTTGACGAATTTTTCAACCTTTTTGAAATTTATTACTTTGAGAATTTTTGAAGTTGGCTTTAACAAATCGTTCGTTTAATAATCTTGAACTCTTTTTGTATCATACGTGACTTTTCCCCGAAAGCATTAGAAATTTTTATAAATTTTAAAATATTTTGCAAAATAAAAAAAAATTTTGCGAAATTTTTTTTTCCAAATTCGAATCATTAGAAAATATGACGAATTTATTTCATAATATGAAGAAAAGTTTTCTCGAATTCGGTGGCACTTATATATATTTTTGCTAATTTACAAAATTTGGTATTATTATTATTCATAACGTCCTTTTTTCAGAAAACGAAAAATAAAAATAAATTACAAAGAATATTTTTTTCTTATTCTCTGAAGAAATAAAAGACTTTTAGAAAAATTAATTATGACATTGTAGTGACGTTTAGTACCTCTAAGCATATTTTTTAATCATTATAATATAGAAAAGTATTTCCTAATCACAAAATAAAAAAAAATATTGCAGTGATATCTCATCTGAGAAAAATCGAAAATATTTTTTCAGATTTACTTTAGTATCTAAGTAAATGATTCGTAGTTTTCTAAAATCTAATCATGATTTATTCTAGGTTATTTTATGGCGACGTGAGAAATAAATTGTTTATTGCAATTTGTCAACGTCAAAGGACACCAAAAAATTCATGGACTAACGATTGATGTCGTGACGAAATTTCAGCCGGCCAAGCATTATAATATAAGTAAAATAGGAGAACATGAGGGTTCCGCATACGATTCCTAAAAACGTCTCTGAAGCTTATAGGTAAATAATGGTTTTTTTTATTAAAAACTTACAATTATTACTATCGAAGAAATAAATATAACTATCTATTACTATAATAGTGTAATTCTATCGATATATTCTACGAATAATTTTAAGCGGCGAATAATCAGCAAATTTTTATATAAAAATTTATCAGCTCCTAATAAATATACATTTTTTTATACAATGAATAATATATTTGTAAAATGTATTTTTTTATGGTTTACATCTAAACTAGCGAATATAATACCGACAATGAAATTATCATGCCTTAAGAGGAGAGTTCGAAAATCAAAAAAAAAATTTCGTCAGCTAAAAAAATATTTCGTTACTTTATATATTATATAAAATATTATTAAAATATTTTATGTATTATATAAAATTATGAAATCGCGGTAATACATTAAGTGACATTTTTTATTTTTCACAAAACAAAATTTAAAGCAGTTAAGAGTTTTTTCAGAGCGTGCTCAGAAAATTTTGGTAATAATATCATAATTAATATTTTTATGGAATTAAAAAAAAATCTGTCGTTATTAAATAAATAAGATTCCGTCACGTTTGTCCCTAAAAGTTTTAAAAATATATTTTTCTGAGGAATAACATCTTTTTTTTGCGGTATTAGAATTATTTGCAGTATTATTTTGCTAAATAAACGAAATCATGATTAAAAAAAATTATCACGTTTCAACCTAAAATAAATAAATTTCGTGATACAATATAAGTATTTTTCGACTAAAATGTTGTTTTTATACTGTGATATATATTTAATATTCCTTCGTATCTCGAAAACGTGTTTTATAATTTTTTAAAAACATATTATATTTTTTTAAAATGTATCTTTATCTCGAAAAAAAATGGATTTCCTGAAAAATAATTTGGTTTAAAATTTGAGATCTATACAAAGAATCAAGTTTGCGGACTTGATTTTGACTTTGAATTTAAAATACACCTCACTGTAAAAAATTTAATTTTGAAAATTATATTAAAAGTTGAAATATTTTTTAAAATACGTCTCACAGTAAAAAATAGCATTCTGGAAATTAATATATTTTTGTCCGACGTTTTTATACCATATATTAATTTTAATATACAAGTATGATGTAAAATTAATAAACGGTATATTAAACACGATAAAAAAAGTCATGTTTAATATAAAAATAGTGTAATATTATCATATATTTATATTAAATATAATATACCGGTTTATGCATAAAAACTTACGATAAATGTTTATTAATTTACTGAATATTTTTTACAGTGCTCTTAGATTTTTATTTTTAAACCCAATTTTGAACAAGAGTTAGAAATTAAAATCAAGTTTTACATGTAATTTCAATCTTTAGTTTAATTATATTAAACTGAAAAAATTAAAATTAAAAAAAATTAAAAATCTTCAGTTTAATATAATTAAACTGAAGATTGAAATTACATGTAAAAATTTGATTTTGATTATATTAAACTGAAAAAATTAATTATATTAAACTGAAGATTGATTTTTTCAGTTTAATATAATTAAACTGAAAATTGATTTTTTCAGTTTAATATAATTAAACTGAAGATTGATTTATTCAATTTAATATAAACTGAAGATTGAAATTACATGTAAAATTTGATTTTAATTTCTAACTCCTGTTCAAATTTGGGTTTAAAAATAAAAATCTAAGAGCACTATAAAAAACATTCAGTAAATTAATAAACGTTTATCTTTTTTTTCAGTTTAATATAATTAAACTGAAGATTGAATTGAAATAAATAATTTTATTAACGAAATGTTTATTGCAAAAATGAAAACAAAAAATTAACAATAAATATTTGTTCTCCCCTTAAGTACGTCGAGTATTAATAAAATAAGAAAAAGAGCATTCCTCTTGCAGTGAATTTTTTTAAAAGAATAATAGTAGCAATAATATACTGTCAGATGCTCGGAACAAACGATCCTCCTTCCACGGGAGCAAGCTCGGTTAATTCGTGCGGAGGACTCGACGTGGGACGACTCGGTGATCCCCGAGCTCCGTATCCTCGCTCTTCGTGTCCTCGTTGAACGATGGAAGGAGACACCGATATTGGAGGAGCTGCCAACCTGTGTAGATAGGGACGTACTGCTGGAAATTCTACCGATCGATCTTCCGTTCGATTTGATCGTCAAGAGGATTCATCACGAGTACTATTGGAGTCGGGCTGCCAGACACAGGTTAAAATCGAAAACGAGTTCGATTTTTAAATCGCATTTTTTTTTTCTAAATCGAAGTTTTATTTTTTTAATAATTAGCGTGAATAATAAAATAAAATGAAAAAGTATGCTTTACATTTTTTTTTTAATGTCATCAATGATGAAATAATTTTTTTTAAATAACCACAATTTTCTATATAGTATTTTTTTTCTAGATAATTTTTTTTTTAAATACTTAGCATTAATGGTTGAATAATAAAATATTTTTATATTTTAGCAGGAATAATAAAATAATTAAAGCCTAATAAGAAGTTTTGTGGTTCGAAGTTTTTTTTTATATAAAAAATTATTCAAGCTTAATAGGGAATTTTTTTTTGATTTGGTAATTTTAGATGGGAGTACAATAATCCTGAGGATCATGGAAATTCATGGCGACGTCTTTATTGCGAACGACATCTGGCCGAATATTTGCAGGATCTCGAGCCAAGTTATTTCGAGTCGCAGCCAGAAGAATGCGAAGATTTGGTTAAGTTGGTGCAACCTTACATTCGCACGCTTAAGATCCGACATCTGATGCCTTCCAAGTAAGTGTGAATGAATTAATTGGAAAAAGATGTAAAAAACTCTTATTTATTCTCCTATCGTATTCTACGATACCTTGAGCAAAAAATTATATCCGCTCTTTTCCTGATGAAAAGAAGCATTTTTTTTCTTTCAACTACGATCAATTTCAATTATTTTGTCCTGCGATTTGCAAACTTTGGTTCATATTACCTATGCATACTTAATCCTGTGTACAATTTTTTCAGTGTACACTTTTTACTATATCCAGTTTGACTCATGC
Organism: Ephialtes manifestator; assembly: GCA_963970395.1. NCBI lineage: Eukaryota > Metazoa > Arthropoda > Insecta > Hymenoptera > Ichneumonidae > Ephialtes > Ephialtes manifestator. Next base: position 4,577,435 of record OZ019968.1, on the reverse strand, counting down.
ACAGTTTTGTGTAGGATTTCTGTTGTGTATTATTTCGACTGTGTAGAATTTAGTCGTGTACACATTTACTTTTATACACTTTTGACCGTGTAGACTGTGGCAGTATATCATTTCAGTGGTGTTGTATTTTTGCTGTGTAAAGTTTAACTGTGCATAATTGTAGCTGTGTTGCATTGCTGCAGTGTAAAGTTTGTCGGCGTATCATTTCAATCGTGTTGTACTTCTGCTACGTATACTTGTGGCTGTGTTGTATTATTGCAATGCAGAGTTTAGCTGTGTTGCATTGTTGAAGTGTAGATTTTGGTCGTGTTGTATGCTGGCCGTGTAGTCTTTGGCTGTGTACAATGTGCACAGCGTTTGTTGTGTTATATCGCTGTAGTGTAGAGTTTGGCTGTGTACAGTGTTTATTGTATTCTATCGGTGCAGTGTAAAGTTTGCCTGTGTAAAGTGGTCATTGTGTTGTATCTCTGCAGTGTAGCGTTTGGCCGTGTACAGTGTTCATTGTGTTGCATAGCAGCAGTGTAGAGTTTGCCTGTGTATAGTGTTAATTGTGTTGTAACACTGCAGTGCAGATTCTGGCTGTGTACAGTGTTCACTGCTTTGTATCTCTGCAGTGTAGCGTTTGGCCGTGTATAGTGTTAATTGTGCTGTATCATTGCAGTGTAGCGTTTGGCCGTGTACAGTGTTCATTGTGTTGCATCGCAGAAGTGTAGAGTTTGCCTGTGTATAGTGTTAATTGTGTTGTACCGCTGCAGTGCAGATTCTGGCTGCGTACAGTGTTCACTGCTTTGTATCACTGCAGTGTAGCGCTAGGCCCTGTACAGTGTTCATTGTGTTGCATCGCAGCAGTATAGAGTTTGCCTGTGTATAGTGTTAATTGTGTTGTACCGTTGCAGTGCAAATTCTGGCAGTGTACAGTGTTCACTGCTTTGTATCTCTACAGTGTAGCGTTTGGCCATGTATAGTGTTAATTGTGTTGTATCATTGCAGTGTAGCGTTTGGCCGTGTACAGTGTTCATTGTGTTGCATCGCAGAAGTGTAGAGTTTGCCTGTGTATAGTGTTAATTGTGTTGTACCGCTGCAGTGCAGATTCTGGCTGCGTACAGTGTTCACTGCTTTGTATCACTGCAGTGTAGCGATTGTTGTGTATTGCGTGTACAGTATTTGGTGGGTTGTATCTTTGCAAGGTAGAGTTTGGCTGTATACAGTATTTGTTGTGTTGCATCACTGCAGTGCAGAGTTTGGTTGTGTACAGTATTCATTGTGTTGTATCGCTGCAGTGTAGAGTTTGGTTGTGTAGTTTCCGCTGCGCTATTGTGTACACTTTGCTGTGGTGAGTTTGAGTGATTCGCATTACTATTCTGTAAAGTTTGGCGATGCACAAAAGTCGCTGTATTAAGTTTCCGCTGTGTAAAGTCGCGGCTGTGTAGAGTTCTGGCCGTGTTTAATTTTCCCTGTGTTGTATCGATGCTGTGTAGACTTTTGTTGTGTGCAGATTTGCTATACAAAGTTATTCTATGTACAGTTTCATATGCAATCAATCACTGCCGTGTACAGTAACAGCGTGTTGAATTGTTGAATCGTCCGTGTTGAATTAATTACGTTCAGTATATTATTTCCCGTACAATTGTGTCCGTATAATTTTCTTTTTGTAGAGTTGCATCCTGTATAAACACTTTACGACTGCTGTGAAAGACGTTATCAGGTTCAAAAAGCAATTATACATTTTCTCATCACAACACGAAACTGCACCGGTAATTCCAATTACAGATTGTAGAATGGGATAAAATTTCCTCCGCACGGAATAATCCAATTAGCTAATTAGATATTTTCTTTAATTACCTAATTGATCATTTAAAAAGGTGATAAAAACGTTTCGTTTCTCGTAAAGATTCCCATACAAAGGCTCGGTAGAAGCGGAAGAAGGTAACGAGAAGCAGGAAGAAGCAAATACGAAGGAAGTCGAGGATCGATGCAGCGAAACGCAAGACTACACTGTTCATCATATACCGTTCAGCGTAATACTACCTCAGCTTTCAGATATCCGAGAACTTTGCTTAAACTTGGGCATGATATACATAAACGACGGATTTGAGTGGCAGGACTTCAGGTAAGTTTCTTCGACTTCCTTGCACTCCTGAAACTCGTCGAACTATCTTGAGCTAGGAAACTATGGAGCCCGAGAGGCTAATTCTCGTTGGTACTTCAAGATTTTCCATTGAGGATTGCCTTGGACTTGGTCGAGCCATCAAGAACTGCCCGAAGATGGTTAAGGTCAGTCTAACAAGAAGTGACCTCGATCAACCCAGAGTTGCTGCTCTCCTTCAGGGAATCGTTCTCAACCATAATGTGAGACACAAGCTTATTATTCTTTCAGTTTTATCGTATCGTTTATGTTCAATCTGGTACGGAAATTGCATCTGGATATTGTTGAGGAGACATAAAAAAAGGATATAAAGTCGAGCCTTGCGCATTCTCCATCTTTCATAAAAACACTTCAATGAGGATTGTATCTGAACAATTTTTACTTTTTCATAGAGAAAGCATTAAAAAAAGTGAAAAATGTGCAAGCAGCGTGAAAGTTCTGATTTTGTAAATAATTTTAACCTGAATTCGATCGCTAAAAACACACTGGGTGAATGATACCCGTACTGCCTAAAACAGGGTGCCATTTTGGTGTAGATTGAGATTTTTTGATGGGTCAAAAGCAACTTTTTTGTTTGAACGATTAGGAATAGGACTGTAATGGCAAATCTCAATTCTCTCTATTTTTTTTTTTGCGTAAACTTAAGTTTATTATTCTTTCACTTTTATGGAACTTTTCATATGCAATTTGGTACAGAAATTGCATCCGGATATTGTTGACGAGGCATAAAGAGAAGGGTATAAACTCGAGCCTTGCGCATTACTTTCTCTATTTACATCTTTTATACAGCCATCCCTACGACGAAGTATATTGACCAATTTTCACCTTTTCATAGAGAAAGCATTAAGAAAAGTATAAAATGAGCAAGCAGCGTGAAAGGTCCGACTTTGCAAATTATTTTAACCCGAAATCGTATATTGTGCAACAAGGGCCGAAAGTTGGCGATTGCGACGTGTGATTGCAGCCCTCGCGTCGCTCGGGCGGCAACCTCACACTCGTCGCAATCACGGTCTTACATACAGGTCTTGAAACTTGTGTAGTGGGGGTAAGTCGCTTAAAATATGAAATATAATTCCTGTTGCGACCACTAGTAGCGCCAGCGGTGGAGTAAGGTTGTGTGGGAGAGAGAGAATGATTCTGTCATCTCTTTCTAACCCTCATAACCGAATCACTTGCTCACATGGCATATTTGTAGAATGTGCGCGAGAATTGGATAAAATTCAATGAAAAATGAGTGTGGCAACAAAATTTCTCGGAAATGAACAGATTCCCTTCAACCCAAGTGATCTTTCAAAAAGCTTGCAAGATGAACGTAAATCATTTTCGCATTGTTTGTAGGTATCACCACTTTCTAATGAGTAGGAAAATTAAGATAACCTCGTAAGAAATTGGTGGTAATCGATTGTAAGGTAAAATAAAAAAAAACAGACATGCTCAAAATCTTTATTCGTTCGTCAATTTAGCCCATTTTATACTTTGGTATAACACATGGCTTATACGTCATCGTAACACCCACTATACACGATCCACTCACAAGTAAACTTATTTCATGGAGGACTCAATTTAACTAACTAATCACTTGGTGAATTCTGAAAATTACGAAAATTTCCAGAATTTTGAGGTTGTATTCGGCAACCTTACTCTCACACTAGCGCCAGATAGTGGCAGCTTCGGGAAACAAAAAATTTAACGTAAGCATAGTTCCCCCACCACGTGAATTCGGATGAGTTTCAAGACCTGTATATAAGACCGTGGTCGCAATCGCCAACTTTCGGCCCTTGTTGCACACAGTACTTTTTGTAACAAGTGCATGAATGGTGGTGCTTTGAACGGTAGTTTTGCGGGACGAACAGTGAAAAGTGAGGTTACCTACTTTCCACCCTAGGGTCGAAAGTGAAACAGCAGGGTCGAAAGTGAAGGAATCGCGAACTGCGCATGCGCCAACCTATCGTTTCAACACTGCTATGAAACTAGCCACTTTCGGCCCGCAAAACTGCCATGAAAAGCACCGCTGTTCATGCACGTGTTACAAAAAAAAATTGAATATTTCCGAAATCTGTCACTGAAAACACACTGCTTAAAAAGGGTACCATTTCGGCATCAATTAAAATTTTTGAATAGGTCTAAAAGCAACTTTTTTTTAAACGATTAAGAATAGGACTGTAATGGCAAATATCAATTCGCTCTATTTTTTTTTGCGTAAAGTTAAGTGTATTAGGACTTTTCATATCGAATTAGGTACAGAAAATGTATGTAGATGTAATTTGATTTGATTTATTCATAGGTACGGGCAAAGCCCAATTACAGTTTAGGGCAGGATGTTGGCGTGTCCCTATATGCACTTGGTAGTTGAAAGGATTTGTACATTATAAATCAGCCTTATTTTAACAATAATAGTTTAACATTAGGTGATATCTTTGTACGCCAAGCTGGAAAAAAGGGTCCAAAAGAAAGAATAATTAAGGCTAATAATAAAGAAACAATAAAAGAGGATAAGTATGATATCATTATTAACATTGAGGAAGTATTAACAGACAAGTATTTGAATCATGATCTTTTGCAATTAAGATCACCCATTCAACCAGGGGCGGTTTGGCAATACGTCAGTTCTACAGAACCCATCTCTACACAGACCCATCTCGACACGGACGCTAATCTTCCGATGGTAAATCGGATAATATATTTACCGACTGGAAATTTTGCGTTGAGCCGGCAAAATAGATATGCGACAGAGTTTTCGTCAATTGCAGTGGGAGTGCGATTTACCATCGGAAGATTAGCGTCGGTGTCGAGATGGGTCTGTGTAGAACATCGTCGTGTACAACTTGTGTCGTGTCGAAGGTCGTGGCAAACTTTACCGGGTCGTACTCGCCTTGTGTAGAGATTTACCGTTACAAAATGGTGTCGAGATTTACCATTTCGATCTTGTGCTACGAAGAAATTTGTTGTATCGAACTAGTGCTGTGAGCAGATTGATGGTGCCCAGAGTATGCTGTGCAAAGTTTTGTCATAACGATTACTGACGTGATAAATTTTTCCGTGTCGAACTAAATTTCCGCAAGGTTTCGTCGTGACAAGGTTATCCGTTTTAAATTCCGCTTTTTCAAGTTCGTGTTGTGTACAATTTCGTTGTGCTCAATTAAACGCGTGTAAAAAAAAATGGTGTACAGATGCTCGTGTACAGATGGGTCTGTGTAGAGATGGGTTCTGTAGAACTGACGTATTGCCGCATAACTCTTGACAGTTCAAGTTAGCGTTTACTATATTGAAAAGGAACGTGAGATCAGCAATCTTCCTTCGAGACTCTAGGGAACGATATAATATTAAAAAACTGCGTAAAGTCGAGAATTATTGACCAATCTTCACTTATTCATAGAGAAAGCATTAAGAAAAGTGGAAAATAAGCAAGCAGCATGAAAGGTCAGACTTTGCTAATTATTTTAACCCAAAAAAAATTTTCTATTTCTGAATTCGATCACTGAAAACACACTGGGTGTACAATACCCGGCCTGCCTAAAAAGGCTGCCATTTCGGCACTGATTAAGATTTTTTAATAATTCAAAAGCAACATTTTTCTGTGAAGGAATAGGAAAACATAAAGATCCTTAAATAACCTACAAATTTTTTTTTTCTTTGAATAAAAGCTAGAGAACCTTAATGATTCTACAGGAAGATTCTTTTTTTATTCTAGCGTTCTGATAGGTTTACAAATTTTTTTTTAAAATTCTTTAAGGTTAAGATAGATTAGTTTGATATTTATAATAGTGAATAGCGTTTTTTTCATCCAATTGATACGAATTTCAAAATACTATTTGTTGAATAGATCCAAGAAATTAATTTCTCTCATTGCACACTTGGCGATTCTGGTGCCCACGCAATAGGTGAATTTTTAAAGAATCACAAAGGTCTCAGAATTCTTAGCCTGGTGAACAATGGAATTGGCGCTGAGGGACTCTCTGGTATAGTTCATGGTCTTCTGCAAGAAATGGCGGCACCTTTGAAGCGTTTAGACCTTCGATTGAATCCCTTGGGGGACGATGGAGGAATACACATTTGTGCCCGTGAGTCCGGATCAAATTGTGTGCACGTTTTTAGTTATAAAAAATATAATATTTCCTAAATCATTTAAGAGGACTGAGACGTAAAAAAAAGAAGTATTTGTTGATGATTCTTTGGCAGTAAAAAACTTGCATTCAAACCTAATAAATTGCACATCAAACACTATAAATTCAAAATATATTTTCTGTCTATTGATAATGTTAAAAATGTATTATTTAATTATGTAAAAAAATGTAGATGAGGAAATGCCATAGAAATATTTTTTGTTTTACGAAACAAATTTGGCTATTTTTTTTTTAGCAATTTCGATTTTTATTTTGCTTTTTGAGGAATGTTTAAAAAGCTTTTTTACCGAATGAAAAAAGTAGTGTTGATAATTACGAAATAGTTTTTCTGTATTATTATCATATAAAATATTTTTCTTAGTTTGTATAGTAACGTTATTCTTTTTTCTTGTCACAAAGTGATACATTTTTTACCTAAGCAAACTCTTGGATGAGAATATATGTGTAAAACATTTTCAACGAGTACTTATCGGTTATTGTGAAAAATGAAACGATTTTATTTGCAGTTCTTTTAAGAAATTCGAGCCTCGAGAAGCTCAATATAAGCGGATGTGGACTCGGCGCGGAATTTGCGGTATCAATGGCAGAAGTCATATCTACAGGATATACAAAGTTTTCTTGTTTGAACATCGACTTATCAAACAACGACCTTGGATCTATTGGTAATAAATAGTTCTTAATACAAACAGTTTACAATCGGTTAGCAAATTTCTAATTGTAACTTTGCAAATATTTACCGAGTCTTGAAACGCATTTGCTTCAATTTTGATTAAATAATTGAATTTTCCAAGCTGGTGAAGCACTCGACGCGGCTATGAAAACGTGTTCGACCATTTTTGCTATGGACGTCAGAATGTGTAACATTTCGAAGGAATCTGAAGGCTCGATTAATGAAAGTATAACACGGTGAGTTATTTATTTTATTTTATTTATTTTATTTATTTTATTTATTTTATTTATTTTATTTATTTTATTTATTTTATTTATTTTATTTATTTTATTTATTTTATTTATTTTATTTATTTTATTTATTTTATTTATTTTATTTATTTTATTTATTTTATTTATTTTATTTATTTTATTTATTTTATTTATTTTATTTATTTTATTTATTTTATTTATTTTATTTATTTTACTTATTTTATTTATTTTATTTATTTTACTTATTTTACTTATTTTACTTATTTTACTTATTTTACTTATTTTACTTATTTTACTTATTTTACTTATTTTATTTATTTTATTTATTTTATTTATTTTATTTATTTTATTTATTTTATTTATTTTATTTATTTTATTTATTTTACTTATTTTATTTATTTTATTTATTTTATTTATTTTATTTATTTTATTTATTTTATTTATTTTATTTATTCTATTTATTTTATTTATTTTATTTATTTTATTTATTTTATTTATTTTATTTATTTTATTTATTTATTTAATTTATTTAATTTATTTAATTTATTTAATTTATTTATTTTATTTATTTTATTTATTTTATTTATTTTATTTATTCTATTTATTTTATTTATTTTATTTATTTTATTTATTTTATTTATTTTATTTATTTTATTTATTTTATTTATTTTATTTATTTTACTTATTTTACTTATTTTACTTATTTTACTTATTTTACTTATTTTACTTATTTTACTTATTTTATTTATTTTATTTATTTTATTTATTTTATTTATTTTATTTATTTTATTTATTTTATTTATTTTACTTATTTTATTTATTTTATTTATTTTATTTATTTTATTTATTTTATTTATTTTATTTGTTTTATTTACTTTATTTATTTTGTTTGTTTTGTTTATTTTATGTCAAAAACAATAAAAAGCTGAATATATCACCAAGAATCTCAAGGGCTGCGCGAAATGAGGTGAAAAAAAAGAAGAAACACGATGAACGGTCACGGAACTGGGTTCAAACCCGAGCAGGTCTGGCATTTTGCCAGACTCTCGAAATTGATTGTGGCTCGCGTCGTTTGCCTATAGCGGAGTTCGCGACGCCTGCCATATGCTCTTTGCTTTTTAACTTTTTTTATTGCGTTCTTCTTTCCTTTTCTTCATTCTTGTCATCACTTTATTCTTACTCTCTGAATGCAAGTTTCATAAAGATTACTTCACTTCGAAGCTATGAAAATACCTTCGAAAATACCTGTTGAAATTCGGAAAATTATGAGAAAATTTGTGTAAATGAAATATGTGCAAAAAAAATTGTGTACCCTATGCATAAAAAAATTGACTAATACATATGATGTTTTTTTAATATAGTATTTTTCTCAAAAACATAGAGCATTTTTTAAAAAACTGTTTAAATTTTAAAACCGAAAATTATGCAAGGATAAAAAATATTTTTAATCAACTTTGAGTGCATGTTTAAATTTTTTATTTTCGGTTTTTAAAAATAATTAATTGAGCAAAATAATCACAATAATTTTTATTTACGGTCAATGCTACATTTTAAATTATACTTCAAATTTCATAACGTTTTTTTCTGCATGTGAACTGTATTTTTAAATAATTTTTGTAGGAATTTAGAAGAAAGAAGGAAACAAAGGCAGGCAATGTCTAAGGTGCATAGAAAAAGTACTATTTCCGGTCCAGATAGGGCTGAAAGTTTGATGCAGTCGAATTTGCCCCGCGAAGGATCTTCGAAAAGTGTGCATATTCAAAAAAGCCAAACAGGTATAATAAATTAATTTATAATTCAGTCTCACTTGATACGTATTTGCAAAATGAATTTTTTTTTATCGCGATGAAAATATGAATTTTAAAGGCGAACATAAAGCTAGAAAAAGCAGGTATGTTTTTGGTTTTTTTTTTGGTCACTCTCTAAGTGATTCTTTTTTTAACTTACGAGGACATTTTATTGTATATTTAATTAAAGAAAGAAAAAGTCAATATAAGATTCATAATGTTTTTTTTCTATCGTTCAAATATACATTAATATGACCTAAAAACTGAACAAGATCGTATGTATATTTTTCTAGAAAATTAAATTTCCAAACATTAGCCTTTCAAGCGCATCGGAATAGATTTTCCTTTTGAACCTGAAAATAAGCTTTTTTTTTAAATATAAAAGTTCGGACTGTTTTTTTGCTTTGGCGATTTTTTTTGGCAACTCACCAAGTGATTATTTTTTTTAACTTGCTAGGACATTTTATTGCATTCTTAAATGGAGAAAAATATATAAAACTTTTATAAAGAAAAAAATGTTCATATAAGTTAATACATTTTTTTCTTCGTTTGTAAAGTTATCTAAAAACGGAATTCCCATATATTATCCTTTTTCTAGCGCATCACACATAATTTTCAGTTTGGACGTAAAAATTAACAAAATTTTTTTGTTAAACATAAAAGTTCAGACTTTTTTTTTAATACGCCGAATAACGAAGAGGGCAACAAAACTTTGAATGTCTTATTCCATAGTTCACATTTTTATTTAATTTTTTTTTTAAATAACAGCTGGTGGAGTTGGAGGAGGAAAATCGATACTCAAAGTTGGTTCAAAACGAATTGGATTGGAAGCGAGTGCTGATACTATGAAATCGTCTTCAACTGAATTGTCTGCAGGAAGCACTCGATAATCTGCTCTTCATTGCAAGAAATCAACTGCTGATATTTTATAAACCGATTAGTTAAGGTTGAATAAAAAAATTTTAAACGTAATTTAATATTAGTAAAGACTCGATCGAATATAATTATTATCATTTTAGAAAATAATACCGTACATTAAGGTAGTTCACGTGCAATGATCGGATCCAAAAAGTATTCTGACCATGTGTGTTGAAATCTATGAAAAACTGTATCCCTGTCTCGAAAACTTTTGGTTCAGACTGTAACTGTTCCCAACTTATCCAATCCCTGTCCTGTGCTATTTTATGCATCCCAGACGTATGAACGACTTGAACGATCGTGGCTACCCTGCATTTTGCATCGAGTTGGTCACACTGCTGTAGACTGTTTACGCGAGCGTACGAAAGTAAGGTGTGAGGTTATGTGAGAAACGGCCATTAAAAGTGTGATTGAAAAGAGGAAGAATGTTCTGCAGAGAATGAAATGCGCAAAAATAGCCGCTGCAGCCGCTGTGAAATGCGAATTTCAAGGTGAGGAGCCTGAAGATGAGCCCGTCCCAGGGAGGCACATGCCGGCACCGTGCCGTCACCGTGCCGTTATGTACGACCGAATATGATGGCACCGTGACGGTATGCCGTGCTGGCACGGTGACGGTACGTCGTGTTGTCACGGTGACGGCATGGCGTGCCATATCGAAAAATTTTGAACGCACGGCATGACTGCACGGTGACGGCATGGCGTGCCATATAGAAAAATTTTGATCGCACGGCATGACTGTACGGCGACGGCATGGTGACGGCATGGCGTGTCCTATCGAAGAATTTTGGACGCACGGCGTGACTGCACCGTGCCGTCACCGTGTCGTCATGTACGACCGAATATGACGGCACCGTGACGGTATGCCGTGCTGGCACGGTGACGGCACGTCGTGCTATCACGGTGACGGCATGGCGTACCATATCGAAAAATGTTTAACACACGGCGTGACTGCACGGTGACGGCATGGTGAAAGCATGACATGCCATTTTAGTTTTATTAATTCTTTGAGATCCGAAATTCCGCGCTGAGGAAAAAGGACAGACTGCCAGCGTCCCTTTTCATCAAAGGAATACAAAAATTAATACCAAGGAGCATCGCCTTCAGATGATAACTCCCTCAAGTGCAGTCGAATCCTAAAAATCTTCGCAGTTTTATAAACTCTTTGGTTGCAAATTGCTTGCGCGAAACGCTTCAGCCATTTGCCATCTAACGGCATTATACGAAACACCGATTCATGATACAAGTGACGGCGCCATCAGCGTTGGGCTGATACCAGCACGGCATGCCGTCACGGTGACGGCACGGTGCCGGTATGCCCAAAAAAAAGCACGTTTGTCTATCTGGGTGTGTGTGTCGGGCGGCGAATTGTCGAGGTGCCGAAGCTCGGCAAAAAATTAAAATGCTGCAAATGACCACACGAACTTTCGTTGACAAACATTGTTAACGAGAAGCAGCTCGGCCTAAATTCGATGTGGAAAATCCGCTGCAAAAATTGTTCGATCCTGACACGAGTTAGTACGGGAAAATTATTGCGTTGTCGCAGAGAAAAAAAAACTTGCTACTGGCGTGATCGCAAAACGTGACTTTCTCATCACGATTGTTACTGGCGTCACGTTACTGTCGTGAAGTTAGTTTGTGAAGTTAGTTTGTGAAATTAGTTTGTGAAATTAGTTTGTGAAATTAGTTTGTGAAATTAGTTTGTGAAGTTAGTTCGTAATATTCGTTTTTGTAGTTATATATGAATAAATATCTCTCTATATTATAAAAAGATCGCGCCGCCGCCTTCGCCGCCGTGTCAAGAATCGAGGGACTTATTCGGGTTAGAAGCGGTCACCCATCCAAGTACTGACCACAAAAATTCTGGGGTCTATTTTTGAAAAAATTAGCTTATTTAGGCTTATTTAAAAAAAAATTAGGTCTTTTTTTAAATTTAGGTCTATTTTTGAAAAAAAAAAAAATTAGACCTATTTTTTAAATATTATTTTACATACTTTGCATGTGATGAAAAAGTAAAAATTTGTTACTGGTGTAAAATTTTTATCGTGAATTTACTGGGTTATAGTGATTAATAATGTGTGAATTTCGCACATTAATTGTAATCTCTATTTTTAGCTATAATTTGTCAAGAACGCGTTTGTAAATTCGAAATTCGCGCGCGCGAGAAAGCGAGCGTGACATCGCGCGCCGGCGCGCGCCTTCACATCTCTCTTTCCCTTTAATGTTATTATCGTCGGCATTGCGATAGTTTGACAGTCGGAATTACATTTTATTTGATATTTCCAACGTTTCGCATATTATGGTGTGTATGAGCAGCATTTGGAATTGGTATAAAATGCTATACGAGTGATAAAATAAATAAAAAAACTATGATGTGATGAGTGCATGAGTGTTTATAGTCTAACATCAAGAGTGATGATAACCTCAAATGTGTTTCTCTTGTATTTTTACATTCTTTTTTAAATTTTAATCTAACATATGGTGTAAATATTCATAGTATGTTATCATTGAAAACTGCTCAAGATCATTGCAGTTCTTTTTTTTAGTGAATGTGTAACACAATAACACAAGAAAGTAACATATTTCAAGCAATACATTTTTTACAACAGTTTAAGATGTCTTATGTGGGTGATTGAAAAAACAAAATCTTCTATATACTAAATCTCTTGTTGTTCATTTTTTATTTGCTGGTAATACTATTTGTATGTATCACATTGAAGCATAATATCTTTTATATTAACTTGCGGTACAAAAATAAATAAAATTTTTATTTTTTTTTATTTTGTATTTAAGGTAAAGTATCAGAAGCAGTGGAGATTTTGGATTGGATTTCAATACCAAAACCAGGATTTGAATGCAGAAGACACACAAAAAATTTCATTTCAGTCCATAGATGTTTTCAAAAGTTATTGTGTTTCCGGACGGCACATACAGACGCCAGACAGACAGACAGACAGACAGACGGACGGACAGAAATGAGGTAATGTGTTTTTTGGAATCTAGGACACTCAAAACATCTATTTCCATCAAAATCTGGAAGTCGAATTTTTTTTGGATTGCAATACTTTCTCTTTATCCATACTCCGTATGTGATGAGAAAGTAAAAAGGTTAACTTTCAGACGTGAACGTAAAAGCTGTGGAGATAATTATTATTGTTGATAAATAATAAAATAAACATCTGCAAGATTTATTTTATTAAATCCTTAATTATGGCGCTAATTCATTATTTCCTTATGTACTTGTTTGTGTAAGTAGAATCGCCCCGTTAAGACCAGCAATTTTCCTACGTAAGTTTGAATGGCACGCGTTCGCCAATTCTCTTCTATCGTGTGCAGTGTTGCCGTATCGTTTCGTAAAAGCCCAATACGATGATCTTAATAACTTTTTATCTTAAAAACTAGGTGGTCAATTGCTTTCAAGTTTTGTGAGGTTTACTGTTAAACGTTTTTTTTGCCCTCAAAAAAATTTGATCAAAATGGTAAGAAGCATATGTTTATTGTGACCGTAATTGTAATTTATTTTCCGAGTTAGATAGGAATGCCGTATATAAGGACATTTTTTTCAATGTGGATTTTCTCTGGTTCTGGGTGGTAAATAATTTTGAAACTTTAGACGTGCATGCAGAAGCCATTCAACATTAAGTAGACAAAAATTCAACAATATCCTAAGAAAATCGATACCTCGCGATAACTACCTTAAAAAGTTTGACTGACACAACGTTTTGTTGAAGAAATTATCCATTTTTCGTTGGATGGAAAATTGCAACGACAGGAAATTTTACGTTTAGTGTAAAGTTTTCATATCGGAAAATTTCGTGTTAGGTAGGAAATTCGAAGCATAAACAAACGTCAAACAGAAAAATCAAATAGTAGACATTTTTAAAATAATGTCACATTCCAAATTTTTTTAATTTCCAAAAAATCATTAATTTAAATTGAAATCATTAAAATTAATTCACTTAAAAAACAATTATAACTCAGTTTTTCGCCCCATTATTAATCAATTTCAAAAACACCCTACGACCTTAATATTCTTTTTATCTCCTGGCCATCTCGAAAGACCAGGGAAACTTTTTATTACAGTCCACTTTTATTAATATTTTCGTCACGCAGACGAAAAATATGGCGTCCAGTAAAAAGTTACTACATTGGAAAATGTTCTGTTAAATGGGAAATTCGAACAACAGATACATTTTTTGTCGTTCGGAAAATATAAATAATGAAATTTAAAAAAAAATAATTTTCATATTCTTAGACCTTCAAAAATCATTACTTTTTTTTCAAAAACGTTTAAATTAAATAATTTAAAGAAAAATTATGAAACAGCTTTCCACCACATTATTAGTTTTAAATTGTTAAAACACGTTTATGGAAATTTCATGTTGATTGAAAAGTATTAAGTGAAAAATACGAACAGTAAATAAATTGTGCTTCAACGGAAAACTTAAATAATGAACATTATTCAGAATAATTTTCAAATTCCAAACATTCCTAGTACTCCAAAAATTTTCCACAAAAAAATTCATCAGAAAAATTTAAAAATTCCGAACCATTCGGATTTTTTTTAAATTTATTTTTCCTAGGTGGAAAAATCGAATTTAATTAACAAAAAAATATTAAAATAATCAAAAAATTCCAAATAATCCTGATTCTCCAAAAACAATTAATCTTGTTTAAATCTTCAAAAAATAACTAGTAAACAAAAAAAAAGACAATTATAAATCATCTGTTCATCTTAACACACTTGCAAGCCATTTTAAGGTCCATCAAAAAAATTTGTCGTTGATTAAAAAGATCCTACATCAGAAAATGTATCACTCGATGGAAAATTCGAACTCAAATAATGACGATTTTTCAAAATAATTAAAAAATTTCAAACAATCCTAATCCTCCAAAAACAATTAATCTTGTTTAAATCTCCAAAAAATAACTAGTAACCAAAAAAAAAAAAACAATTATAAATCATGTGTTCATCGCATTACAAATAAATTTCCAAAACACCCTACGACATTAATATCCATTTTATCTCCCGTCCATCTTGACACACCTGGCGAGCCTTTTTTACTGTCCACCTCTAATAATACTTTCGTCACGTTTAAAGCGACAAGGTCGCCGCCTTTTCCAGTAGGCGTACTACACAATGTTATATATACATATACATCTCCACATACACACATATATATATATATATATGTATATCTAATATATAGGTTAGATTGCTGAATGAATGCTGAAGCTATAGGAAGAAAATGAGCGAAATAAATATAGCACGTCTCTACGCCAAACGGCCGTTCGTTCACTTATATGTATTGGTGAAAGCTCGTCGTTGTTGCAAAGTGAACGAAGGGTGAATCGACGGTAGCGCGCGCGCGCGTACGCCTATCCTATCCGGCAATTCGATGCTACATGGCACACGCTGCTCATGGGGAGTGCGAGACCCCACGCTTTGTCCAAGGGGGAGGGGGAGGGGGGGTTGTAAGGGTGGAGCGTGGGGCAAGGAGAGGAGGGGGGGGGGCGAAATATCTACCTAGCTACTACGGTGACGTCATACTTCGAGGAGAGGAAATCGATACAGCTCAGCTTCCCATCTTACGCTTCTCTCCACTTGGTCTTTTCCACATGCATCTATATATCTAATTCATTCTCCTCACGTTTTCCCCTTTGTCTTGTGCTGAAAGCCACTAACGTCTTCTGAACTCGCGAAACTTTCGCGCGATGGATGTTTGACTTGGTGGATATTTTTTTTTTTTTTTTTTTTTTTTTTTTGGAGGTTGGGATTAGATGTTTTTGGAATATTGATGGAATTAAATGTGGATGTTGGTTGGGAATATTTTGAGGATTTAAATTTTGGTTGGGGAAGATTTTTGGTACTTTGTTAAATTTAATAGAGCTGAAGACTATAAATGGTGGTTTTTTTTTTTCTGGAGGTTGGGATTAGATGAGTTTTGGGATATTGATGGAATTAAATGTGGATATTGGTTGGGAATATCTTGAGGATTTAAATTTTGGTTGGGGAAAATTTTTGGTACTTTGTTAAATTTAACGGAGCTGAAGACTATACATGATGGTTTTTGCTTCCTCATAGAGGAAGCTTTGTTTTCGTGAAAAAATTTTTTTTCGAGATTTTCATGTCAGTATGCTTAAAATTGTCTAAACCGTCGAGAAAAGTGATTTAGAAAAAATGTATGTATGGATGTGTGTGTGTGAACGGCATTCAAAATTCAAACTTGCGTATCTCAAGAACGGCTTTAACATTCGGTCTAAAATTTGGCACGCATGTGCGGCAGGTATACGCCATTGCTTGTGATAATTTTCAAAAAAATTCAAAAATATGTTCAAATTTTATTTAACTTTGCAATTTTCGAAAAATGTCTGTACGCGCTCTAGCTCCCGCAAATTTTTAGCTATAGAGCTAAATAATTTTTTATACATAAAGCAGCCTTAAAGAAGGATCGGTATTGAATTGGGGGCGAATCTACAAATAGGTTCCGTTTTTATGAGATTTTGAATTTTACAAAAAATTTACGATTTGCTCTAACTCCTGTAAAATCTCACGAAATCAACTGATATTTTCTACAGATGAAGAATAACATGCAATGCTGCTATGTACCAAATTTGGTGATGATCGGTAAAGAGGTTCGGATTATATAGGATTTTGAATTTTTTGAAAAATTTATGTTTTGCTCTAACTCACGTTAAACATTAACAAATCAGCTGAAATTTTATACAGACAATAAATAATACTCAGCGCTGCTACGTACAAAATTTGGTAATGATCGGTAAAGCGATTAAGATTTTACGTGATTTTGAAATTTTGAAAAAATGAAAAGTAACGAAATAAGTTGCAAAGTTGAACTTCGTACATTCCTTTGTCATTAATTTACATTTTTCACAAAGCTTCCGCTATGAGGAAGCCAAAATTAGTAAATAAGCTTCATAGAGATCGCTTTGTCAAAAAAAATAAATAAATAATGAGGAAGCAATGTGCAAAGTTCAACTTTGCAACTTTTTTTTTCTGGAGGTTGGGAATTAGATGTTTTTTGGAACATTGATGGAATTAAATGTGGATTGGTTGGTAATATTTTGAGGATTTAAATTTTGATTGGGGAAGATTTTTGGTACTTTGTTAAATTTAATAGAGCTGAAGACTATACATGGTGGTTTTTTTTTTTGGAGGTTGGGAATTAGATGTGTTTTGGGATATTGATGAAATTAAATGTGGATATTTGTTGGGAATATTTTTAGAATTTAAATTTTGGTTGGGCAGGATTTTTGGTACTTTGTTAAATTTAATAGAGCTGTAGACTATAAATGGTGTTGACTATTGATTTTGGAAAAATTAACTGGTTAAAGGTTGTTAATAAATAATTTGAAAAATGGCCATAGAAACTTTTAGGAAATGTTATATTTTTCATGATCGATCTTCTGACTCTTTTTGTCTTTTTTTTAAAGCAGATATATATATGTTTTTCGACATTTGAAATAAGGTATAATTTGGGACATTGAAATAATGAAATATGGATATTAGTTAGCAATATTTGAGGATTCTGGGTTCAGGAAAAAAATCGGGAGACAATAAACGATGTTGAAAATTGATTTAGGAAAAAGTAAATGACTAAAGGTTATTATTAAAGGACAAAAAATGAAAACTGGATATTTTTCATGATCATTCTTCTCATCTTTTATTTTTTTTTTTTTAAGCTACTAACAACTTCTGAATCAGCGAAACTTTCACGCGACAAATTTCACTTGGTTGACATTTTTTGATTGTTTTTTGGACATTCAGAATGATTTGTAATTTGGGATATTGTAATAATTAAATATGGATATTAGGAATATTTGAGGATTTTTATTTTGGTTGAGTAAGATTTTTGGTACCTTGTTAAATTAAATAAATCTGAAGACAATAAACGTTGTTGAAAATTGATTTTGGAAAAAGTAAATGAATGTTATTAATAAAATGATTTGAAAAACTTTCCAAACAAGGATGCAAAGTAGAACCTTGCACATTGCTTCCTCATTATTTTTCGCTTCTTACAAAGCTACCTCTATGAGGAAGTATGTTATTCAATTTTTGGCTTCCTCATAGAGGAAGCTTTGTAAAACGCGAAAAATAATGAGGAAGCAATGTGCAAGGTTCTACTTTGCATCCTTGTTTTAATTAGATATATATACATGTTGTGGATTCGCTTTTTTTATTTCGTTATTACGTTATTTCGTGATTATTAGAGCGTTTCAGAAAGTAAATGTGATAATGTATATTTTTTTAAATAATTCAACATTCCATAAAATCAAAAATTTCATACCGTTCGTCACTAAATTATACATATATAATGGCTGCATATTGTTTCATTTATATACAAAATTTGAGCTCGCTATCTTAAGTTTTGCAAAAGTTACAATAGAGCGATAATGTCAATTTTTTGAAAAATTCAAAACATCATAAAATTTTAACGGCACAACCGATCTTAACGAAATTCAATAGCGATCACCGGCATATGAAAGCTCAAATTCATACCAATTTTTAGATCAATATCTCGAAAATTGAAAGAGTTATCGCGTAAACAGACATTTTTCAAAAAATTAAAAAAACGCGTAATAATTTAACGATGAAGTGGATTTTAACAAAAATTTGTATGAACGATGAGGCTTGATCCCTCTATCTATGGTCCAAATTTCAGCTTGATATCTCAAGGCCTTCTCGAGTTATAAAGGTTTACATTTTTCGATTGTGTAACACACACACACACACACACACATACACACACACACACACACACACGCACGCACGCACGCACGCACGCACGCACGCACGCACGCACGCACGCACGCACGCACGCACGCACGCACGCACGCACGCACGCACGCACGCACGCACGCACGCACACACGCACACACACACACACACACACATACAGATATTTTTTCTAAATCACTTTTCTCGATGTTTTGGATCATTCTGAGTGTACTGACATGAAAATCTCGAAAAAAAAATTTTCACGAAAACAAAGCTTCCTCTATGAGGAAGCAAAACTTGATTTTTGAATGCTTTTTCTGTGTACGTTTTTTCTTTGTCTTTTTTAAAAGCAACTAAGATTTTATCTCGCGAAAGTTTCACACAACAAACTTCACTTGGTTCACTTTTTTGCTTCCTCATAGAGGAAGCTTTGTTTTCATGAAAATTTTTTTTTTCGAGATTTTCATGTCAGTACACTCAGAATGTGTCAAAACGTCGAGAAAAGTGATTTAGAAAAAATGTCTGTATGTGTGTGTGTGTGTGTGTGTTATACGATTGAAAAATGTAAACCTTTATAACTCGGGAATGCCTTGAGATATCAAGTTGAAATTTGGACCATAGATAGAGGGAACAAGCCTCATCGTTCATACAGATTTTTGTTAAAATCCACTTCATCGTTAAATTATTACGCGTTTTTTAATTTTTTGAAAAATGTCTGTTTACGCGATAATTCTATCAATTTTCGAGATATTGATCTTAAAATTGGTATGAATGTGAGCTTTCATACGCCGGTGATCGCTATTGAATTTGGTTAACATCGGTTGAACCGTTAAAATTTTGTGATGTTTTGAATTTTTCAAAAAATTAACATTATCGCTCTATTGTAACTTTTGCAAAACTTAAGATAGCGAGCTCAAATTTTGTATATAAATGAAACAATATGCAGCCATTATATATGTATAATTTAGTGACGAACGGTATGAAATTTTTTATTTTATGGAATGTTGAATTATTTTAAAAATATACATTATCACATTCACTTTCGGAAACGCTCTAATAATCACGAAATAACGTAATAACGAAATAGAAAAAGCGAATCCACAACATATATATTTATCTAATTAAAACAAGGATGTAAAGTAGAACCTTGCACATTGCTTCCTCATTATTTTTCGGGCTTTACAAAGCTTCCTCTATGAGGAAGCCAAAAATGGAATAACATACTTCCTCATAGAGCTTTGTAAGAAGCGAAAAATAATGAGGAAGCAATGTGCAAGGTTCTACTTTGCATCCTTGTTTTTACATTTAGGATGAGGTATAATTTGGGACATAAAGATAATTAAATATGGAATTATTTAGGGATATTTAAGGATTGAAGATTGCGATTTTAGTATCTTATCCATAATTTGGATAAGATATTTGTTCCTTTTCTGAAAAAAGTCTGAAGAAAATCAACGTCTTCATCTTTATTTTCCTAAAATTAGGAAAGTTACATTTTAAAAAATGGAAATAATTTAAAAAAATAAATGCTCAAGTCTATGGCACTTTGCCAATTTTACCTTTATCTCAAATACAATTGACTAATTTTTAGAAATTTTTTATCTCAGAAAAGTGTGAAAAAATAAAAAATTTAAAATCCATGTTTTTACCATAGAAAAAAAATTCAAAACAATATATATTTTAATTTAAATAAATACATTTTTCTTCTTCTTCTTCTTCTTCTATTTTTTAATTTACATCAACAGATAAACAAGTGATATATCTGTCAATGAATATAAAAAAATTTAGTTGCACCCCTAAAAAATAAAGTAATTTTTTGATTCAGATTTTAGCGAGAAAATATTGAAATCCATGAAACGAGAAACGCTCGTTTATTAAAAATAATTAAAAAGATAACGAAATGATGTCATTCTATGGATTTGCAACTCGTGGTCAACAGTTTTCCTGTTCTTCCGTTCTGCAGAACGGAATGTTAACGAGTTTTGCTTCATAGCGTTATGCATTGTATTTAGTGATGTATAGGTCTTTCTTCGGCGATAATTGGAATGCAAAGAAAAAGCTCCGACACTGTAGCGACGTTGATGCATAGTATTCACGTTGTGCACGCAACGACTGAGATTTCTTTCGCATTCTTTTATACTTGTTACGCCAAATGAATTTCTAACGAGATTCCACACGCCTTAATACTTAACAGTGACAAAGATGGAAATAAACATAGGAATTCTAAAAGCGGAAGTTATGACTTAAGAAAAATGTAGGGGTGAAAAAGTAAAAATAAAAAAAATCATTAATATACGATATAAATGTAAGAAATTTTTTTTTGTCTTTAGATAATTAAATCTGGAATTCTACATTTAAATCGAAAACACAATCTCACTTATTTATTCGAGCTGTATTTTGAATATTTAATTTATAACAAAATGTTTTCCAGTGTATGTAAAAAAAATATTGTGCCATATATTTTTTGGTGAAAAAACCACATGAAAATCACATTGAAAATTAGGATCTAGCAAAAAAAAATCATGTAACCGGTATTTTCTGGGGTAGAATATGCGACTTGAGAACGATAATGAAGGTCAAAATTCGATACCTTGAAGAAAAAAAATTTAGGTTCGACTTTCCGACCGGAAGTCGGATCTGTGAATTCTAAAATCACAAACGGAAAAAAGTCACGATTTTTTAAAACATCGTAAAAAGGTATGTAACCCGTATTTTTTGGGGTAGAATATGCGACTTAAGAACGATAGTGAAGGCCAAAAATCGATATCTTGAAGGAAAAAAATCTCGCTTGGATTTTCCGACCGAAAGTCGGATCTGTAAATTCTAAAATCACAAACAGAAAAAAGTCACGATTTTTTTAAATCATGGTAAAAAGGTATGTAACCGGTATTTTTGGGGTAGAATATGCGACTTAAGAACGATAGTGAAGGCCAAAAATCGATATCTTAAAAAAAAAATTTATGTTCGATTTTCCGACCGGAAGTCGAATCTGCAAATTCTGAAAATTAGTATTAAGGATTCTCCTTAAAAGCCTTAACTAAAAGTGTACTAAATAATTTTTTCTACGATCGCATCTGAGCAACACGAGATCCTAGCTCGAAAGCTTACACAAGGTCGTATCTAAAATCGTACTTAGGATCCTACTCGCAATATGTATCTAGGATCCCAGATAGAAAAATACCACGTAACTGGTGTGCTTGACGTCATAAAAATGTTACGTGCTGCACGTGATCCTCCTTAGGGAACTCACCCAGAAATTGTTTTACGATCCTATCTGTAAATCCTCCCCACGATGACCACCTAAATTTCTGTCTCCAATCTTTTATCCATTCCATTATTATACATTTTTATAATATTTATATTTATATTTATATTTATATTTATATTTATATTTATATTTATATTTATATTTATATTTATATTTATATTATATTTATATTTATATTTATATTTATATTTATATTTATATTTATATTTATATTTATATTTATATTTATATTTATATTTATATTTATATTTATATTTATATTTATATTTATATTTATATTTATATTTATATTTATATTTATATTTATATTTATATTTATATTTATATTTATATTTATATTTATATTTATATTTATATTTATATTTATATTTATATTTATATTTATATTTATATTTATATTTATATTTATATTTATATTTATATTTTATATTTATATTTATATTTATATTTATATTTATATTTATATTTATATTTATATTTATATTTATATTATATTATATTTATATTTATATTTATATTTATATTTATATTTATATTTATATTTATATTTATATTTATATTTATATTTATATTTATATTTATATTTATATTTATATTTATATTTATATTTATATTTATATTTATATTTATATTTATATTTATATTTATATTTATATTTATATTTATATTTATATTTATATTTATATTTATATTTATATTTATATTTATATTTATATTTATATTTATATTTATATTTATATTTATATTATATTTATATTTATATTTATATTTATATTTATATTTATATTTATATTTATATTTATATTTATATTTATATTTATATTTATATTTATATTTATATTTATATTTATATTTATATTTATATTTATATTTATATTTATATTTATATTATATTTATATTTATATTTATATTTATATTTATATTTATATTTATATTTATATTTATATTTATATTTATATTTATATTTATATTTATATTTATATTTATATTTATATTTATATTTATATTTATATTTATATTTATATTTATATTTATATTTATATTTATATTTATATTTATATTTATATTTATATTATATTTATATTCATATTCATATTCATATTCATATTCATATTTTTATTTTTATTTTTATTTATTTTCCCTATTGTTTACTTTATTTCTATACTTTTATCATTTCTTTTTATATTGTACTGTTTATAAACGTGTATTGGACCATTGTCACGAAGAGCTTAACGGCTTAAGCCATTATATCTGTCAGACACCGGCTGTATCAACTCTAATAATCACCAACTATGCGTGGCCGACTCGGTTAACATAATATATACCACAATGTGTGCCACTTGCAGCTGGCAAACAGTGATTGTATTTTTTTTTTTTTTTTTTTTTTTTTTTTTTTTTTTTAGTTCTTCCACACCAGCAGTCACTGTGTCGGTTAGATATCGGCTGTGCCAGATTCCTCGACTGTGGCCTATATTCATACCAACGCACGTATGTACGGCCTATACACTACTTTACTTCTGCCAACGCTACTCGTCACCGTTCAATGCCTCTGGCAATAAAAGCACCCCCGACTACACTTGTACGATATTCCACCCTCCTCCTTAGTTGTATTAATGCTACAACACAAATACAATACTACTTTCTCCTGTTACTGATCTGCTGTTGCACGATTTCCGCCCCTTACTCTTTGCGTGTAGAACTCACCCCTCTTTATGGATCTATTTACTTTCTATTACAAGGAGAAATATTGTACCTGGAGAAAATAGGCCTAAGGCCTATCGTCGAAATAAAATCTAATCTGGAAAAGAAAAGAATTATCAAATCCTGATGGAAAACGATTATTATTTTTTTTTCAGTTTTTTGTGATTAGATCTCGGGGTAGTTTTTGACTTTGTTTTATACATTGATGAATGTTATTTTTTATTTTTTCGGTATCTTTGAAACCGAAGTGTTAAAGTTTTTTTTTGTTGATACCAAAAAATTGTTTCCTACGAAAAGTATGGGAAAAATGACCATTTATATTTTTCGTGATTTTTTTAAAAGTATAATGAAAAAATTATTTAAAAATATTATTTTTTCAGTTAAATCTTGTTTATTACTAATTGAAAACAAAGTATAAATTACATTTTTTTTGTCAATTGACTGAAAATAAACTTTGTGATCTCCTTTTAAAGTACATTTCCATTATGACTGTACTTTTTTTTTTAATTCGATGGTCGTGAATCTTCTGTTCATTGTTATTGCGACAAAGTTTTAGCTCGAAGTCCGGGCAGTTTTTGTTGCCGTGCGATCTCAGAGTTTTCTAATTATCAGGCGACGAGAAAACTAACGAATCACCCCGAGCCTCGATCGTTATCGACTCTTCCGGTCAAGTCAAGCAAACACTGATTCTGAAACTCACTCTGATTGGCCTGAGACTATAGGGTATGATGCTATTGGAAACTAGAACGAATCGCGAAAGTTGGCTTGATAAGGGCAGCCGCGTTTCTTAATTGGCGAATCAACAAACCGTGACCGGGATAAATCCGATTTTCTTTTTTTCAATTATTTCTTTTAAAGAAAGTAAATTTGACAGTGCTTCATCCCTACACATCTTGAATGTACTTGGTGTAGAGTCGATGGTGCAGTGTTGAATGTGTAGAGTCGATGGTGCAGAGTCGATGGTGTAGAGTCGATGGTGCAGAGTCGATGGCGTAGAGTCGATGGTGTAGAGTCGATGGTGTAGAGTCGATGGTGTAGAGTCGATGGTGTAGAGTCGATGGTGTAGAGTCGATGGTGCAGAGTTGATGGTGCAGAGTCGATGGCGTAAAGTCGATGGTGTAGAGTCGATGGTGTAGAGACGATGGTGTAGAGTCGATGGTGTAGAGGCGATGGTGTAGAGTCGATGGTGTAGAGTCGATGGTGTAGAGTCGATGGTGCAGAGTCGATGGTGCAGAGTCGATGGTGCAGAGTCGATGGTGTAGAGTCGATGGTGTAGAGACGATGGTGTAGAGTCGATGGTGTAGAGACGATGGTGTAGAGTCGATGGTGTAGAGTCGATGGTGTAGAGTCGATGGTGTAGAGTCGATGGTGTAGAGTCGATGGTGTAGAGTCGATGGTGTAGAGTCGATGGTGTAGAGTCGATGGTGTAGAGTCGATGGTGTAGAGTCGATGGTGTAGAGTCGATGGTGTAGAATCGTTGGTGTAGAGTCGATGGTGCAGAGTCGATGGTGTAGAGTCGATGGTGTAGAGACGATGATGTAGAGTCGATGGTGCAGAGTCGATTGTGCAGAGTCGATGGTGCAGAGTCGATGGCGTAGAGTCGATGGTGTAGAGTCGATGGTGTAGAGGCGATGGTGTAGAGGCGATAGTGTAGAGTCGATGGTGTAGAGTCGATGCTGTAGAGTCGATGGTGTAGAGCCGATGGTGTAGAGTCGATGGTGTAGAGTCGATGGTGTAGAGTCGATGGTGTAGAGTCGATGGTGTAGAGTCGATGGTGTATAGTCGATTGTGTAGAGTCGATGGTGCAGAGTCGATGGTGCAGGGGCAATGGTATAGAGTCGATGGTGTAGAGTCGACGGTGTAGAGTCGAAGCTGTAGAGCCGATGGTTTAGAGTCGATGGTGTAGAGTCGATGGTGTAGAGTCGATGGTGTAGAGTCGATGGTGTAGAGTCGATGGTGTGGAGTCGATGGTGTAGAGTCGATGGTGTAGAGTCGATGGTGTAGAGTCGATGGTGTAGAGTCGATGGTGTAGAGTCGATGGTGTAGAGTCGATGGTGTAGAGTCGATGGTGTAGAGTCGATGCTGTAGAGTCGATGGTGTAGAGTCGATGCTGTAGAGTCGATGGTGTAGAGTCGATGGTGTAGAGTCGATGGTGTAGAGTCGATGGTGTAGAGTCGATGGTGTAGAGTTGGGCTCTGGGGTATTTTCGAGGTGGTAATGTGTAGAGCGCAGTTTTGCAGAACGAAGTATTTGTCATCATTTTGAAAAGCATTTCTTTTATTTGTTGAGTAACCTTTTTAAAAAGAAATGCGAATTACGTGGGCTTCCCATTTTATTTGATCGTGATTTGCGTAATTATTTTTTGTAACATTCATTTCTTTTAAGCTGTAAAAGTTGATTAAAGTAACTGTTAGTAGAGAACGTTGTGTGCTGGGTGGTCACAAAAGCGAGAAATCCGATGTACTCGACAGCATAGACTTGGATGACTGGTATTCGATCAATGAGAGTGTCGAATGTTCAGATCAGACTGAATTGCGTGGAGTGATGTAGGCACGCTACCGTTCACCTTCAATTTTCCCTATTATCGGTGATCTGACCTGGCAGTTGGCCTGATGAGTGACGATTCGCTGACAACTCGATATCGAGTTTCATCAGCGTATAGTGTCAAGCGTTGTCGTCCACGGCCTCGAAAGAGCTTTTGTCAATTTATCTCTTTTGCTTCCATTATCACGGCTGCTGGAAGCTCTGAGAACTCCAGCAACGTTCGAACGAATGTGTAGTACAATAGCCCGGAGTATTATTGATCTTATATCCCTATGTTCTCTATCTCTCCATAGAGATCAATTATTGAGAGGGTTAAAATTAATTATCGAATTTATGGAACCTCAGAAATGATTTTTTCGTATTTTATATTTTTATTTATGGTGAAAATTAATAATTTTTTTCAAACAAACTCGTATTGCCCTTGTTTTTCGTTATACTCAAAAAAATCTGACCCTGACATAAAGCAAGTAAAAAAAATTAACTAATAACAAAAAAATTAATTTGTACGCTTTCTACGAATATATATAAAACTTGCAAGACCTTCAACTTTCTCATTATCCTACGTCTGGTTCTTCCAACTCGCCGAAGCGTTAGTCGTTCCTACATAAAATTTGCATTTTCATTCAAGATTCTGCATAAAATTTCTCTTTAGTCATCAACGAACAGTTTATTTTACCGGGTAATTATTCCTGCTCGATCTTGGGGCCATTTATTTTTTTCTTCTTTTTTATAATGACGTTGACTGAGTGTATAAAAAAATTCGCTATGTATTTTTGTATTTTTACAGAGAGTCAATGGGGCGATCCATCCTGATTCGACCTGGGTCTGACCCTCAACCTCCCCGATTTAGCTCGTAATTTTTTGATGGATTGGTTAGACCCCCAAATGCACCAGATTTTTATTTTTCATTGTTTCTATACAAATTTTTTTTGTAAATATTTTTTTATGGTGACATATGGAATGCCAAAATTAAAAACTCTGAAAAATACTTCGTTAAATATTAAAATTTTCTAGCTTATAGCCAAAGTGGGCAAGATTGTTGTTCTTATATACAGGTGTAGAAAATTGCAGTCGGTTTGTCAAAATATTACTTGAATTGGATCAAAACGAAATTTTTTTGATAAATTCAAAATTTCATAAAAAACGAACCGCTTTACCGAATTGGCCCAAAATTAATACCAAAGGCCGTATCACTGACATGAAAATCTCGAAAAAAAAACAATTTCATGAAAAAAAAGCTTCCTCTATGAGGAAGGAAAAAAACAGCTTATATTTCGGTCTTTTAAATGGTGTCCCCCCCCCCCCCCTTAAGCTAAAGCGAAAAATCCTCCCTAACCCTGTAATATTGCACATCTTAAACTCATATCTCTTGTGGTACAGTTATCGTCTAACCTTAAGTATATCTGACTTGCGCAAAAGAGCTATTTCGAATATTACAGACCGATGATTTCGGCCAATGAGAGTGCGACCGACTAGGAGCAAAGGGTGCTGGCCTAATAAACGGCTGGCAGCCGGTAATTGGACTGGCTTGCGTAATTGTTTCATCGACCAGGCTCGAGACCCATCAACTCATCCCTCTTAGTTTTACCTTCCACCTCCTCTCACCACTTTCCACCCATTGGGCTCCCTGGGATCAACCCTCCCCCCCTTTTCACCCTGCCATCGACTGCTCCCTTCCCCCCACCTGGCAGTCCCACCGAGTTCGCGTTATCATGGTCCACCAAACGGCAAATGCACCGGTGACCCATGATGAACAATCCGATTTTCCTCGTTTGCAATTTTGTCCTTGCTGCACTATTTTGTAATCTCTAGTTATGGAATTGTGATAAAATTGCTTTTCGTGCTAAGCTGTCAATATATTTGTGGCTTTAAGTCGAATTGAATTTTTATCTTTCAAATTCTGACTGAAATAGATTTGGGAAATAAGCGAAATAAATATTTTGTCAAACCGTGCACATTTCGGTTCTACATAATTTATTCTATATGAGCTGTTTCATTATGAAAACATCAGTTCCACACTCTTGGAATGCTATAACGAAACTAATACTTCATAATTCCCATGTACACAATTGCAGAACTACATATTTCGATTCTACACAAAAATGTTATGGCTACACTTTTCAACACTTTATGCACAACTCGTTTCGACATACAGCTTTTCAGCACAACAAGTGTAGAAAGTCGTTGTGTAGAAAGTAATTGTGTAGAAAGTAGTTGTGTTTAAAGTCGTTGTGTTAAAAGTCGTAGTGTAGAAAGTGGTTGTGTATAAAGTAGTTATGTTTAAAGTCGTTGTGAAAAAAGTAATCGTGTAGAAAGTCGTTGTGTAGAAAGCAATCGTGTAGAAAGTAGTTGTGCAGAAAGTAATTGTGTAGAAAGTCATTGTGTAGAAAGTAAAGTGTAGAAAGTAATTGTGTAGAAAATAATTGTGTAGAAAGTAATTGTGTAGAAAATAATTGTGTAGAAAGTAATTGTGTAGAAAATAATTGTGTAGAAAGTAATTGTGTAGAAAATAATTGTGTAGAAAGTAATTGTGTAGAAAGTAGTTGTGTTAAAAGTCGTTGTGTAGAAAGTGGTTGTGTTAAAAGTCGTTGTGTAGAAAGTGGTTGTGTATAAAGTAGTTATGTTTAAAGTCGTTGTGAAAAAAGTAATCGTGTAGATAGTCGTTGTGTAGAAAGTAGTTGTGCAGAAAGTAATTGTGTAGAAAGTAATTGTGTAGAAAGTAATTTTGTAGAAAGTAATTGTGTAGAAAGTAATTGTGTAGAAAGTAATTGTGTAGAAAGTAATTGTGTAAAAAGTAATTGTGTAGAAAGTAATTGTGTAGAAAGTAATTGTGTAGAAAATAATTGTGTAGAAAATAATTGTGTAGAAAGTAATTGTGTAGAAAGTAGTTGTGTAGAAAGTGGTTGTATAGACAGTCGTTCTGTAGAAAGTAGTTTTGTAGAAAATTGTTGTGTGGAAAGTAGTTGTGCAGAAGTAGTTGTGTAGCAAGTAATTGTGTAGAAAGTAGTTGTGTAGAAAGTAGGTGTGTAGAAAGTAGTTGTGTAGAATGTAGTTGTGTAGAAATTAGTTGTGCAGAACGTGGTTGTGTAGAAAGAAGTTGTTTAGAAAGTAGTTGTGCAGAATCAAATAAACTATAAAATTTATAACTATTATGCCGTTAATCCATTAAATATGAAGCAAACATTCCTTTCCCTTTTTCTTCTAAATAATTTTTCATTTGTCTCACAATTTCATATTTTATGGAATCGCAACTGTAGTCGAATAATCATAATAAACATAACCGCGAAATCTGTGTCAAAAACGTGGAAGCGAGAAAAGAAAAAAATGCTAAATGTCAAAAATAAAAGCACCACATTTTTTTTCGTTATTTGCTGAAAAAAAAGAAAAAAAATGAGTTGAAGAGAGACTTCGGAGTCTCTCCACTGCTGCATTTTTCATCAGTCACATCCACTTCCCCGTCTCTTGTATCCTTTTTTTTTCTTCCTTTGTTTCTTCGCCAGGCAAAAAGCTCGCACGTGTTTCCCTCTCATCTCGTGGCACTGGTGTCGGTTGGTGATAGAAGATGCAGAAGTGTTTCAGTCGCTGCAGGTTTGTCAGGTCGACCTCTATGGTCTTCTACGTTTTCAAAGATATGATGATTATGATGATGACGAGCTTTGCCTTCCCGGGTCGCAATCTCTCCTGTACATTTTTTTTCAAATTGCAGGCCTTTCATTTTCTCTCTACTTTAGTTTCTTCTACGACTTTCTAAGCTGTGCAATCGATACAGTGTGACAAAAACAATTGCATAGAAAAATAAAAAAGTTGCAAAGTAAAATTTTGCACATTGCTTCCTCATTAATTTCCATTTTATAAAAAATCACATGAGCAAGCTTATTTATTAAGCATATTTGTGAAATATGGAAATTAATTTTTAAATGTGCAATTTAAAAACACACAAATCGGCGTCGAAAATTGCACATTTAGAAAGGTGGAGATTAAAAAAATAATCCGGTTTAAATGAAAATTCGTATCCGTGAGTTTTTGAGGTTTCCAATTCAACGAAAAATTCCAAATTGAAGATGGCGTATTTATTTAAAAATTTCTTCACTAAAAAATTAATTTTATGTGAAAAGATATCTAGATTTCGATATTTTGAAAATGTTGGATTTTCTTAAATGTTTATTTTTTAGAAAATTAACGTGAAATAAAAAAAATTCTGTTTTTGTGAACATTTTCGGATAACAATTTTTTAATTCATCTTGGAGCATCGAATTTCCTTTTTTACCAGGATAAAAAATATCTAGATTTTGGTATTTTGACAATGTTTGATTTTCTCAAATGTTTATTTTTCAAAAATTTAACGTGAAATAAAAATATAAAGATATTTTTATTTTTGTGAAAAAATTCGGACAACAGTTTTTAAATTCATCTTGGATCATTGAATTGCCTTTTTTTTCCACGGTTAAAGATATTTAGATTTTGGTATTTTGAAAATGTTTGATTTTTATAAATGTTTATTTTTCAGAAATTTAACGCGAAATAAAAAAAAAAGATATTTTTATTTTTGTGAAAATTTTCGGACATCAGTTTTTAAATTCATCTTGGATCATCGAATTGCCTTTTTTCCAAGGTAAAAGATATTTAGATTTTGGTATTTTAAAAATGTTTGATTTTCTTAAATATTTATTTTTCAAAAATTTAATGCAAAATAAAAAAAAAGATGTTTCTATTTTTGTGAAAATTTTCGGATAACAGTTTTTAAATTCATCTTGGATCATCGAATTGCCTTTTTTCCAAGGTAAAAGATATTTAGATTTTGGTATTTTAAAAATGTTTGATTTTCTTAAATATTTATTTTTAAAAAATTTAATGCAAAATAAAAAAAAGATGTTTCTATTTTTGTGAAAATTTTCGGACAACAGTTTTTAAATTCATCTTGGATCATCGAATTGCCTTTTTTCCAAGGTAAAAGATATTTAGATTTTGGTATTTTTAAAATTTTTGATTTTCTTAAATATTTATTTTTCAAAAATTTATTGCAAAATAAAAAAAGAGATCTTTCTATTTTTGTGAAAATTTTCGGACAACAGTTTTTAAATTCATCTTGGATCATCGAATTACCTTTTTTCCAAGATAAAAGATATTTAGATTTTGGTATTTTAAAAATGTTTGATTTTCTTAAATATTTATTTTTCAGAAATTTAATGCAAAATAAAAAAAAAAATATTTCTATTTTTGTGAAAATTTTCGGACAACAGTTTTTAAATTCATCTTGGATCATCGAAATGCCTTTTTTCCAGGGTAAAAGATATTTAGATTTTGGTATTTTAAAAATGTTTGATTTTCTTAAATATTTATTTTTCAAAAATTTAATGCAAAATAAAAAAAAAAGATATTTCTATTTTTGCGAAAATTTTCGAACAACAGTTTTTAAATTCATCTTCGATCATGGAATTGCCTTTTTTTCCAGAGTAAAAGATATTTAGATTTTGGTATTTTGAAAATGTTTGATTTTCTTAAATATTTTTTTTTTCAGAAATTTAATGCAAAATAAAAAAAAGATATTTCTATTCTTGTGAAAATTTTCGAACCACAGTTTTTAAATTCATCTTCGATCATCGAATTGCCTTTTTTTCCAGAGTAAAAGATATTTAGATTTTGGTATTTTGAAAATGTTTAATTTTCTTAAATATCTATTTTTCAGAAATTTAATGCAAAATAAAAAAAAAAGATGTTTCTATTTTTGTGAAAATTTTCGAACCACAGTTTTTAAATTCATCTTGGATCATCGAATTGCCTTTTTTCCAAGGTAAAAGATATTTAGATTTTGGTATTTTAAAAATGTTTGATTTTCTTAAATATTTATTTTTCAGAAATTTAATGCAAAATAAAAAAAAAGATATTTCTATTTTTGCGAAAATTTTCGAACAACAGTTTTTAAATTCATCTTCGATCATCGAATTGCCTTTTTTTCCAGAGTAAAAGATATTTAGATTTTGGTATTTTGAAAATGTTTGATTTTCTTAAATATTTATTTTTCAAAAATTTAATGCAAAATAAAGAAAAAAGATATTTCTATTTTTGCGAAAATTTTCGAACAACAGTTTTTAAATTCATCTTCGATCATCGAATTGCCTTTTTTTCCAGAGTAAAAGATATTTAGATTTTGGTATTTTGAAAATGTTTGATTTTCATTATTCTGAAATTTATTGCGAACAAGAAAAAAAGATGTTTCTGTTTTTGTGAAAATTTCCGAACAAAAATTGTTAAATTCATCTAGGAGCATCGAATTACCTTTTTACTTTCTCATCACATACGGAGTATGGATAAAGAGAAAGTATTGCAATCCAAAAAAAATTCGACTTCCAGATTTTGATGGAAATAGATGTTTTGAGTGTCCTAGATTCCAAAAAACACATTACCTCATTTCTGTCCGTCCGTCTGTCTGTCTGTCTGTCTGGCGTCTGTATGTGCCGTCCGGAAACACAATAACTTTTGAAAACATCTATGGACTGAAATGAAATTTTTTGTGTGTCTTCTGCATTCAAATCCTGGTTTTGGTATTGAAATCCAATCCAAAATCTCCACTGCTTCTGATACTTTACCTTAAATACAAAATAAAAAAAAATAAAAATTTTATTTATTTTTGTACCGCAAGTTAATATAAAAGATATTATGCTTCAATGTGATACATACAAATAGTATTACCAGCAAATAAAAAATGAACAACAAGAGATTTAGTATATAGAAGATTTTGTTTTTTCAATCACCCACATAAGACATCTTAAACTGTTGTAAAAAATGTATTGCTTGAAATATGTTACTTTCTTGTGTTATTGTGTTACACATTCACTAAAAAAAAGAACTGCAATGATCTTGAGCAGTTTTCAATGATAACATACTATGAATATTTACACCATATGTTAGATTAAAATTTAAAAAAAGAATGTAAAAATACAAGAGAAACACATTTGAGGTTATCATCACTCTTGATGTTAGACTATAAACACTCATGCACTCATCACATCATAGTTTTTTTATTTATTTTATCACTCGTATAGCATTTTATACCAATTCCAAATGCTGCTCATACACACCATAATATGCGAAACGTTGGAAATATCAAATAAAATGTAATTCCGACTGTCAAACTATCGCAATGCCGACGATAATAACATCAAAGGGAAAGAGAGATGTGAAGGCGCGCGCCGGCGCGCGATGTCACGCTCGCTTTCTCGCGCGCGCGAATTTCGAATTTACAAACGCGTTCTTGACAAATTATAGCTAAAAATGGAGATTACAATTAATGTGCGAAATTCACACATTATTAATCACTATAACCCAGTAAATTCACGATAAAAATTTTACACCAGTAACAAATTTTTACTTTTTCATCACATGCAAAGTATGTAAAATAATATTTAAAAAATAGGTCTAATTTTTTTTTTTTTTCAAAAATAGACCTAAATTTAAAAAAAGACCTAATTTTTTTTTAAATAAGCCTAAATAAGCTAATTTTTTCAAAAATAGACCCCAGAATTTTTGTGGTCAGTACTTGGATGGGTGACCGCTTCTAACCCGAATAAGTCCCTCGATTCTTGACACGGCGGCGAAGGCGGCGGCGCGATCTTTTTATAATATAGAGAGATATTTATTCATATATAACTACAAAAACGAATATTACGAACTAACTTCACAAACTAATTTTACAAACTAATTTCACAAACTAATTTCACAAACTAATTTCACAAACTAACTTCACAAACTAACTTCACGACAGTAACGTGACGCCAGTAACAATCGTGATGAGAAAGTCACGTTTTGCGATCACGCCAGTAGCAAGTTTTTTTTCTCTAGGGTAGCCATGTATATCTATATGTGGTTCGTCAGTGAACATATAACATGACTCTTGGAACGGCGGATAGTCAAGCTTAGTCTCTGCTTTATATGCAGCTATACCTATGTACGAGTCAATCTTGCCTCGTTGGTGCACGAGGAGTCATTAAGTACGCTCGAGGCTCTTTCTCCGGGTGCTCCTGGTTCGCTGACGGGTGAAGTCCTTGCGCAGAAACCCTCTTGAGAGTTTTGAGACTTGGGAATATAGTTTATTGCATATGTCACTGACAGAAAACGTTGAAAGGGCCACGATTCAAAATAGAAATGTGCAATTTTACAGCTTTTTGAGTTTTTCAAGAGACGATTGAAATTCTATGAACAACCTTTGCAGTTTCACTGTAGTGTGCATTAATTACATGCTATCGGTGAGTTTTTTTTCTTTTGACATTTCAATGTTGAAAAAATCGTTTCAAACTTAAAGCGGTTGGAAATTTTTTTTTCGGCCCGTTTATGAATAGGGATTTAAATTTTGGTACGTAATTGAACCCCCCAAAATCCAACTATATAGTGAAATTTATGGTGAAATTATTTTTAGGCATGTGGACGTAAAAATTTTGTTTAAATCATCGTTCAAATTTTGTGGTATTTTTACCGTAAATTGTTGCATTATTCAGAGTAAAAATATTTATTAAATTATCATAGAATATTTGGTGTTATTGTCACACAATTTTTTAAATCCATTTTTCGTTATAATTTTTGCTAATAAATCGCGAAATTTTTCGATAATTTACTCCAAACCTTTTGGCTCATTAAACATATTTTTCTTAAGATTTAATGTAAGTAGTTAAAATTAATGGGAAAATTTAACTAATTTACTACATGTTTAGTTAATATAATTTACAATTTTTTTTTGTTGATTTACCGTCAACTTTCTAGAAAGTTGGCCGAATCTGTTGGCCTGATATGGGCCAAATCAATTGATTGGCTATGGACCAAATTAATAGGTTGGCTATGGGCCAAATCAATTGGTTTGTTATGGGTCATTTCAATTAGTTCGCTATGAGCGAAATTAATTGGTTTGCTATGGGTCATTTCAATTAGTTTGCTATGAGCCAAATCAATTGGTTAGCTATGGGTCATTTCAACTAGTTTGCTATGAGCCAAATCAATTGGTTAGCTATGGGCCAAATCAATTGGTTTTCTATAGGCCAAATCAATTGGTTTTCTATGGGCCAAATCAATTGATTTTCTATGGGCCAAATCAATTGGTTTTCTATGGGCCAAATCAATTGGTTTGTTATGGGCCAAATCAATTGGTTTTCTATGGGCCAAGTCAATTGTTTTTCTATGGGCCAAATCAATTGGTTTTCTATGGGCCAAATCAATTGGTTTGCTATGTGCTAAATCAATTGGTTTGCTATGGACCAAATCAATTGGTTCGCTATGGGCCAAACTCAATTGGTTTTCTATGGGCCAAATCAATTGGTTTGCTATGGGCCAAATCAATTGGTTTGCTATGGGACAAACTCAATTGGTTTTCTATCGGCTAAATCAATTGGTTTGCTATGGGTCAAATCAATTGGTTTGCTATGGGCCAAATCAATTGGTTTGCTGTGGGCCAAATCAATTGGTTCGCTATGGGCCAGAACAATTGGTTTGCTTTAAGCCAAATCAGTCGGCCTGACATGGTCCAAATCAATTGGCTTGATATGGGCCAAACCAATTGGTTTGCTATGGGTCAACTCAATTGGTTTTCTATGGGCCAAATCAATTGGTTTGCTATGGGCCAAATCAATTGGTTCGCTATGGGCCAGAACAATTGGTTTGCTTTAAGCCAAATCAGTCGGCCTGTCATGGGCCAAATCAATTGGCGTGATATGGGCCAAATCAATTGGTTTGCTATGGGCCAAATCAGTCGGCCTAATATAGCCCAAATCAGTCAGTCTAATATGGGCCATATCAGTTGGCCTGTTATGGACCGCCTTTTAATTTAAAGCAGTCCGATCAGCGTTACATTCCTGCCAGACTATTGTAGACTGTAAATTTATCTTGGGAAATTACGAATTTTGCGATCAGACAAATGTTATGACGGTTGAAATATGGCAAACATATTCACCGCTCACTCACATCACGATTCATAAATCCGTTTCGTTTCTCCAGAGTTTCCACCCAATCATTCGAACGTGAACGCGCTCAAGCTAGAAATGGTTCGTAATGTCTATTTCCAGAGTTTCGTTTCGGGAATACGTGACGTTAGGTCAACGGCCGAGAGAGCGAAGATTTCAACGGGGAGTTGTACTATTTGGCTAGAGGTACGAAGAAAGAGCCAAGTGCGGTAACAAAAGAAAGTCTTAAGGAGGAAATGGAGACATCTTGAAGTGGCGAAAAGTGGATACAAAAGTGAAGAAGCGTCACTGAAAAAAAAATGTCGAGAATATCGCCTTGCAAAATTAGTCATACAGAGTAGGAAATATAGAATTGAGGAATAAAATATTTGGTGCGAAATTGATTTTGTTAATGAGCCATTTTGAGAGAGGGTTTTTTTTAAAAAATGTCCGACTGCGAATTTGTCAAGGCTCTATCCAAAAAAAAAAAAATGGTGGAAAATGTTTTTGGGACGATTTTGGAAATTTGTAAAAGTAATTTTTTTAATTCGACGGAAAAATTAATTTTTATCTTATCAATTGCAAAACGTAATTTGAAAAAGTAATTTTTAACGAATAAAAAAATTATTTAATAATTCAGTGAAAAGACGATTTTTTAATTGTTATCTAATATTATGTGATAAATAACAAATTTGTGCATACGTTCTTTTCACCGTTGGTATTAAGGGACTGAAATAAAGAAACCGGATGTAGATAAAAAGTAAAAGAAATGGAGTCTAGGTGTGAAGAAGGTGGAAACAAGTGAAGAGAAGTGCCGAAGAAGTACAACGTGATAAAAATGTAGCAGGGAAGTTGTAGTACAGCTGAGAACTGCAGATTCTTCACAGTCCCTTAAGTACCATCGTCCGAAGCTTCTGGGCTTTTTCACGACTTACAATCCAAAGAACAATTCCTTAAAACTCACGCGGAATTATTTTAAAATCCACTGAACTTAAAATACAATAAAATTGAAAAAAATGTATATATATATATATATATATATATATATATATATATATATATATACAGTACTCAATATTAAAAATTTTTTTTTTTAAAGAATATCTAAAAGAATGAGTTTTGGAAATGAATCTTAATCAAACCTTTCAAAATTATTTGTATAATAAATCAAGGACTAAAAAAATGATTTATGTCAAATTGATATTTGAGATGAAATAAAAAAAAGATAAATCAGACAATGGGATATTTTCATAATAAACTAAAGTCTAACTGTAGTTTTTTAATCTCTGAGTCATGCTATACAATGTTTATGACATTTTATTTTTCTACGTATCAAAATTAACAAATTTATTTAAAAACTTATAAACTCTGAGTTATACATAAAATAATAAGAAAATATTAATGATTCACAATATTAATTGTATTATGGTTGAAACGAGTTTTAAATAAAAATTATAAAAATAAAAATTATAGTATTTAAATATATATTAATTATATATATATATATATATATATATATTGTAACGAATGGTGCGCGCCAAGTTCACTTCACATTGGGGTTCAGACCGAACACGGCACACTAGACGGAGCACTTGACAACCGACTAACTTGACAACCGTCTAACTTGACAACGGAGACAGATAAACAAGACAGTTTCGGTTGACACCGCGACTTATCCAGACGTGCCAACGGATCGTGTTGCAGAATAAAAGCTACGTGACCTTTTACAATAACGAGAGAGTATTATTTCAATCACGCGCGTAACAATATATTGATTTTAATATATTTAATTATATATTTGTATTATTGTAAATATAAGTATATTTACAATTTGTCGTTTTTTTTGCAGTTAGAAAAAAAAATTTCAATGAATGTCAAAAGGGGCCCACAACCGAAATGGTAGATCTAAAAAAAGACAGAGTTTTCGCGTTAAAATAAATGGCAGTAGCAGTGAATAGCTAAAACTAAGCTAGAGCTTTGGCCTGTAATGCATTGAGGCCTTAGTCGTGTCGAGCATGGCAATAAATATAGTGACTAGGAAAAAACGACCACCTGTTTAGATGCAGAGCATTGAAGAGAGAAAGAGAGTAGGAGGAGAGGAGAAGAGGATGGTAGAAGTGAGGGCAACGAAACGTCTGGGCGAACGTGTGCTTTGGCACGTTCCGAGAATAATGTTGGGGTAAACGTTCTTTCGCACAAACTACAGGAATAGGCAGACGCCAGTGCATAGACTATCGCGAATTTGCTTCAGCAGCTTCTCGACCTTAAGAGGGAAGTAGACAGACTCAAAATGCTGATATTCATTGACAGATTTGAATCTATGAAAGCTAATATCATTTAAAAAAAACATATTCCTTTGAAAATTGAAAAAAAGAATTTTTTTGCTCTATGGCTAAAGCATGTAACTATTGAAAATGAGCCTAGCCTGACGTGGGCCACATCAGATGACCTGATGTGGGCCACATCAGATGGCCCGACGTGGGCCACATCAGATGGCCCGACGTGGGCCACATCAGATGGCCCGACGTGGGCCACATCAGATGGCCTGACGTGAGTCGCATCAGATGGCCTGACGTGAGTCACATCAGATGGCCTGACGTAAGTCACATCAGATGGCCTGACGTGGGCCACATCAAATGGCCTGACGTGAGGCGCATCGGATGGCCTGACGTGAGTCGCATCAGATGGCCTGACGTGAGTCACATCAGATGGCCTGACGTGGGCCACATCAGATGGCCTGATATGGGCCACATCAGATGGCCTGATGTGGGCCACATCAGATGGCCTGATGTGGGCCACATCAGATGGCCTGACATGGACCACATTAGATGGCCTGATGTGGGCCACATCAGATGGCCTGACGTGAGTCGCATCAGATGGCCTGACGTGAGTCACATCAGATGGCCTGACGTGGGCCACATCAAATGGCCTGACGTGAGGCGCATCGGATGGCCTGACGTGAGTCGCATCAGATGGCCTGACGTGAGTCGCATCAGATGGCCTGACGTGAGTCACATCAGATGGCCTGACGTGAGTCACATCAGATGGCCTGACGTGGGCCACATCAAATGGCCTGACGTGAGGCGCATCGGATGGCCTGACGTGAGTCGCATCAGATGGCCTGACGTGAGTCACATCAGATGGCCTGACGTGGGCCACATCAGATGGCCTGATATGGGCCACATCAGATGGCCTGATGTGGGCCACATCAGATGGCCTGATGTGGGCCACATCAGATGGCCTGACATGGACCACATTAGATGGCCTGATGTGGGCCACATCAGATGGCCTGACGTGAGTCGCATCAGATGGCCTGACGTGAGTCACATCAGATGGCCTGACGTGGGCCACATCAAATGGCCTGGCGTGAGGCGCATCGGATGGCCTGACGTGAGTCGCATCAGATGGCCTGACGTGAGTCACATCAGATGGCCTGACGTGGGCCACATCAGATGGCCTGATATGGGCCACATCAGATGGCCTGATGTGGGCCACATCAGATGGCCTGATGTGGGCCACATCAGATGGCCTGATGTGGGCCACATCAGATGGCCTGATGTGGGCCACATCAGATGGCCTGACGTAGGCCACATCAGATGGCCTGACGTGGGCCACATCAGATGGCCTGATGTGGGCCACATCAGATGGCCTGATGTGGGCCACATCAGATGGCCTGACATGGACCACATTAGATGGCCTGATGTGGCCCACATCAGATGGCCTGATGTGGGCCACATCAGATGGCCTGATGTGGGCCACATCAGATGGCCTGATGTGGGCCACATCAGATGGCCTGACATGGACCACATCAGATAGCCTGATGTGGGCCACATCAGATGCCCTGACATGGACCACATCAGTTATCAGCCAAATCAACTACAGAAATAGCCAGACATTTATAAGAGGCATAGACTATCTCGCATTTGCTGCAGCAGCATCTCGACCTTAAGGGAACGTAGATAGACTCTAATTGCTGATATGCATTGACAGATATCTCACTTATTTATCTGTTAATGTCATTTAAAAAAAAAAAATATTCTTTCGGGCCCTGAAATAAAGATTTTTTTCTCTATGGCAAAAGTATCTAACTATTGCAAAAGAACTATGAGAAGCTTATGGTTTTTTAAGCTTCTTCACATTTTCTTGGAATAACCGACAAATCATAAATTTATAAAAATTGCTCATGACGAGAGTCAAAATAAATAAATTTTTCGAATACTATCCTAATAATTTTAATAAATTTAATGAATATTTAATACATTTTTGAATAATAAACTGAGCGAAAATTACGCACTTCCCTCTCTTGTAGCATAATATAGTATTTTATTAAAAAAATGTATTTATCAATTTCTTTCATCGAAAATTTTTATTATTATTATGTTTTTCACATATACGTAATATCTTAAGCAATTTGATTACAGTTGAATGGCGTTTGATTCGATTATCAAATAGATATTGTTTTCGGTAAGCTCCAAACATGTTTAAATACTGTATTTCATCGATTAATCAACGAATTAAACAGGATATCATTGTTGGAATAATCTGAGCGAACATGAGTGGTTTGAGGGAGACAGGGTGTTGCGGATGCCTGGCAATCGCCACTCAACATCGCCGATACACGTCCTTCGGGACGTGTAACTCGAGCTAGTTTGCATTGCATCAGCGTGCGCATCGTTCTGGCACGAGGCAAACCGAATACCCGAGCCTATTTTCCATACAATGCGCGAGGGATCGATATTATGACGATTTGCACTCGTGTGCTCTTCGACTAATGGAGCTAAGTGTTATTGGTATCGTTTACGAGATTTGGATTTGAACGTTTTTACCTCACAAACTGTCAATGTGGTCAGCAAAATCAAATGGTATTATAAAAAATTGCCAATTCCAAAACATTTTGCTGTCATATCCACTTCAATACTTAAAAAAAATGTTATTTAAGAGTCAACAAACACTTTTTAAAAAAATAGTCAAAAAATTCACTTTCTTAAATTTTCGCTTGCCAATACGTTCTTATTTTTAAAAAATAAAATCTATATTTAAGTTTTTAATGGTAATTCTACGTGTTTGTATTTTTTTAGAATTTGTTCATATGAATTTTTTTTAAATAAAAAAAAGGTTATTCCTATACTGGATAAAATATGCAACGATGGAAATTAAAGAGTTAAAAGACGGATGTTCTCATGCAGAAGAATATGCTGTGTGGACTATATTTTACATATTTGTAGAATACTGTTTTTTTTCTCTTCTTGTGTTCTTTGTTTCTCTGTTCATGCATCTAGACCGGAAGATTCCAACGCTACCTGCGTTTTCTTTAACGAGTAAATAAAGAGGGTGTAAAGCGGGTTGTCGGTACTAAAAAGGATATAAATGCTGCAGTTAGCTAGCCTATTTCTTCTTCGCGACTTTATGGAATACTTTCGACGTTGCCATAAAATACTTAGGAACAAATACCCTTTATATGATGTCTTCATGAAGATCAATAAATTTGTGCAGAAGTCATAAATATTGTTAATAAAGCTACAATTTGAGGTCTTTTTGACGTACCATTAATACATAAAATTTGACAATGCGAAAGCAACTATTATTTACAACCATGTTAGTTGGGATCATTGGTATTAGGATCCTATTTAAGTCCTAAGTACGATTCTACTTAGATCCTAAGTACGATTCTAATGAGATCCTAAGTACGATTCTAATGAGATCCCAAGAACGATCATGGTTAGGCCCTAAGTACAATCCTGGGTAGATACTAAGAACGATCCTAGTAAGAAACTAGTTAGGTTCTAAATACAATCCTGGGTAGATACTAAGAACGATCCTAGTAAGATACTAAGTACGATACTAGTTAGGTCCTAAGTACAATCCTAGTTAGGTCCTAAGTACAATTCTAGTTAGGTCCTAAGTACAATCCTGGGTAGATACTAAGAACGATCCTAGTAAGATACTAAGTACGACACTAGTTAGGTCCTAAGTACAATCCTAGTCGGATCCTAAATACGCTTCTAGTGAGGTCCTAAGCACAATCCTACTTAGGTCCTAAGCACGATCCTACTTAGGTCCTAAGCACGATCGTACTTAGGTCTTAAGTACGACCCTACTTAGGTCCTAAGCACGATCGTACTTAGGTCCTAAGTACGATCTTAGTGAGGTTCTAAGTATGATCCCAGTTAGGTCCTAAGTACGATCTTGGTTAGATCCTAAGACCGATCCTAGTATCTTACTAAGTACGAGCCTAGTTAGGTCCTAAGTACGAGCCTAGTTAGGTCCTAAGTACAATCCTAGTTAGGTTCTAAGTACAATCCTAGTCCGATCCTAAATACGATCCTAGTGCGGTTCTTACTGAGGTTCTAATTACGATCCTACTTAGGTCCTAAGTACGATCTTAGTGAGGTTCTAAGTATGATCCCAGTTAGGTCCTAAATACTATCCTAGTTAGATACTAAGTACGATTCTACTTAGGTCCTAAGTAGGATCCTAGTTAGGTCCAGAGTACGATTATAAATAGGTTCGAAATACAATCCTAGTTAAGTCTCAAGTACGTTTATAAATACGTTTAAAGTACGATCCTGGTTGGGGTTCTTGGTAGGATCCTAGTCGGGGTTTTAAGTATGATCCTAGTTGTAAGTGGGTATTCTAGCTGGGACCGTAGAAGCAATCTTAGTTTGGATACTAGGTATACTATATTTCATGCTAATCTTTGTGTAAATTTGACTTTGGCAAATTCCGGATTATTAAAGATCTTTATACGTATTTAGCTTAATCATCCGGTGACAAAGTCTTCTGCATTAGTCTAAAGTCAAGGTTAAAAAAGCCTGTTTGCTTGCCTATGAAAAATTCGATACATTTATTGTTCACGGTTTGGAGTTTCTATTCAATAATAGAGTTTGTAGATTACAGGTTTCAAGCTGGATAATTGCCGGTAACCTTATTGTTATTTTAATACACTACTATTACGGGCTTCGTGGCCCGAGTACGAGCATTCGTAACAGTCAATGGCTGGCCAACTCTGTGTGCTTCTGAGTAGATTTGGAGCTCGTGGAAGCCCTTCAAAATAAATCGTAAAACCCTGGGCGATCCCCGTCTATTTACAATTTGTAAAACTAACCGACTTTTCTCGTAACTCCAGCTTACGAAGTAAGAAGAATAAAAAAGAAAAATCCATATTACTATTTACCTTCGGTCAATTAAAAAATTGTTGACGTTTTGTTCTACACAACATAGGAATCGAATTTGTTTAATGGAATGGCAACGTAAAAAAAGTTTTGGTTGCATATTATTTTTTAGTTAATTGCATGTTGTTGGTCAGTGATTTTTTTCGGTTATTTTTTGGCTACTTTGCGGCCGTTCATCATGAGGTACCACCAATTTCTGTTTCGTTCTTTTTCTGTTAACTTTTGTCTCGCACATTTTTTGGTAACTTTCGATGCGGTCACGTTTTTGATAACTTTTGTTTTCCTCATTTTTTGGTAACTTTTTTTCCCCTAATTTTTTGGGTACTTTTATTGCGGTCACGTTTTTGGAATTTTTTTTTCACTCATTTTTTGGTAATTTTTGTCTCGGACATTTTTCTAGTAACTTTTGTCCTGGACATTCTCTAGTAACTTTTGTCTCGGACAGTTTCCAGTAACTTTTGTCTCGGACATTTTCTAGTAACTTTGCTCTCGGGCAGTTTCTAGTAACTTTTGTCTCGAACCTTTTCTAGTAACTTTTGTCTCGAACCTTTTCTAGTAACTTTTGTCTCGAACCTTTTCTAGTAACTTTTGCCTCGAACCTTTTCTAGTAACTTTTCTCTCGGACAGTTTCTAGCTTCTTTTGTCTCCGACATTTCCTAGTAACTTTTGGCACGGATATTTCCTAGTAACTTTTGGCCCGGGAATTTTTAGTAACTTTTGGCCCGGGTATTTTTAGTAACTTTTGCCTCGAACATTTCTAGTAACGTTTGCCTCGGGCGTTTTCTAGTAACTTTTGTCCTGGAAATTTGGTAGTAAATTTTGTCTCGGTCATTTTCTAGTAACTTTTGTCTCAGACGTTTTCTAGTAACTTCTGTCTCGGACATTTTCTAGTGACTTTTGCGTCGAACATTTTCCAGTAACTTTTGTCACGGAATTTTCCTAGTAACTTTAATCTCGGAGATTTTTTAGTAACTTTATTCTTCTAGTTAATTTATGTTTGGTCCATAAGTCCATATACCATCATGAAATAAGGATGAGACTGGTTGGTGTGCATCGCTGATGCTTCGAATCGATTCCGTGAGTCTGCGGCAGTCCATCAAGATTTTACTTTGGTCTTCTATCTATACATATAGGGGCTTTCAAGCTAGCAATCCATTCGAACGTGGAAACCAGCGAAAGCAGCGACGGGTGAGCAATATGAGGATCGTGTTAGAATGAGGATAGTGGTGGTGGATCGTATTACACAAAGCCCAGCGATAGGAAAGAGTACTTTTATTTATCGTCACGTCATGTTACGCTGAGTAGCAAGCTAACGGCCGCGAGGTTATCGACTTCCTAGTGTTGGACCGATGAGTACGGGGATCAGAGGTGAATCTTCAATGTATGGGGCGTTCCACATGATTTGAGCTTTTTTCTGGTTGAGAAACGTTTGGGGTTGCAATTAATTTAAAAAAATAAAAATAAATACAATCGAAAAACCGAATCCGAGAAATAGTAATTTAGAACTTAAAAAGAATAGATTTTTTTAAGTTAGTTGTTCAATAACGCCAATTGATTTTCGTTTCAATTAAACTGTTTAAATTAATTATTCAAACAATGTAATTCAATAACAATAATATAATTAATTATTTTTACAATAATAATTGACGATTTTTTATTGGTGTATCGTCAATTTAACGAACTTAATTCATTTTCATATTAATTTGAATGCTAACATTAGCCTTTATAATAACTTAATTATTTA
Organism: Ephialtes manifestator; assembly: GCA_963970395.1. Taxonomy (NCBI): domain Eukaryota; kingdom Metazoa; phylum Arthropoda; class Insecta; order Hymenoptera; family Ichneumonidae; genus Ephialtes; species Ephialtes manifestator. Next base: position 4,532,452 of record OZ019968.1, on the reverse strand, counting down.
AGTTGATTTCCGGAATAATCGAAATGCTAATTTTTGTAAAGATTTAATTATTAATATTAACTGTGGTAATTTTATAATTTGTATATCTCTCTATATTATAAAACGATTTCGCCACCTCCGCTGCTGTGTACAAGACGGTAAGGTAGTACATCGGCTAAAGTCACGGAGTGATTAATCTCAGGAAAGGCTAATCTCAGGAAGTGGCTAAACTCACAGAATTGCTAACCTCACGGAGCTGCTAATCTCACGGAGCTGCTAATCTCACGGAGTTCCTAATCTCACGGAGTTGCTAATCTCACCGAGTTGCTAATCTCACGGAGTTGCTAATCTCACGGAGTTTTTAATCTCACGGAGTTGCTAGTCTCACGGAGTTGCTAATCTCACAGAGTTACTAATCTCACAGAGTTACTAATCTCAAAGAGTTACTAATCTCACAGAGTTACTAATCTCACGGAGGTGCTAATCTCTCGGCGTTGCTAATCTCACGGAGTTACTAATCTCACAGAGTTACTAATCTCACGGAGTTGCTAATCTCACAGAGTTGTTAATCTCACGGAGTTGATTATCTCACGGCGTTGCTAAACCCACGGAGTTACTAGTCTCACGGATTTGCTAATCTCACGAAGTTGCTAATCTCACGAAGTTGATAATCTCACGGAGTTGCTAATCGCACGGAGTTGCTAGTCTCACGGAGTTGCTAATCTCACGGAGTTACTAATCTCAAAGAGTTACTAATCTCACGGAGTTACTAATCTCACGGCGTTGCTAATGTCACGGAGTTACTAATCTCACAGAGTTACTAATCTCACGGAGTTGCTAATCTCACAGAGTTGCTAATCTCACGGAGTTGATAATCTCACGGAGTTGATAATCTCACGGCGTTGCTAATCCCACGGAGTTACTAATCTCACGGATTTGCTAATCTCACGAAGTTGCTAATCTCACGAAGTTGCTAATCTCACGGAGTTGATAATCTCACGGAGTTGCTAATCGCACGGAGTTGCTAATCTCACGGAGTTGCTAATTCCACGGAGATGCTAACCGACCGAAGTGGCTGACCAATTCCAAGCAATTATTAATCTAAGGCTAATCTCCCGGAGTGGCTAACCAATTCTAATAAATCATTAATCTAAACGAACATTTTGATGAAAATTGAATATATTTTTAATTTACGGAATCTGCATGTTAATTTAGCAGAAAAACGTTTTTCTACGTAGGTACTTTATGCTTTCGTGATATAATAATGTTGATGAACTTTGAAGCTAAATTTTGAAACTTGGGAATTAGCGACGTTGCCCAAACTCGTCGAGCACTAGCTGCACGTAGTTGTCGACGAGGCCGACGATAACAAGAAGAAGAAGAAGAAGATGAGAAGAAGGGGTTGAATAGAGACTTACTTGGCCAGTGTAACTTTACAAGAGTGTCGGGATTCTGGAGTTGTCTGTTGCCCCAGGAAATTAGTGGTGGGGGTTGACGTCAACGACTTTACCGTCGTCACGAAATGCGACGTCTAATATGCCACACGTTGATTTTAATATCTTCCTGGAGTCTCCGACTCATTAAAAAAAATTACACGAGAGAGTTAATGAAAAGAGCAAAAAAAATCTTAAAGCTTAAGGGGAGGAAGTCAGACCTAAATTGTTGATATTCATTGACAGATATTGCAGATATGTTTATCTGCTGATGTCATTCAAAAATATATGGGGCATTCCAAGTCAATTCGATGAACGTCTGATTCTTCATATCTTTAATTGGACTTATTCCTATTTCACTGAGTTGTACAATTCTAAAAATGTCTAACAATGAAGACATAAATAAAAAATCCATGGTAAAAAAAATTTTTAACTTGATTTTTTTTAATCCTGAAAATAAAAAAAATTAAAATGGTGTCACTGAAGTTCCGCTTTTTCGACAATTTTAATGGAAAAAGGCGTTAGTATATAGTCATATAAGATGTTTCATTCTTGGTACATTGTAGAATAATTTTTTCTTCTACATTTTAATTCATACGGAAACAATGGAAAAAGATCCAAATATAATTTTTTTTTTTGTTTTTGTTTAATTTTTTCTAGCAATTTGATGATCTAATTATTAATAATATTACTTGAAAATGAAAAAAATCTTTCACATTGAACACATAGTTTCAATATGAATTAAATGTAGAAGAAATAATTATTCTACAATTTTTCAAGTATTAAATCTCCTATAAAACTTTATACTAACATCTTTAAGATTTATGGGTTTTTAAACTTCTTCACACTTTTTGGAAATACCGGTAAGCAAAAAAAATTCTCAAAATTGCTCAATTCTACATAAGAAAAATTCTTCCGGCATTTATTTTTATTTTATTTATATTTGTTTTTTTTACCAGCAATTTTTATTGATTTTTTTAATTAGAAATTTTTATTTATTCTTTTTACTAAAAATTTGTATTATTTTTTTATTTTTTTTACTCAATATTTTTATTGTATTTTACCAGATATTTTTATTTATTCTTTTTACTAAAAATTTTTATTATTTTTTTATTGCCAAATTTTCTTTTTTTTTTTTACTAAATATTTTTATTGTATTTTACCCGATATTTTTATTTATTCTTTTTACTAAAAAATTTTATTATTTTTTTGTTGCCAAAATTTTTTTATTTTTTCTTTTTTACTAAATATTTTTATTGTATTTTACCCGATATTTTTATTTATTCTTTTTACTAAAAATTTTTATTATTTTTTTATTGCCAAATTTTCTTTTTTTTTTTTACTAAATATTTTTATTATTTTTTTATTGCCAAATTTTTTTTTTTTTTTTACTAAATATTTTTATTGTATTTTACCCGATATTTTTATTTATACTTTTTACTAAAAATTTTCATTATTTTTTTGTTGCCAAAATTTTTTTATTTTTTCTTTTTTACTAAATATTTTTATTGTATTTTACCAGATATTTTTATTTATTCTTTTTACTATAAATTTTTGCTGATTTTTATTTTATAAAAAAAATTTATTTGATATTTTAACTCATGAGGTAAAAATGCCGGTACTACATGGTTAGATATTTCGGACAAATTATGTTGCGACTAATTCAGAGACATTTAATTTGTGGTTAAATATTAAGTTCACACTAATGGCATTCATTGGTGTCCCAGGTGTCTCTAATTAGAGATTTAGCTACGATGTGGTATATGATCATAATACTAAAGGAGTTAGATGTCCGTAAATCTCCCGGCAATAATCGTCGAGAAGCAACCTTGTTTTACACTACTACAGTAATTGCAGTCGAGTGCGAGAGTTAATTGAGTGCATGGCCTGAGAGCGATAGCTCATGCTATAATTGCATTCGCGTAGACGGCAATTCTTGAAGCCTCCTCGCACCGTTCACAGCTAAAGTGGAAGTGATCAATATTCAAGCTGCGTTTCAATAATTGAAAATTGATTAAATGAAGAATAGAATAGAGAGTCGATTTCTCGGTGGAATTGTGGAAACTTTTTATTTGTCTAACGAGAGAAATAATTCACCAAAAAAAAAGAGACAGGAGAAAAAAATTACATAGGCAATACTAAAAAAATTGCGGTCAAAATTCTTAAAATAATTTTATACCATCGAATAATTTTTATATGAATAAATAAAATTAAAATAAAAAAAGTCATATAAATAATTGTTAAAATAATTTTATGAAATCATATAATGATTTCTGAAATTTCAAACGATATTTTTTTTTCGTAAATTTTTGGCTATTAAATTTACAGAAAAAAATTGCAGTTTGGATAAAAATTAACAAAATGGCCATTAAAAGTTTTTAAAAATTTGACGAATTCGCAAAATTTGAAATTGTAAAATACTAACAAAAAATTGAATTAAGGATATTTTTAGGTGTAATGGGGTTTACAGTTTTACAAGTTATGCACAAATTTGTAACTAATATTTTTAACGGTTCACGAAAAATTGTGAAAAAATTGCAAAAAGAATGTTGTAAACATTACTAAAAAAAACTCTCGGAAGCATTTTTTTTTTATTTGAAGAAAAAATATGAATAAAGAAATATTCGTGAAGGATAATACCGACGGAATATGCATGAAACCGGAATATGTGTGGAGGTTCTAACCTCCCCATTCCCCATAAGGAATTCATTTCAGAATGCAGAAGATTAACTCTGGAAATGTAGGAACAGAACCAAGTCGTTTGTGGTCCCGGACAATGAATTCCCCGCGGACAATAATTCTAAATATCTACCTAACTGAGCCACAAGTATGTGGTTGGTTGACCACAAAGTCTTACACGCAAAGTCATGTAGATGCTAATAAAGTCCATTGCCCTATTAAAGGGAAATATCTAAGTAGGTTATTATGGAAACCCTAATTAGGAATAAAAATTCCAGGTAGTATCTTAGCTCGGAATAATCATCTCTTTTAGTTCTGCATCTACAAAAGTGCACTTTTCGCAAGCTGTCGGTTAACTGAGAAAAGAAAAGTTTTAATGAACTAAATCGCCGTAAACGGAGAGAAATAATTTTTTTCGTAAGTTTTTTTTGTCTATTGTTTGTACCAAAAAAATTGGAAATCGGATCAAAATTAACAAAATAGCCACTAAAAGAACAAAAAAAAATTAGACAAATTTACGCAATTTGAAATTGTAAAAATAAAAAAAAATTAATTAAGAATTTTTTTAGGTGTGGGTTATTGTGTTTTACAAGTTATGCACAAATTTGTTATTAATATCTTTAACGGTTCTCGAGATATTGTGAAAAAATTATTTTAAAAAAAATTTCGTATAAATTACTGGAAAAAAAACTCTCGAAAGTATTTTTTTTTAATTTTATGTAAAAATGATCTCTAAAAAAAAGACCCGGAAATTTTCGGTATTATCTTAGCTGGGAATAAAATCCTCGCCGAACCCACGAGAAATGCAAATCTTCGATCGGATTTTAGTCGAAAACATAAGGTCCTAATCAGAAATAAAAACTCTGGATCGGAAATAAAAATCCTAGATCGGAAATGAAAATCCTAGATCGGAAATAGAAATCCTAGATCGGAAATAAAAATCCTAGATCGGAAATAAAAATCCTAGATCGGAAATAAGAATCCTAGATGGGAAATAAAAATCCTAGATCGGAAATAAAAATCCTAGATCGGAAATAAAAATCCTAGATCGGAAATAAAAATCCTAGATCGGAAATGAAAATCCTAGATCGCAAATGAAAATCCTAGATCGGAAATAAAAATCCTAGATCGGAAATAAAAATCCTAGATCGGAAATAAAAATCCTAGATCGGAAATAAAAATCCTAGATCGGAAATAGAAATCCTAGATCGGAAATAAAAATCCTAGATCGGAAATAAAAATCCTAGATCGGAAATGAAAATCCTAGATCGGAAATGAAAATCCTAGATCGGAAATGAAAATCCTAGATCGGAAATAAAAATCCTAGATCGGAAATAAAAATCCTAGATCGGAAATAGAAATCCTAGATCGGAAATAAAAATCCTAGATCGGAAATAAAAATCCTAGATCGGAAATAAAAATCCTAGATGGGAAATAAAAATCCTAGATCGGAAATAAAAATCCTAGATCGAAAGTAAAAATCCTACGATCGGAAATAAAAATCCTAGATCGGAAATAAAAATCCTAGATCGGAAATGAAAATCCTAGATCGGAAATAAAAATCCTAGATCGGAAATAAAAATCCTAGATCGGAAATAAAAATCCTAGATCGGAAATAAAAATCCTAGATCGGAAATAAAAATCCTAGATCGGAAATAAAAATCCTAGATCGGAAATGAAAATCCTAGATCGCAAATGAAAATCCTAGATCGGAAATAAAAATCCTAGATCGGAAATAAAAATCCTAGATCGGAAATAAAAATCCTAGATCGGAAATGAAAATCCTAGATCGGAAATAAAAATCCTAGATCGGAAATAAAAATCCTAGATCGGAAATAAAAATCCTAGATCGGAAATAAAAATCCTAGATCGGAAATAAAAATTCTAAATCGGAAATAAAAATCTTAGATCGGAAATGCAAAATCCTAGATCGGAAATAACAATTCTAAATCAGAAATGAAAATCCTATATTGGAAATAAGAATCCTAGATAGGAAATACAAATCCTAAATCGGAAATAAAAATCCTGGATCGTAAATAAAAATCCTAAATCGGAAATAAAAATCCTAAATCGGAAATAAAAATCCTAGATCGGAAATAAAAATCCTAGATCGAAAATAAAAATCCTAGATCGGAAATAAAAATCCTAGATCGGGAATAAAAATCCTAAATCAGATCCTAGTAAAAACCCCAAGATCCTAATCCGAAATAAAAATCCTAGACAAAATCCTCTTTAATATCGACAATTCCCACTGCAATTCCAGTTAGGAATAAAAACTGCAGGTAGAATCCTATTCCAAAATATTATTTCAAGGTCGGATGCAAAAAAAACAAAGAAAAAGAACGTTGAAACTCCACGTTTAATGTTTTGCCCCAAAACAAAACTTATCTCGCCAGTAAAAGGAATTCGTTTAAAAAACAAAGAAAACAAAAACAGCAGCAACTCGGTGAGTTCCAAACAGTTGTGTTTCAAGGAGATGATCCACGTGTCCGTCCTGCGTTCGTCATGCTACACATCCTTGAAGCTAAATCCAAGGACAGAACATCACGAACAATACCATGGCCTCCTGGTATGCCACTACGTTCCGTAACAAAGCATCGTCGTGCCACCCTACCTTGCACTCAAGCTTCACCCTCACCTCAAGCTATACCCTCTTCTATTTATCTTGCCGACCTTTGCGCGCTTCATGGCAATTAAGGGCTGATTGGCCTCGGGACTTATCTCATCCTACACTATCCTACATTATCAGACCAACGCTCCCCGAAACTTCACTTTTACTGCACCTACGAGAAACTTTAATGATGTACGGGCGCCGCGTGCTAGTCAATAGACTGTCCCGTAAAAAATTAAATTAATCAACGATCTGACAATACTCATACTTACTTAAATTTTATTAAAAAGTAAGTAAATGATTTCGAAATAGATAATAAGGTGAATCAAGTATTTGTATATGATTTGCTGTTGGCAACCCAGCGTTTCCGTGGGTGCTCAACCACTCGACTTACATTTTCACAACCTCTCTAACCCACACGGAAAAAAAAGATTAGTTGCCATAACCAAGAAATGAGTTGACACAACCAATCGATTATGTCTATTTATCTTACAACTCAAATGATAATACCAACGATTCGAATGATAATACTGACGATTCGAATGGTAGTCCCAACGATTGGATTAGTTAATCTACACGGAAAAAGAAAATTAGTTGCCATAACCAAGAAATGAGTTGACACAACCAATCGGTTATTCTATTTCCCTAGCAACTCAAATGGTAATCCCAACGATTCGAATGATAATACCGACGATTCGAATGGTAGTCCCAACTATTCGAGTGGTAGTTCGAACGATTGGATTAGTTAACCTAACTAATCCAATCGAGAACTAATCGTGAATACATGGAGCCTAGAGGTAAGGAGTACGAACTCAGGCTGAAAAAACGTTCGCGAAACTGTGTAAAATTTTAGTGGACTGAGCACCACTGAATATCAACGGGAACCGAGATGAAGTTAGCCCCCGATAAAAATGAAGCGAACGCACCCCAAAGTGACGCCATATTGGCGATGATATGAATGGCGGAAAATTAACAAAAATTGACGCACGACGCAATTACAACAATCTCTGATACAGGTTACTCGCAAAATGGGCGTTACTGAGCGGGAACAACGCGTCGTCGTCAAAAACCGCAGGGCTGCGTTCAACAACATGACCACTTCACTTCGGTCTCCGCCAACTTGTCGCTTACTTCACTTCGGTTCCCGCCAATTTGTCGCTCACTTCACTTCGGTTCCCGCCAAAAGAATTTTCCACGGTTTGGGGAACGATTCTCAACCGCGATTTCCATAGGAGTTTGTACTTCTTACCTCTAGGCTCCATGCGTGTATAGTTGAGATTACTATTCGATATGGTTGAGGCAACTAATTTTTTAGACATTGTGTTAACCTAACTAATCCAATCGAGAACTAATCGTGAATAGTTGAGGTTATTATGTGATATGGTTGAGGCAACTAATTTTTTTAGACATTGTGTACAGCAAATCGAAAACGTAGTTGCCACAACCAAACATTTTTTTCCGTGCACGGTCTTACATACAGGTCTTGAGACTCCGCCGAATTTGCACGGTAGGGCAGTGACTCGATCCTACATATCCCAACTAAACACAGACAGTATTGAACATGGGCAACTGCATACAAATCAACTGGACACGTTACCAGTTCGACACGGCAGAACTCGACACAGCAATAACTAGATACGGTGCAACTCGACACGGCAGAACTCGACACAGCACTAACTGGACACGGCGCAACTCGACACGGCAAAACTCGACACATCACCAACTGGACACAGCAAAACTCGACAAACATTAGTTCGACACCGAAAGACTGTCCAATGGCTCAATTAAACACAGACCTCATTGGACACAGAAGAGATGTTTGGTAATCCAGCTTTGTTCCAATTGGACACAGACTCCAAAGGATGCACTCTTCAATTGCGTCTGTTCTTTTGGGTCTGTGTCCAATTGGAACAAAGCTGTATTACCAAACGTCTCGTCTGTGTCCAATGAGGTCTGTGTTCAACTGAGCCAGTGGACAGTCTTTTGGTGTCGAACTGATGTTTGTCGAGTTTTGCTGTGTCCAGTTGGTGATGTGTCATGTTTCGTTGTGTCGAGTTGCACCGTGTCCAGTTAGTGCTGTGTCGAGTTCTGTCGTGTCGAGTTGCACCGTGTCCAGTTAGTACTGCGTCGAGTTCTGCCGTGTCGAACTGGTAACGTGTCCAGTTGATTTGTATGCAGTTGCCCGCGTTCAATACCGTCTGTGTTTAGTTGGGATATGTAGGATCGAGCCACTGCCGCACGGTGGTAGGCGATCGCTTAGGGATGTCTATTTTACTTTCTGAAGCTGCCACAACACGACGCTTCGATAGGGTAATAATACCCATAATGCATTGCAAATTCTGGCTAAATAATAACATAACCACCAACTTGAAGTTACGAATTCAACGACTAGCTTTGGTCGTCGAATTTAAGTATGCATAAATAAATAATAATTTGTTTATTTTGTTATCGCCGTACGCTTTTCTTCTGCCCAAATATTGATTTGAACCTGCCAAACTAGCTTAGTTATGTAAGGAAGAGAGACAGAGAGCGACGATGTATTTCTATGTCTGTTTATTACTCTCCCGCAGCGACGCTCGTGGTTAAAGGCGAACAACTATTGGTATCCATAAGCGATCGCCCCCCACCATAGGAGTTTCAAGACCTGTATGTAAGACCACGGTCTTACATACAGGTCTTGAAACTTGTGTAGTGGGGGTAAGTCGCTTAAAATATGATATATAATTCCTGTTGCGACCACTAGTAGCGCCAGCGGTGGAGTAAAGTTGTGTGGGAGAGAGAGAATGATTCTGTCATCTCTTTCTAACCCTCATAACCGAATCACTTGCTCACATGGCATATTTGTAGAATGTGCGCGAGAATTGGATAAAATTCAATGAAACATGAGTGTTGTAACAAAATTTCTCGGAAATGAACAGATTCCCTTCAACCCAAGTGATTTTTCAAAAAGCTTGCAAGATGAACGTAAATCATTTTCGCATTGTTTGTAGGTATCATCACTTCCTAATGAGTAGGAAAATTAAGAATAACCTCGTAAGAAATTGGTGGTAATCGATTGTAAGGTAAAATAAAAATAAAAAAACAGACATGCTCAAAATCTTTATTCGTTCGTCAATTTAGCCCATTTTATACTTTGGTATAACTCATGGCTTATACGTCATCGTAACGCCCACTATACACGATCCACTCACAAGTAAACTTATTTCATGGAGGACTCAATTTAACTAACTAATCACTTGGTGAATTCTGAAAATTACGAAAATTTCCAGAATTTTGAGGTTGTATTCGGCAACCTTACTCTCACACTAGCGCCAGATAGTGGTAGCTTCGGGAAACAAAAAATTTAACGTAAGCATAGTTCCCCCACCACGTGAATTCGGATGAGTTTCAAGACCTGTATATAAGACCGTGTGTAAGACCGCCCGCGTAGAAAAAAAGAATCTTTTAAAGAATCTTAAAAAAAGTCTTGAAAGAATCTTTGAAAGAATCTTTAAAGAAATCTTGAAAAGAATCATGTATAGGATCCGGAGCAAGATTCTTTCCAGGATTCTTTTCAAGATTCTTTCTACCCGAAAGCGTTCTGAGAATCTTTCAAAGAATCTTCGAAAGAATCTTGAAAAGCGTCTTTAAGAGAATCGTGAAAAGATTCCGTCTATTAAACAGAAAAATCGTTGAAAGAATTTTAATAAAATTCTTCAGAGGAATCGAGCAAAACCTGTTGTTGCTTTCCCTTGGTGTCGAGACAGTATATTTCGGTACGTCAACGAAGGGTAAACCCCTCGTGTGTAGTCGAACTCAGAAAAGCTTTCCAGTCTTATATATACGCTGAGGCTTCAAACCACTTGCGAGAAACGCTCCGTCCGTTCGCCACCTAGTGACATCATACGAAACACTGGTGGACAATACTCCGCTAGATGGCGAGCGGTCGAAGCGTTTCTCGCAAGTGACTTGAAGCCTGAACGAATATAAGACTGCAAAGCTGTCCTGAGTTCGACTATACACGAGGGGTTTACCCTTCGTTGACGTATCGAAATGTACTGTCTCGACACCAAGGGAAAACAACAACAGGTTTCGCTCGATTCCTCTGAAAATTTTCATTAAGATTCTTTCAACGATTTTTCTGTTTAATGGACGGAATCTTTTCACGATTCTCTTAAAGACGCTTTTCAAGATTCTTTCGAAGATTCTTTGAAAGATTCTCAGAACGCTTTCGGATAGAAAGAATCTTGAAAAGAATCCTGGAAAGAATCTTGCTCCGGATCCTATACGTGATTCTTTTCATGATTCGTTTAAAGATTCTTTCAAAGATTCTTTTAAGACTTTTTTAAAGATTCTTTAAAAGATTTTTCACAAGATTCTTTTTTTCTACGCGGGCGTGCTCTAACATCTGCCGGTGTTTTGACGGTTATGGTGCATCATAACCTCCACGCCGATCATGGCATCAAAAAAGGAATGTTTATTTCGAAACGACAATTGGAGTGGAGAACAAACGTGCAAAATGCAAAAAAAGCAAAAATTGAAGTTTTGAAATTTGAATGAGCACCACCGAATAGCTAATCTAACCTGATTTGACATAGGAGGGGTTAGAAAGCCATGCAATGTTGCCAACAATTCTATGATGCCGCCATATTAGTGAATGCCGTGGGATTCTTTTAACTTGAACTCAATAATTAATTAGTTTTTCGCCGTTATCCCGGTGTTTTGTTTCCCCATAAGGGAAGCTTTGTTTTCGTGAAATAAATTTTGGATTTAATTTTTATCGATTTTCAAAGAAATAATTAAAATCGACATTAAGAATTTTAACATTTAAAAGTTTGCTTTAAATAACACGCAGAGTTAAAAAAAGTTTATATCTCGATTGAAAGAAAACCGTTTGGCGCTATCGATTTTGGATTATTTCTATAAACCCTTCATTTGAATCCTCAAGGGAAATATTTTTATCATATTTATCAGTCAATCGGCAAAAACATATAAGTGACAAAATATTTTTTTAATGCTAATATGACCCCTTTAATGCGAAAGAAAATTTGTATACGCTTATTATGTTGATTCTAATTAAACATGACCTATCCATAATTAAAAGTAATTTTTTAAAAATGCAAGTTGTCAAATCCTCTGTAATTAAATAAGGAAGGAAATAATCTGAAAAGTGTTTTCCTGGTTTGAAGTTGCAATTAAATTATAGGCTTGTAGATAAAGGTGTACAATTTATATGGAAGAAACTTTTCAAATTCCATTATATTTTTTTTTCTCCGTTTAACGAGCATCGCCCGCTTAGACGGCAATTACGGAATAATTGGCTCAGAACGCTTCGTCTCACCCCGACAGTCTGATGAGCCCCGAGAGTTTCTAAATTGCTCCTAAAAACTTTTAACCACAGGTTGATCCAGAGCTTCCTTGATGCTGTACGTATAAATGTTGAAAAAACTCGTTTTTGTTTGTTTCCAAATAACTAATTAAAAAATTAACGCTAAATATTAAATCTTAGTATTATTATGCCTTGATATGTCAAGGCATAAAACCCATGGTAATTTTGAATTTCCCGCCAAATCGAATGGACGAAAAATGTCCACCTCGCTTTTTGTAGCATTATTATCTTAATTTTTCGATAGAAAATTTTTAATCGGAATCTCGTTGAAGATAAAAAGCCCAATGCAATTTTGAATTTCCCGCCAAATCACATGGCCGAAAAAAATGGCCTAAATAAAATGTCCACCTGGCTTTTTGTAGTATTATTGCCTTCATTTATCGATTAAAAAATGTAGATAGGAATCTAGTTGAAAATAAAAAGCCCATAGTCATTTTGAATTTCCCGCCAAATCACAAAGAGGAAAAATGACTGAAATAAAATGTCCACCTCGCATTTTCTATCCCTTACAATCGAACATAGGAATATTAATTACAGCCCATCTAAACTTTTGCAGAAACAAAAAAAGGGAACCAACATGATAATCACATTTATTTGAAATAACGCGTCCAATTTTTTTTTAAGGGTCCCGTAAATTTATTCCGTAGTTTTCCTTCAAAATGAAACAAGAATCGTAATAAATTAGTTGAAAAAAATCATTTTAAAAAATGGAATTTACATTGCAATCATCCTAAAACAAACTTTTACAAAAATGTATTTTACTAAATAAATACCCCAATTTTTCCGGAAATATGGATGAATAAAAATTACCATTTTGAATTTACTATTTTTTTAATGCGTGAAAATTCGGGAATTTCAGATAAGTTTATTCTATGAATATAATAATCTATAATATAATAATCCATTCGAAAAATTCTTCCGTGATTTTATTATTGAGCTTTTTCGTAGATGTCGCTTTTAAATACCTTAATACCGAAATAACCGCCAAATGGCAATTTTGTTTATCTCGTGCCTTGACCACCAGAGTGACATTGCAAATCCATTTTCCTAATGTGTTGTCACGCAGGACAGTTATGAGTATTACCATATACATCATTTTGCAGCGTAACGTACATAGCAGCTACTGTAATATGTATTAGAGTATACGTCCGATCTAAGCACGTGGAGAAATGATAACGATGTTATACATGTAAACGTCGTTGAGTATAAATTCCAAAAGGCTTGTTCCTGTCGTGAACGTCGGGTGCTTCGTTACCTTAACGATTATATTTCGGTACGATAAGCAGCGTTCCGGTGTATTCCTGTTGTACTGTATCTGTGCTAAACACACGTATGTACATATACAACTGTTAGTACATAACAACGGTACACTATGCCTGTATAGCGTGTAGAATGCAAGCAACTCCAGCATATTGTGTACTACGTAGCCAGGGCTAAGGTACAATGCAATAAAGGCAAATGTATTTTCTCATGGATTTTGATGAGGCAAAGCTTCTGTTGTTCTCTATGAGCGAGGTAAGCGGATTAGCAAATCTAAACAAGGAGACCACATTTCTCATGACTTTAAGAGAATATCTACTCGGTAGATAATATATGTTGGTTTTACTCCATCATGTAGAAAGCTTTGTGTCCATGAAATAAAAAAATTGGAGATCTCCATGTTAGTATATTCAATATGGTCTAAAACATCTCGAAAAGTAGTTTAGAATAAGTGTGCAATGTGCAATATGCAATGTTCAATGTTCAATGTTCAATGTTCAATGTTCAATGTTCAATGTTCAATGTTCAATGTTCAATGTTCAATGTTCAATGTTCAATGTTCAATGTTCAATGTTCAATGTTCAATGTTCAATGTTCAATGTTCAATGTTCAATGTTCAATGTTCAATGTTCAATGTTCAATGTTCAATGTTCAATGTTCAATGTTCAATGTTCAATGTTCAATGTTCAATGTTCAATGTTCAATGTTCAATGTTCAATGTTCAATGTTCAATGTTCAATGTTCAATGTTCAATGTTCAATGTTCAATGTTCAATGTTCAATGTTCAATGTTCAATGTTCAATGTTCAATGTTCAATGTTCAATGTTCAATGTTCAATGTTCAATGTTCAATGTTCAATGTTCAATGCTCAATGCTCAATGCTCAATGCTCAATGTTCAATGCTCAATGCTCAATGTTCAATGTTCAATGTTCAATGTTCAATGTTCAATGTTCAATGTTCAATGTTCAATGTTCAATGTTCAATGTTCAATGTTCAATGTTCAATGTTCAATGTTCAATGTTCAATGTTCAATGTTCAATGTTCAATGTTCAATGTTCAATGTTCAATGTTCAATGTTCAATGTTCAATGTTCAATGTTCAATGTTCAATGTTCAATGTTCAATGTTCAATGTTCAATGTTCAATGTTCAATGTTCAATGTTCAATGTTCAATGTTCAATGTTCAATGTTCAATGTTCAATGTTCAATGTTCAATGTTCAATGTTCAATGTTCAATGTTCAATGTTCAATGTTCAATGTTCAATGTTCAATGTTCAATGTTCAATGTTCAATGTTCAATGTTCAATGTTCAATGTTCAATGTTCAATGTTCAATGTTCAATGTTCAATGTTCAATGTTCAATGCTCAATGTTCAATGTTCAATGTTCAATGTTCAATGCTCAATGCTCAATGCTCAATGCTCAATGCTCAATGCTCAATGCTCAATGCTCAATGCTCAATGCTCAATATTCAATATTCAATGTTCAATGTTCAATGCTCAATGTTCAATGTTCAATGTTCAATGTTCAATGTTCAATGTTCAATGTTCAATGTTCAATGTTCAATGTTCAATGTTCAATGTTCAATGTTCAATGTTCAATGTTCAATGTTCAATGTTCAATGTTCAATGTTCAATGTTCAATGTTCAACGTGCAATGTGAATGTGTAATGTTTAATGTGCGTGTGTGCTAACTTAACGATTAAATTTCGGTACAATAAGCAGCGCTCCGGTGTATTCATGTTGCACTGTATCTGTGCTAAATACACATATAAATACTACTGTACGTACATAACAACGGAAGACTATGCCTGTACAGATTGTAGAATGCGAGCAACTCTAGCATATTACGTATTACGTGGCCAGGACTAAGGAACAATGCAATAAAGACAAATCTATTTTATCATGGATTTAGATGAGGCAAAGCTTCTGTTGTTCTCTATGAGCGAGGTAAGCGGATTAGCAAATCTAAACAAGGAAACCATATTTCTCATGAACGTAAGAGAATATCTACTCGGTAGATAATATATATGTTAGTTTTGCTTCCTCGTATAAGAAGCTTTGTATTCATGAAAAAAAAAAAAAAATTCGACATTTCCATGTCAATATATTCAATGTGGTCTAAAACGTTGAGAAAAGTGGTTTAGATAAAGTGTTCGAATGTGGAGTAGAATTTCATTGTAGATTGCGTTTCGTTTGGCTACAGTTGTAATTTGTAGAACATTTTGTAGCATCCGTGTTTTATTTTTCAAAGTATTGTTCATAACATAAACAAATAAAAATTTATATCTGGTTATTTGTGTTAACTTAATATTCAGAAAAAATGTCGAATAATACAATGCATCTTTAAAATATAATGAATAATTTAACGAATCGAGAATGAGATACACGGAAAGCCCGATATGAATTTTAACGAAAATCTTTCGCATTTGCGATGCAAATTTAATGGAGCGAACTTTCGTACGAATCCTGCCAATTTATTTATCTTTCCATATTTTTCGGGGAATACAAAATTCCACTATGTGTACAGTGTAATTTCTCCTTACGTCAGGCTTTTTCTCGTTATTTTAATTTGCTCTATGTGACTTTATAAAATTACAAACAAATAAAAATGCAATTTTCACCTTCGCATTTTTTTTTTAAATTTCTTCAGTGCAATGACCACTTTAATATTTTTACTTAAATATTCATACTTACTACTTACTATATTACATAATAATAATAATAAAAAAGTAATAAATAATGAATTTTTTACAAAGCGAAAAAAAATTACCTTTTTCGTCACTTAAAAAAAAAAGTTTACCATATTGTATTTTCAATTTTATTTTATTTTACTAATTATTATTGATTTTATTAATTTTAATTACATTAAAAAATTATTTTTCATTAAAAGAAAAACTAGGTTAATCTTCTCAGAATATTAGCAAAAAACATATAAATATTATGATCACACGGGAATGATAATAATTTAATATTCCATTTGTGGACTAGGGATATGTCACTCGGCCTTGCATTTCTCAGACGTGGTAATCGCATGTGAGTGACGGACAGTGACTCGCGTGCTAGATGACAGAATATTGAAAATTGCATTAGTATCGAGCGACATACAGCCTTTCACATGGCCTAAAAGCGTCAACCAACTGCATATTACACTTTATGAGTCGTATTATTTTTAAGTAATTGTAAATTATTTCAAAGCAGGTCGATTAAAGGGTTAACGTGGTTTATGAAAATTTATTAAATTTAAATTAACTATGATGAAAAGCAAAATGAATACCATTTAAAAATGTTATTCATTCTATATTCTGAAATTAATTACAAATTATAATTTATATTAATAAAAAAAGTATATTTTAGATAAACAGTTTTTTATTTTATTTATAACGTCGACTTATTTTATTTACGGAGGAGATGAACATAAAAATAAATTGACAATCACACAAATTTTAGGAAATTGTTTTTTTAAACCGAAAGTGATAAAATATAATTCACGAAGCTTTAATAATCGTTGAATTTTTTTACTGGGTTCATTTGGCCATTTTTATCAATTTTGTTTGAATATAATACGAAAAATTATTTATTTTCCGATAATTAACAAAAAAAAAATATTTTGCAAAGGTACAGAATTTTCTGAATAAAAAAAATTAATTGGTCAGTCTATTATCGACAATTTTTTTGAAAATGGTTTTGAAACTTCAAGAATTACGTTTTCATATGCCATTCAAGCAGTTTGGGTTTTATAAAACACAAAAAATGTTTTCCTTAAATTATTAGCTAAAAATATTCTACACAATTACAAAATATTTTGAATAAAAAAATTAAACCAGTTGGTCCGTTACAACGAATTTTCTCTCGAACAGTTTCAAAGCTTTCAAAAATACATGTTCATATGCCATTTAAGCAATAAAAAAAACGGAAACTAAAGTTTTTAATATTTAATTACGAAAAAAAATATTTTGTTAGCGGTACCAATTTACTCAATAAAAAAATTAAGGCAGTTGATGAGCGTGAATTATATTTCTGACTAGAAATTGTAATAAGATTTTATACGTCTTTGTAAAAATAAAATTTCCCCGTTGACAAAATTTAAAAAAATAAAAAAATAATAAATAATTTCATAAATTAAAAAAATTCAACTTTACAAAAAAAAATGCATCTTTAAGAGTCTTTTTTTTTTTTAGTTGACAAAAATAAAATAAAAGAATTATAAATGATTTCATAAATAAAAAAAATCAACTTTTCAGCAAAAAAAAAATTCATCTTTAAGACTTCATTTTTTTTTAGTTGACAAAAATAAAATAAAAAAATAATAAATGATTTCATAAATTTGAAAAATTCAACTTTTCAGCAAAAAAAATCATCTTTAAGAGTCTTGATTTTTTTTTAGTTGAGAAAAATAAAATAGAAAAATAATAAATGATTTTATTTTTTTTATTCAACTTTTCAGCAAAAAAAAAAATCAGCCTTGAGAGTCTCCATTTTTATTATTTGGGAAAAATGAATCTTGACGACCGTACTTTGGATTTATTAAATCCTTTTGCAATGTGCAAACTTTTACTGTGCCACGTTCTTTTAGCTTTCATCCACTCAATACTTTTTCATGGCGACCGACGACGTCAACGACGTCGTCATCGTTGGCTGCTGCGACTCTTCAAAGGCCATCTCTCAAGGGGAAGATGCGCAGCATGGGAGAAAGGTTGAGGCGGAACCTAGCACACCTTAAGCCTTGTACTACCCACTAGACATCAGGGGAAAAAGAGTTTCAGCCGTGAAGCCCAGAGACGGATACACGAGGCAGTAGAAAATTTTTATTTTTATTTTATAGTAATAAAAAAAAATATTAACACATTTTAATGTGTTTGAAAATCTGTAAATTACTAATCTAAAATTGTTAATTACATTTTAACCTGTGAGCTGAGAGAAAAATTTAGCTATTCCCAGAAAAAAAATTATTATTTATTATTTATTTTTATTTTTATTTTATAGTAATAAAAAAATAGTATCACATTTTAAAATGTTTGAAAATTTGTAAATTGCTAATCTAAAATTGTTAATAGCATTTTAACCTGTGAGCTGAGAGAAAAATTTAGCTATTACCAGAAAAAAAAGTTATTATTTATTTTTATTTTTATTTTATAGTAATAAAAAAAATATTAACACATTTTAATGTATTTGAAAATTTGAAAATTGCTAATCTAAAATTGTTAATTCCATTTTAACCTGTGAGCTGAGAGAAAAATTTAGCTATTACCAGAAAAAAAAGTTATTATTTATTTTTATTTTTATTTTATAGTAATAAAAAAAATATTAACACATTTTAATGTGTTTGAAAATTGCTAATCTAAAATTGTTAATAGCATTTTAACCTGTGAGCTGAAAGAAAAATTTAGCTATTCCCAGAAAAAAAAATTATTATTTATTATTTGTTTTTATTTTTGTTTTATAGTAATAAAAAAATATTAACACATTTTAATGTGTTTGAATATTTGTAAATTGCTAATCTAAAATTGTTAATTGCATTTTAACTTGTGAGTTGAGAGAAAAATTTAGTTATTACCAGAAATAAAAGTTATTATTGATTATTTATTTTTATTTTTATTTTATAGTAATAAAAAAAATATTAACACATTTTAATGTGTTTGAAAATTTGAAAATTGCTAATCTAAAATTGTTAATTCCATTTTAACCTGTGAGCTGAGAGAAAAATTTAGCTATTACCAGAAAAAAAAGTTATTATTTATTTTTATTTTTATTTTATAGTAATAAAAAAAATATTAACACATTTTAATGTGTTTGAAAATTTGAAAATTGCTAATCTAAAATTGTTAATAGCATTTTAACCTGTGAGCTGAAAGAAAAATTTAGCTATTCCCAGAAAAAAAAATTATTATTTATTATTTGTTTTTATTTTTATTTTAAAGTAATAAAAAAAATATGAACACATTTTAATGTGTTTGAAAATTTGAAAATTGCTAATCTAAAATTGTTAATAGCATTTTAACCTGTGAGCTGAAAGAAAAATTTAGCTATTCCCAGAAAAAAAATTATTATTATATATTTGTTTTTATTTTTATTTTATAGTAATAAAAAAAATATTAACACATTTTAATGTGTTTGAATATTTGTAAATTGCTAATCTAAAATTGTTAATTGCATTTTAACCTGTGAGCTGAGAGACAAATTTAGCTATTCCCAGAAAAAAAATTATTATTTATTATTTATTATTATTTTTATTTTATAGTAATAAAAAAAATATGAACACATTTTAATGTGTTTGAAAATTTGAAAATTGCTAATCTAAAATTGTTAATAGCATTTTAACCAGTGAGCTGAGAGAAAAATTTAGCTATTACCAGAAAAAAAGTTATTATTTATTATTTATTTTTATTTTTATTTTTATTTTATAGTAATAAAAAAAATATTAACACATTTTAATGTGTTTGAAAATTTGAAAATTGCTAATCTAAAATTGTTAATTCCATTTTAACCTGTGAGCTGAAAGAAAAATTTAGCTATTATCAGAAAAAAAAATTATTATTTATTATTTGTTTTTATTTTTATTTTATAGTAATAAAAAAAATATGAACACATTTTAATGTGTTTGAAAATTTGAAAATTGCTAATCTAAAATTGTTAATAGCATTTTAACCTGTGAGCTGAAAGAAAAATTTAGCTATTCCCAGAAAAAAAAATTATTATTTATTATTTGTTTTTATTTTTGTTTTATAGTAATAAAAAAATATTAACACATTTTAATGTGTTTGAATATTTGTAAATTGCTAATCTAAAATTGTTAATTGCATTTTAACTTGTGAGCTGAGAGAAAAATTTAGCTATTCCCAGA
The DNA here is from genome assembly GCA_963970395.1 of Ephialtes manifestator. Taxonomy (NCBI): domain Eukaryota; kingdom Metazoa; phylum Arthropoda; class Insecta; order Hymenoptera; family Ichneumonidae; genus Ephialtes; species Ephialtes manifestator. The sequence continues at coordinate 4,512,280 of OZ019968.1, read as the reverse complement.
AAAAAAAAATTATTATTTATTATTTGTTTTTATTTTTATTTTATAGTAATAAAAAAATATGAACACATTTTAATGTGTTTGAAAATTTGAAAATTGCTAATCTAAAATTGTTAATAGCATTTTAACCTATGAGCTGAAAGAAAAATTTAGCTATTCCCAGAAAAAAAAATTATTATTATATATTTGTTTTTATTTTAATTTTATAGTAATAAAAAAAATATTAACACATTTTAATGTGTTTGAATATTTGTAAATTGCTAATCTAAAATTGTTAATTGCATTTTAACTTGTGAGTTGAGAGAAAAATTTAGCTATTCCCGGAAAAAAAAATTATTATTTTTTTTAATTAAATTTTTTTTTTTAATAGATGGACATTTGAAAGTTTGTTTTTTCTATAATAAGCATATAAAATTATCTTGACAAAATAATGTGAATTATTTGAGATAAAAATCAATAAGATGGGTTCATGAAATAATCATATTGATTTTGTTTTTGTATTAGTTTTGTAGCTAAAAATTTAAGGGTACACTTAAGATAGAAAAAAAAAATGAAATTGGTTAATTTATTTCTTTTCGGGATAAAAATATTAAATAATACTGAATAAACACAAAAGTATACATTTTCAGTTAGTGGATTAAATTGATTCAATGGCGTGAAAATATTTACATAGAAAAGATATAAAACTTTGTAAATAAAAAAAATGTATAACCGAGGAAAGGAATTTCAGCCGTGAAAAAATATAGTAATAAAAAAGTATTAACACATTTTAATACCCCTTTGAAAATTGCTATTGTGACATAAGAAATAAGAATGTTGCATTTCAACTTATGAAGCTGGGGGGCAAACTTTGTTATTCACAGATTAAAATAATTTTAATTTTTCAGAATTTAATTTTTTTATTATGTTTTTTTTAATAGACTTTTGAAATTTTATTCTTTCTATAATAAGCATATGAAATTTTATTCTTTCTATAATAAGCATATGAAATTTTATCCTGATATAATAATGTAACTTGAAAAAAAAGTTAAAAAAATATCAATAAGGTAGGTTGAAGAAAAAATCATACTCTCTTAACTTTTTAAAACTTTTGTAGCTTAAAATTTAAGGGTACACTTCGTTAAAAAAAAAACTAAAATCTGTCAATTTATTTCTCTGGTAAAATAAAAATACTAAATAATACTGAATAAACACAAAAGTACAAATTATCAGTTAGCGTATTAACTTTATTAAATAACATGAAAATATTTACATAGAAAAAATACAAATTTATGATTTAAAAAAAAAACTAAAATCGTTTAATTTATTTCTCTGATAAAATAAAAATACTAAATAATACTGAATAAACATGAAAGATCAAATTATCAGTTAGCGTATTAACTTTATTAAATAACATGAAAATATTTACATAGAAAAAATACAAATTTATGATTTAAAAAAAAAACTAAAATCGTTTAATTTATTTCTCTGATAAAATTAAAATACTAAATAATACTGAATAAACATGAAAGATCAAATTATCAGTTAGCGTATTAACTTAATAGAATAGCATCAAAATATTTACATGGAAAAGATTTTTAAAAAATGAATGTGAGGAAAAGAGCAGGTTTTATAGAAAAAGATGAACCGGGATAATCACCGGGTTTTAAGGTCAGAAGGATGATATAAAAATGGATGTGGTTTGAGTGTCGGAAAATTCACCAAGAATTTATTGCGTATGAAAAGCCGTAGGCGCCTTTTTGCCTATTCTCCACTACACTTGGCCCAGATTCTACTATTCCACGACTCCGACATGTCCAGCACGAAACCATTTCCTACCACCCTTACCACCCCTCGATAGAAATCTTGCATATGCAAAATTCATATTCACGTGGAATTCCCTGCTCGCGTTCGCTCGTCGACGAGATTCGTTTTTTGCCCGATTTTATTGCGAGTACACTGGGGAAATCCGGAATTACAATGCCCGTGGACTTCAATTTTAAGAGACCCTTAAGGGGGCGGCGAGTCATCTGTAAAGGCCACGAGAAAATGTTGTTTATCGATATTGGTTTTTAAAAAAGTTTTACACCAGTTTCATAAAATGCACAGGATTCTACAGATCTGGAAATTTATACAACCATAAAGGATATTTGGAATAAAGTGACCGGAAAATGAAAATAAACAGATTATGTGCTGCAGAAAAAATCTGTTGCGACAATTTTTCCCGAGGTAAATTTCTTTAAAAATTTTTTTCGCGGTGACTTTTTTCGTCAATTTTTTTTCGAGGTGATTTTTTATCCGATTTTACTGCAATTACACTAGGGAAATCCGGAGGTACAATGCCTGCGGACTGCCATTTTAAAAGATTCTTAAGGTTACGACGAGTGAACTGAAAAGGGCATCAGGAAATATTATTTATCGACATCGGCTAAAAAAAAAACAAGTAATCTAATTTCATAAAATACACAGCATTTTACAAAGTGTAATTTTTTTAGTTATAAATTTTTTGGATAAAGACCCCAGAAAAAAGTTTACCATGAAATAAAAATTCCCGAAATAGTCACCCTAAAAAAAATCACCGAAAAAACGGTCACCTGAAGAAAAAAAAAGTTACCTCAAATAGCTTATGACTCGAAAAAAAAGCAGTTACCGGTGACTTTCTTGTTGGTGATTTTTCAGGATATTTTTTTCGGTGATTTTTAGGGGTGACTTTTTTCGGTGATTTTTAGGGGTGACTTTTTTCGGTGATTTTTCGTGGTGACTTTTTTCGGTGATTTTTAGAGGTGACTTTTTGGCGATTTCTAGGGGTGACTTTTTACGGTGATTTTACTAGTTTGACTTGCACAGTAATCTTTTCAGAATGACATTTTTCGGTGATTTTTGGGGGTGACTTTTTTCGGTGATTTTTAGGGGTGACTTTTTTCGGTGATTTTTCGTGGTGACTTTTTTCGGTGATTTTTAGAGGTGACTTTTTGGCGATTTTTAGGGGTGACTTTTTATGGTGATTTTACTAGTTTGACTTGCACAGTAATCTTTTCAGAATGACATTTTTCGGTGATTTTTGGGGGTGACCTTTTTTCGGTGATTTTTAGGGGTGACTTTTTTCGGTGATTTTTAGGGGTGACTTTTTTCGGTGATTTTTCGTGGTGACTTTTTTCTGTGATTTTTCGTGGTGACTTTTTTCGGTGATTTTTAGAGGTGACTTTTTGGCGATTTTTAGGGGTGACTTTTTACGGTGATTTTACTAGTTTCACTTGCACAGTAATCTTTTCAGAATGACATTTTTCGGTGATTTTTAGGGGTGACTTTTTTCGGTGATTTTTCGTGGTGACTTTTTTCGGTGATTTTGCATGGCGACTTTTTTCGGTGATTATTCGTGGTGACTTTTTTCGGTGATTTTTAGAGGTGACTTTTTGGCTATTTTTAGGGGTGACTTTTTACGGTGATTTTACTAGTTTCACTTGCACAGTAATCTTTTCAGAATGACATTTTTCGGTGATTTTTAGGGGTGACTTTTTTCGGTGATTATTCGTGGTGATTTTTTTCGGTGATTTTTAAAGGTGACTTTTTGGCTATTTTTAGGGGTGACTTTTTACGGTGATTTTACTAGTTTGACTTGCACAGTAATCTTTTCAGAATGATATTTTTCGGTGATTTTGAGGGGTGACATTTTCGGTGATTTTGATAGATTGACTTTCTCAGTAATTTTTTTAGGGTGACTTTTTTCGGGTGATATTCAAAATGTTTGAACATTTAAAAAAATTATTACTTTTCTGAGCAGAATGAGATATTTAAAAATTAATGTCAAATCAATTAAACAAATATTCATATATTCTACGCTTATATAAACCAACAATTAATTGTCACTGATACTAAATGAAATTGGTTAGTCCAGTTCTATTTCTCTCGAAAAAAAAGAGCCTTCATTGAGTACTGTTTTGCATAATGATTTGTGAATTACCCAACAGCTATTACCCAGTCCTAGTCCAGTCATGATATCCAGTCCAGACTGGTCGACCTAAACTGACTTTTACTACTAAAGTAGACTTTTGTTTTATTGGAGTTTTATGTAACCCTCAATCGATGGAATACATTAGGTCACTACTTTTAACAGCCGCATAGTTTGCATAAGCACACGTGATTATGCTCGAATCTTTCTTTTTTAATACCTTTTTTGGCTCTACCTACTCGCATATGCATATCTCTATTATTATTTCGACCTCAAATATTCAGTTTCCTTGACCAATTTAGATAAAAATGGCAATTTTTTTCACAGTATTGACAAAAGTCTGAGACAAGAATAAATCATGAAAACATTAAGAGGATTAAAAAAGCTTGGAGATTTAAAAAAATATTGGCTTTTGTCTAATGGCTTATAACGAGACTGTAAAAAAAATTAAATTAAAGCTTTTTAAAGGTGTTTATTATAATTATTTTAGTTTTAATAGAACGAGGATTTCGAGAAATCTTATTGGTACTTTTTACGTATACCTACTTTTATCGACAAAATAAAGAATATTATAAATGTTTTTAATTAACAAAAAAATTTCATAAAAATTTTGTTGCTTCGTAAAATTTCGAGTAATTGTTTTTATGAAATTTTCCCAAATTTCTAAAGCCTGAGTTTTTGTAGTCTTGGCATTTTTTATCTTAACCCTTTAAAAAATCTGCCATAATGTGTGCACGGGAAAAAAGTTTCAAAAATTAACAATTTCAAATTTGGACACAACTTTATTATTATTCCCAGAAATTTATGAAAAAAATTAAATATGGATGAATCTTTTTAAGTTTTCATCCAACTTCCGGCTTTAAAATTGTTTATGCATTTTATTAGCCGTGAAAAAAATTTCATACATACATGTAAACAAAATGCAAAAATATATATATGTAAATATTTTTAACATCCTATCGAAAAAAAAACTAATAAAAAAAATCGTTTTTTGTTAAATTTCAATCCTTTCAGTCTCCTTAAATAAACATTAAAAAAATTACGTTATAGAATCACGTTTTATGCATCATTTGTCATTTTTTCCCGAGATTAGCTATGATTTTTTTTATTGATATCAAGCTAATACATAATTTTGCCATTTTTGGTGACAATACATATTTGCACTAAAACGAGAAGTCTCGGATATCCCAAAGTACATAGTGGGTGAAAAAGATAGCTTGCAAGAATTTATATGCTGGCGTAAACGTTTCCCCGATACTTCGGTATGTACGATGACCCTTTTTAGCTCTACAAATAGATGCTTGAAGCCCTTAGGGTCGACTCAAACTACGGTCAAGTAGATCGACTGCTTTTCATCAGACGAAATACGCTTGACCGTTCATTCGCTAACCCACTTAACAAAATCCAATCGCTTTTTATATAAATAACAAAAATAGGTATAAGTTCAAGGGATCTTTCCAGTGTGAAAAAAAAAATCGACTTTTTTTCTGGTCTTATCCATTAGTATATATGGTCAAAAACATCCTCACAAATTTTTAAAGCGAAATTCGAAATACTTTGCTGGCATACTTTATGGACCTGGCATCGCCGATTAGTCGTAAATACACAATTTAGGTCTATGAAATTTCTACACCCGAAACTTTAAACGCGTTTTTCTCGAAATGACATTTTTCAAAACGGTGGATATTCTCCAGGGAACAGTTTTCAAGCGATCGTTTTCAAATTTCAGGAGAACATTCTTCATGCTACTCTCTATCGTGCTATGGAAGCTTTTTTTTTTAAATCTTCCCATTTTTTTGAAAGAAAAACTGTCGAAATTAACGGCTAAATTCGGCATTACGTCGTTTCTACAGAACCCCGATTCTACACATCACCGGCTCAACACCACCGACTCTACACAACGGCAATTCGACACATGCCTCGATTCAACACAACAGCAACTGTATACATTACCAACTCGACACGTGTCTCAATTTGACACAACCCCAATTGTACACAGCCCCGATTCTACACAGTCACAACTGTCACGAGCCAAATGCACAACGGCAATACTCTACACAGTCCCGATTCTACACAGGCACAAATTTCACGAGCTAAATTCACAACGGCAATATTCTACACAGCCCCGATTCTACACAGGCACAACTATCACGAGCTAAATTCACCAAAGTCCCGATTCAACACATCACCGATTCTACAACGTCACCAACTCACATCCAATCATAGTGCGCCGATGAGTTGGAATGCTTGAACGACATACGCTGATTGGATGTGAGTTGGTGACGGTGTAGAATCGGTGATGTGTTGAATCGGGACTTTGGTGAATTTAGCTCGTGATAGTTGTGCCTGTGTAGAATCGGGGCTGTGTAGAATATGCCGTTGTGAATTTAGCTCGTGAAATTTGTGCCTGTGTAGAATCGGGACTGTGTAGAGTATTGCCGTTGTGCATTTGGCTCGTGACAGTTGTGACTGTGTAGAATCGGGGCTGTGTACAATTGGGGTTGTGTCGAATTGAGACATGTGTCGAGTTGGTGATGTGTACAGTTGCTGTTGTGTTGAATTGAGGCATGTGTCGAATTGCCGTTGTGTAGAGTCGGTGGTGTAGAATCGGTGATGTGTTGAATCGGGACTTTGGTGAATTTAGTTCGTGACAGTTGTGCCTGTGTAGAATCGAGCCTGTGTAGAGTATTGCCGTTGTGAATTTAGCTCGTGACATTTGTGCCTGTGTAGAATCCGGGCTGTGTAGAGTATTGTCGTTGTGCATTTGGCTCGTGACAGTTGTGACTGTAAAATCGGGGCTGTGTAGAATTGGGGTTGTGTCGAATTGAGGCATGTGTCGAGTTGGTGATGTGTACAGTTGCTGTTGTGTTAAATCGAGGCATGTGTCGAATTGCCGTTGTGTAGAGTTGGTGGTGTTGAGTCGGTGATGTGTAGAATCGGGTTTTGTAGAAACGACGTATTGCTGCTAAATTCGGTACTTTTTATTCAAAACGCCGCCATTTAGTCAATTTCCCGAGTAGAAATTTCATCAGGCATGCCTGCTGTCACACAAGGTCCAGATCAGTTTTAGGTACGGTAACCTTATTTGGGGCCGCCGTAAATTCACCTGCTCAGGTCCATGTGAGGCCGAGATATGGCATTCGTACTTACTAATGCCATCTTTCCACCGGATGAGGCTGATGTCAGGCTAGATATGGAAACCTTATTTAGGGGTCGTCGTAAGTTCACCTGATCAGGTCCATGTAAGGCCGAGATATGGCATTCTACCTTAAAAATGCCGTCTTTCCACCGGATCAGGCCGATGTCAGGCTCTACATACGGTAACCTCATATAGATATGCCATTCATCGACCTATCCGTTTCGCATAAGGTCTTCCTGTGGCATTTGGACCAAGATTTTGTCCAATTTACCTTTATTTTCCCTGGTCAGATCCGCATACGGTCTTCGTATGACATAGTTTTTTTTAAATGTGCCGTTAATTTACATTATCAGGTTCGTGTAAGGGTTAGATATGGCATTCGTTAAAAACATTTAAAAATTATTGTTATGCAAAATCAATCTTTTCAGCACCTTGCGTGTGCTGGATTTTTTCACATCTTTATCCCATCGAGAAGTATTCGAAATTTTCGCTGAAACTTACGTTTTACGGGACTGTACCGCTAGAATTGCTTTGAAATCTATCCAGATACTGAACGTCAAACACGAGTACCTGGATGGGTGACCGCCCCATCATGTTTGAATTTTGAATATTTCGGTCGTAGTCACAATAAATGGATGTATAGTTTTGACGTGTTTTCATTTTAAGTATACTTCAAATAGACAATAAATATATAAACTTTCTAAGATGTCAATGGCCGAGTGGGCTAAGGCGCAGAACTGCCACCCAGAAGATCAAGGTCCGATTCCCACCAATGGCAAATAAATTTACGTGTGTTTTTTTCAGCAAGTAATATGCACTGAAAACTAAATAAGATCGAATATCCAATAGAAAGTGCAAAATAAATCCAATTCGATGAGCGCAGATAATTATTTTGTAATTTATTTGCCGTTTTTATAAGTAGGGGCTTAGTAGGGCAGCCTCTATCCGGCCCTTATCTGGAAAACTTAATCTGGCCCTGATCATGCGCTGCGTTACTTTCCTGCAAGGCCCGTATAAGGGTGCCAGGCAGGGGCCTTAGATTTAAATCCGGCTACCACGCTAGGGCCTGATATTCCCCGTAGCTGAATTTCTACTCGGGTTTGATTTTAAAAAGCCTCCATAGCGCGATAGTCAATCGCATACTAATTAATCAACCATTGGGTTTTTTTTTTCAGATTAAATTTGCGACCCCTAGGATGTCCACCATGAGGCTATCTTTTTTATCAACATTATTTTCAACGATTAAAAAAATATATTTGAACAATAAAAATCGTCGTATAAAAAATCATTTTCTGTCATTCATGATTACCTTAATATCTCATAAAAATTTCAGATTGATCGGCGTATAGTAACCGTCCGAAAAAAAATCGTGAAAATAGGCTATTTTTTGGGCCGTCACACTGGAAAGATCTCTTAAGGGGAGGAAGTCAGGTAAAAAAAATTGATTTTGTAAATTCAATATCATACAAATCCTATTGCATATAAAAATGTCCAACGCACTATATTGTTGGTGCTCGATGAAAGGATTTTTTACTGTCGTCTGACTTGCATATGCTTTTCAATATTATCTTAAGCAAAGTTCTTAGGTTTTTTATTCTGCGCATGATTTTGATCAAACTACTAGGCAGATTGGAATCATTGACGTCTCATTTTCTTCTTCATGAAAAAATACACCGGCTAAAGGGAGAAAACTATTTTTTTTCATTGTAAAATCAAAGTTAATCACTGATTTAAAAAATAGCACAAAATTTATTTATTAATAATTATGTTATTTACAAAATATTACATTTTATTAACATTTGCTCCATTTAGCCGGTGTATCTTTTTATGAAGAAGAAAATGAGACGTCAACCATTCCAATCTGTCTAGTAGTTTGATCTGAATCATGCACAGAATGGAAAACCTAAGATCTTTGCTTAAGATAATATTGAAAAGCATATGCAACTCAGACGACAGTAAAAAATCCTTTAATCGAGTACCAACAATATAGTGCATTGGGCATTTTTATATGCAATAGGATTTGGATGATATTGAATTTCCAAAATTTTTTTGACCTGATTCCCTCCCCTTAACAAAATCTAATCGCTTTTTATATAAATAACAAAAATAGTTATGTTTTTAAAAATTCTGTTAAGACTTTATTTCGATATTTTTAAGGTAGATTCAAATGTGATGGTTTTAAACAAAAATTAAAAAAATGTTCAATATTTAGGGTCTTAAAAACGTACGTTTAGAATATCATATTGGAAATTGCAATATTAATTATTTTATAGCCGTTTTAGTCTCACAATTCACTTGAATATTTTATAGAATGTTTGTAACAAAATAATATTCAATTAAGCTTAGAATTTTCTAAGATTGTTTTTTTTTCAATAAAAATGTTGAATTACGTTTTGATAAATATCCAGAATATTATTTAAAAATACGCCATCATTATGAAATTTTATGTTTATAAAAATCTCAATCCATAATTTGCTTGTTTATTCCACGTACAATTTTAAGTAAACACTTAATTTTTTTATTCTGTTATATTGGGATAAAATTATATAAACATTTCATAATGAACAAAATAAAAATAACAATAATAAAACTGGCGGAATTTTTCGTTAACAAACAACAACATAATTAGTTACAACTCTGTATTCATATTTTACAATAACTTTTTCCATTTTTTTCCAAAAATAACTTCATCTGATCGTATCGAAAATATTTACTTGAAAAAATGAAAACAAAAAAATCATATCAAATTTTTTTATTACTAAAACCAAATTTTTTTTTGTTGTCACGCCCTTATTAAATATCGGTACTACAAGAAGCTTAATGTAACTTTAACACAAAAAAAAAATATTTCACCACCAGAAAAGTCTTGTCAAGAAAAAAAAACGGAATAGGAAAATCCAACCTATTTTTTTTCTTTTTTTTTAACAATTTTGAAATCTTCGTTTGCGAGAATTTTTTAATGGTGTCTTTTTTTACTGTATGATCCTAAAACTTCCTATATGTAATATAGATCCTTTTTACAAAAACATTAAAAAATTAAAATTTCTCAGCAACTTCGCAAAAAAATAAAATAAAATGTCAAAAGAATTTAAAAATTCTTCAAACAATTACAATGCATTTGGAAAAACCGAACAATTTACATGGATAAATAATTATTTGTAAATAAAAGTTTTAAGTTATTCGATTTCCAATAATTTCTTCGTTTAATCGCATCGAAAATATTTACATACAAAAAAAAAGAAAAATCCGTTCAAATTTTTTTATTACTAAAACCAACATTTTTTTTTGGTTGTCACGCCCTTTTTAAATAACGGTAGTACAAGAGGCTTAATCAATGTAACTTTAACACAAAAAAAAGTATTTCACCACCAGAAAAGTCTTGTCAAGAAAAAAAAACGGAATAGAAAAATCCAACCTATTTTTTTTTCTTTTTTTTGTTTAACAATTTTGAAACCTTCGTTTGCGAGAATTTTTTAATGGTGTCTTTTTTTACTGTATGATCCTAAAACTTCCTATATGTAATATAGATCCTTTCTACAAAAACATTACAAAATTTAAATTTCTCAGCAACTTCGCAAAATAAAAAAATAAAATGTCAAAATAATTGAAAAATTCTTCAAACAATTACAATGCATTTGGAAAAATCAAACAATTTACATGGATAAATAATTATTTGTGAATAAAAGTTTTAAGTTATTCGATTTCCCATAATTTCTTCGTTTGATCGTATCGAAAATATTTACATACAAAAAAAAAAGAAAAATCCGTTCAAATTTTTTTATTACTAAAACCAACATTTTTTTTTTTGGTTGTCACGCCCTTTTTAAATAACGGTACTACAAGAGGGTTAATCAATGTAACTTTAGCACACAAAAAAAAGTATTTTACCACGAGAAAAGTCTCGTCGAAAAAAAGATGAGAGGTGGAACTTTCACGTTGAATGGTCCAATCTTAGTTTAAAAAGTTGAAAAGTTGTTCAGAATTTATATGCCTTGGTTATAGAGCCAAGTTTTGCCAGCTATAGTGGAATCTTTTGACCGTACCAACCTACCGAACCTTCAGTGTAAATTCAAAGAGGCTTCTGTCCGATAAAAGTTCATGGCGAGGTCACATTAGCATAGAATTTTTACACTTTAAATTAAGAATATTATGATATTCATAGTTTTATAGCTAAGCTCTGAAATTGTTATCAAAGTTTTTCTTCTATCAACAAAATCGAGTTACCTAAAGAAAAATATTTTCATTTATATAAATATTATATATTATATTATATATATTATATATTATAAATATTTTCATTTAAATAAATAATAACGTATATATATGGGGTAAAACACGTCAAGGCGGCCACACGAATTTTTCATTTCAATAAAAAGTTTTCAAATTTCTTGAGAATGTTGGTCTGGCGGAAAACAAAAATTGCAAATTTTTTCAGATTTTTTTATTACATATTTCAGCCGTTACAAATAACTGAAAATAATAATCGTTAATTTTTTAACGCCAAAACTACGGCTCTCGCAAAAAAATCATGTTAACAAAAAATGTAAGGTATCTAACGTTCTTTGTCAACAAATTTTTTTGCAATTTTTCCTACTCCGTTTTATGCTATTTTTCAATTGAATAATATTTCAATATTTTTTTTCTCCGAAACTGCGTTCTTGATTCAGATGAGATTTTTACATTTTGTTCCTTAATATGTTAAGTATCTGAAAAAAAATTGGCGAGATGGGCGGCGACTTCGTTCCACAGTTATAGCTCTTCGAATGATCGAACATAACGGTAATCTAATGTGCAATTGCTCTCTGCGTTCAACAGGGTTGAGACTGTCAATAGAAAAAATCTAAAGCCCGCATCACTTGTTTATTTTTTTGTTATTTTTAATTAAATTTTTTTTTAAATTAGGTTAATTGGCAAATTTCCCCGTACCTGTCGTCCACACTTTGTGTTCACAACGCAGAACGATGGTCGTGTAACATTGAGCACGTGAATATTGAACTCAAGAGACATTCATTCACCACGTTTTGCCAATTTTCGATTGATCAGAAAAGAGCACGATGATGAATTACGTGTCATGAGGAAAAAAGTTTCAATTCCATCAGTCGATAAAATAAATGTATTAAAAAACCCAAAAATTGAAAAGGGAAAAATACCGATGCAAAAAATGCAGTGTGGGCTTTAGAATTATTATGTAGACAGTCTGTTGAACGTACAGAGCAATTACACATTAGATTGCCCTGGTATTCGATCGTTTGAAGAGCTGTAACACTGGAATGAAATCGCCGCTCATCGCGCCAATTTCTTCTCAGATTCTAAACATATTAAGGAACAAAATGTAAAAATTTCAGCCGAATCGGGAACGCAGTTTTGGAGAAAAAAAATATTATAATTTTATTCCATTGAAAAATAGCATAAAACAGAGTAGGCAGATTTTGCAAAAAATTTATTGAAAAGAACGTTAAATACCTAAAATTTTTTGTTCACGTGATTTTTTTGCGAGAGCTGTAGTTTAGGCGTTAAAAAATTAACGATTATTATTTTCAGTTTTTTGTAACAGCTGAAATATACGATAAAAAAATCTGAAAAAAATTGTAATTTTTGTTTTCAGCCAGATCAAAAATCCTCAACAAATTTGAAAACTTTTTATTGAAATGAAAAATTTGTGTGGCCGACTTGACGTGTTTTATCCCATATATTTTTAAATATATTATATAAAAATTGTATGAACATACAATTATTAAATATAATTTGAGAATAATAAAAAGTTTTGCTCTAATATTTTGATTGGTTAAAAAAGTTGAACTTTTTTAGTTTGCGGATAAATTATTTTGATGATAACATTTTTAAATATATACTCTATATTTTTTTACGGTTTTGTTTATTTATGAATTTAAAGACAATCTTCTTTTTTTCTTTTTTTTTTTCTTACGAGATGTCGTAGTTTTTTTCCGGAGAAAAATTTAATTACATTTAGGTATGTATAAAAATGTTTTATTTTAATATACAAATTATACAATATCATTTTAGAAATATAAAATTTCTTGTTCTTGTATTATATTTAAGACAGAGTGATTTCCGGTCTGATAATTTAGAAAGTTGCATTTTTCAGTTTGAAAGATTCATTATTTTGATAATAAAATGTTTTATTCATCTTTAATAATTTAATTTATTATGAGAAACTTAATTTATAATTATGGGAATTAAAATTCGTAAATTTGTATATTACTTTTTATTTAATTCATAAATTTATTTATGAATTTTAATTTGATTCATAAATGTATTTATGAATTTTTATTTAATTCATAAATTTATTTATGAATTTTTATTTAATTCATAAATTTATTTATGAATTTTTATTCAATGCATAAATTTATTTATGAATTTTAATTTAATTCATAAATTTATTTATGAATTTTTATTCAATTCATAAATTTATTTATGAATTTTTATTCAATTCATAAATTTATTTATGAATTTTTATTTAATTCATAAATTTATTTATGAATTTGTATTCAATGCATAAATTTATTAATGGATTTTAATTTAATTCATAAATGTATTTATGAATTTTAAGGCCAAAATTGTTTGCTTACGAGTCGTTGTAGTTTCTACAAACTTTTGGACTTTTGCCAATTTTCGATCTCGCCAACTATCGGCGCTCAATCACTTTGGAAGGTTATTCGTGAATTCAGGAAGAACATTAAATAAATCTTCTTGCACACTGCGTCGAATCCGAATACAGTGATACTGCATTTGTTATTACCACGTAAAACACGTGGCAATGTGGCGACAATGTTCGAGACTTTTCCGAAGTTCTTGCCAACTTCAACTTCAAACTCATCCAATATTTCTTTTTTAACGTCTCAATTTCTTCATTCTATCGAATTTTTATCTTCAGCAAACCGAATTATTGACCTTAAGGACACTTTACACATGCATTGCTAACCAAATGTTTGTTTCGATGAGAATTTCTGCCCATGTGATAAAAAATTTTTTAACGTTATTGAAGATATTTAAAAAAAATAATTTTATCTAATAATAATATCCAAAATTATCAATAAATTAATTGGAAAAATTTAAAAAATTTTCTTTTTCTTAACAATTTCAAAATTTTCGTTTTCCAGAATTTTTTAAGGGTGTTTTTTTTTACAGTATGATCCTGAAATTTTTTATATGTAATACAGATAATTTCTACAAAAACATCAAAAAATTTGATTTTCTGTGCAATTTCGCAAAATGAAAAAAATCACATGTCAAAATAATTTTAAAATTCTTCAAAAAATTACATGCATTTGGAAAAATCAATCAATTTAGACGGAAAAATAATTATATGCGAATTAAAATTTTAAGTTATTCGGTTTCGGAATTTTTCATAATAAATTCTGGGAATAGCAAGTGATCCGGAAAAAAAACGGATTGGACACGAAATCATAGAATTCACAGTGACAAAAAAGTGAAAGGAGAAAGTCACACTTTACACGAAGAGATTGAAGACTCTTAAAAAAAGAATCGAATGGATAGCAAAAGCGTAAAAGAATAAAAAGAAAATAATAATAAGATATTATATAGATCTCATAGATCTACATCGATCTTAAGAGTAATCAATCTCTTTCCCAATTTATTCTAATGAAATCAAACTTTTGGTTAGGAACGTAAGTATGAAAATTTTTAAGGTCTACGACTGGATTCATTTATATAAAAAAAAAATGGAGTTTGTAAAGGTAAACAACGGAGTAGTTAAATTTTATATTAAATATAAATTCTATATCGTTTCATTTTTTTACTGACCTGAAAATATCACATCATTTTTTATATTTCATCTAAAGATCATTTAAAAAAAAAATTCAATTTTCAAGTCAAAATGTCAATAAACGTACACGAAAATATTTTTAAAAAATGCAATTCATCGTCTGCTTGGAAGATATCCCTAAATAAATGATTAATTATGTTATCCACAAGTTCTAACAGGGCTCTTAAAATTAGTACGAACAAGACGCTTAATTTTTTCCTTTTTCCAAATTGCTTAATAAAATTTATAGATATATCTACAATTGATTAAATTTTATAACGAAAACATACCTGTTTAAATCCTCGATACATTACGCGTATCTCCTGCCTCGAGAATTTTGTCTGCCGTAAAAGTTCTTCAATGGCGACGGGCCTGGTTGTCTGCGTTCTCGTTCGGGTGCTTTCAAACTCGAAGAGAGCATCTTCCGGACCCGGTGAGTCCGGCGGCGTTGCCATTGCTCAGCTTTTCCTTCTCCGTCGTCTTTGTAAAATATTTTTCAGTGGACTTGGCCAGTTAGGCCATGAACCACCATTTTGTCTTCCTTTTTCCTTCTTCACTTCAGTCGCGCCGTTTTAACTAATCGATACCGACACCGGCGCCATTTTTTTCGACAATTTCTTTCTTATTTTACTTTTCCATTGATTTGTTTCACTTTTTTCTTTCGTGCTTTGTTGTCTTTTCTTTTTGTCTTTAGAAATCACGTCTTTTCCGTTCGTTTTTGTTTCACTTTTGCCAAGTTGTGAAGACGCCCTCTGCGGGCCAATCTGCAACTGTAAAGAAAAGGCAATTTGAAAATCAGATTACGAAAGCGAAACCGAATGGCGGAACTATTGTTAGGCAATATAGTATCTGTTGAAAATTTGGGAATCCCAGGTGGGAAATTAGGGGATTTTCCCAAAGGGATATAAACTATAATATCTGACTGGGAAAACTTGGCTTTCCTGACTGGGACAACCTGGGGCTCTTTTAACTGCGAAAATCTGAGGATCCTAATTCTGAGAAAACCTCGGTTCTTCAGCTGGAGAAATCTGAGATTCCTAACTTGGGGAGTATGAGATGCGCAGTTAGAAAAGCCTGGGCTTTCCAGTTAGAAAAGCCTGGACTTTCCGGTTAGAAAAGCGTGGGCTTTCCAGTTAGAAAAGCCTGGACTTTCCAGTTAGAAAAGCGTGGGCTTTCCAGTTAGAAAAGCCTGGGATTCCCAGCTAGAAAAGTCTGGGATTCCCAGCTAGAAAAGTCTGGGATTCCCAGCTAGAAAAGTCTGGGATTCCCAATTAGAAAATCCTGGGATTCCCAGTTTAAAAGTCTGAGATTTCCAGTTAGAAAAACCTGGGATTCCCAGTTAGGAATACCTGCAATTCCCAGTTTGAAGAACCTGGGATTCCCAGTTAGGAATACCTGCAATTCCCAGTTTGAAGAACCTGGGATTTCCAGTTACAAAAAACGGGGGATTCCCAGTTAGAAAAAGTGTGGGATTGCCAGTTAGAGAAACCTGGGATTCTCAGTTAGACCCTAGAAAATCTGGGATTCCGAGATAATCCATTTAGTACCCCAGCTGAGAAAACTTAGGATTTTTAGATGGGTGATATCGTCATGGGAAAACTTGTGATTTCCTGATGGGAAAACTTGTGATTTCCTGATGGGAAAACTTATGATTTCCTGATGGGAAACCTTATGATTTCCTGATGGTAAACCTTATGATTTCCTGATGGGAAAACTTATGATTTCCTGATGAGAAAACTTAGATTTCCTGATGAGAAAACCTATAATTTCCCAAAGGGAAACCTTGTGATTGTCTTGACATTTTCAACTGGAAAATTCTCGTATTCTCAGCTTCAAAACCCTACGTCGGTTCAGCAGGCGAATAATTAAAATCGCAAGTCAAAACTCGAGGAATTTCAGTTAGGGTTCTCTGCCGGAGAAACTTGAGTATTCTTATCCACCTAAATTTTTTCAACGTTTTTACACCCATTTTCCATTCTTTTTCATCGTTCACTCAGTTCGTATTCTTTTTCGTTAGACCAGCTCTTGATTCTTTGTATTTACAGTGATCAAACTGTGTCATAAACCCCCCCGGTAATTTTGTACTTTTGTTTGTCTTTACCCTCACGTGTGTGTTTGGATGGGAATAGCCCAAGAATGCTAAGACTCCAGGTGGAAAGCTGGTAAACCTGGAAATTTCGGAATACCCAGACGAAATCCCAAGAAACCCAGCTGGGAATTTGAGATGCCCAGTAAGAACCCTGAGATTTTCTAGCTGGAACTCTGAGATATCCAGTTGGAACCCTGGAATTTTGAGCTGAAATCCTGGAATCTCCAGCTGGAACCCTGGGATCTCCAGCTAAGACCCTGGATGTCTATACTGAACCTTGCGATATCCAGATGAAACCCTGGGATGTCCAGCCGGAACCTTAGGATATCCAGCCGGAACCTTAGGATATCCAGCCGGAACCTTAGGATATCCAGCTAGAACCCCAGGATATCCAGCTGGAACCCTGGGATATCCAGTTGGAACCCCGGAATATCCTGCTGGAATCTTGAGATATCCAGTTGGAACCCAGGGACGTCTAGGTGAAACCCTGGGACATCCAGATGGAACTCTGGGATATCCAGCTGGAACCATGGGATGTCTATATTGAACCCTGCGATATCCGGATGAAACTCTGGGATATCCAGCTGGAATCCTGAGATACCCAGGTGGAATCCTGGGATATCCAGGTGGAATCCTGGGATATCCAGGTGGAATCCTGGGATATCCAGGTGGAATCCTGGGATATCCAGGTGAAATCCTGGGATATCCAGGTGGAATCCTGGGATATCCAGGTGGAATCCTGGGATATCCAGGTGGAATCCTGGGATATCCAGGTGGAATCCTGGGATATCCACCTGGAATCCTGGGATATCCACCTGGAATCCTGGGATATCCACCTGGGATCCTGGGATATCTAGCTGGAACCCCGGAATATCCAGCTGAAACCCTGGGGCATCCAGATGGAATCCTGGGATATCCAGCTGGAACCCTGGGATATCCAGCTGGAACCCTGGGATATCCAGCTGGAACCCCGGAATATCCAGCTGAAACCCTGGGGCATCCAGATGGAATCCTGGGATATCCAACTGAAAGCCTGGAATGTCTATATTGGACCCTGCGATATCCACATGAAACCCTGGGATATCCAGCTGGATATCTCAGGGTTTCATGTGGATATCTCAGGGTCCAATATAGACATTCCAGGCTATCCAGGGGATATCCAGCTGGAATCCTGGGATGTCCAGCAGGAATCCTGGGATATCCAGCTGGAATCCTGGGATATTCAGCTGGAACTCTGGGATATCCAGCCGGAATCCTAGGATATCCAACTAGAACCCTGGGATACCCAGCTGGAACCGTGGGATATCCAGCTGAAACCCCGGAATATCCAGCTGGAATTCTGAGATATCCAGTTGGAACCCTGGGACATCCAGCTGGAACCCTGGTACATCTAAATGGAACCCTGGGACATCCAGCTGGAACCCCGGGACATCTAAATGGAACCCTGGGACATCCAGCTGGAACCTTGGGGCTCTCAACTGGAACCCTGGAACTCTTAAATGAAAACCTTGGCGCTCCCAGGTCTCAGGATTCTCAGGTACCTGTGATACCTGAGAAACCTGGGAATCCTACAAATCCCGGTGGAAAGCTTGGAAACCTTAATAAAACACTTTGTAAGAATCCCATTGAAATTTTTTCAATAAACTTTCATTCCTATTTTCTTATTTTTTTAAATAAACTTTCAATCCTATTTTCTTATTTTTTTAAATCGTTCCCTACGCTTCAGTTTTCATTCCACTTTCGTCAGACCTGCTCTCGATTCTCTGTATTTACAGTGGTCAAGGGGTTTTATAAACCCCTCCGGTGATACTGCAGCCTTGTTTGTCTTTACATCCACGTGTGCGTGTAAGTGTTTGGTTGTACGCTTGAGGCACGATGAGGAAGAAGTTCGGCCGACCGTGACCTGCGCGCGCGTTGTCCCAGAGCGTCACGGCTTCCTTCCTTCCTACTCCTCTCGATATCTCGTGAGTCGATAAAGTGCGACCCGAGGTTTAGCCTCATCTCTGTGTGTATATTGTCATACACACAGACATACTAATGTTTGGTTGGTATACTGTAGACTATACATAAACTACACTCTTATCCTCCATGGATTTCTCATACTATACTATCTAGACCGCAAAAGACAACCCACACGCGGTTTAAATTTGGAATAGGAACAGAGTCGAGCTGGCAGCGTAGGCCAGTCGGCCAGTAGTCGTTGCCGCGAACGCGTGGCATGCATTTCCTCCCATTAATCAATATCTCTTCTTTCTCTTTATTTCGTTTGTCAATTCATTCCCCAATCGCTCATTTAAAAAAAAAATGTAAATATTTAAAAATTTAAAAAAATTTCTTAAAATCTAGAATCGGTTTTCAAAATTTTTTTCTTCTAAATTAAAAAATTTTCTTCAACAAAAAATTATTTGTTATTTTATATTCATATTTTTTATTTTTTATTTTATTATAAACAATTTTATATTTAAATTACAAATTCCAGTAAAAAATTATTTACTAAATAATTTTTTATTTAGATTACAAATTCCAGTAAAAAATTATTTATTAAATAATTTTTTATTTAAATTACAAATTCCAGTAAAAAATTATTTACTAAATAATGTTTTATTTAAATTACAAATTCCAGTAAAAAATTATTTACTAAATAATTTTTTATTTAAATTACAAATTCCAGTAAAAAATTATTTACTAAATAATTTTTTATTTACTAAAATATTTTTTTTAAAATTATTTACTAAATAATTTTTTACTGGAATTTATAATTTAAATATAAAATTATTTATAACAAAATAAAAAATAAAAAATATGAATATAAAGTAAAAAATAATTTTTTGTTGAAGAAAATTTTTTAATTTAGAAGAAAAAAAATCAAATTGCTGTTTAGATAGTATTTCGTGACAGTGAATAATAATGATATGAATTCACTATCATGATTTTTTTTATTGTTGTTTGTAAACATATTAAAGAAAATTCTGGTCAATTAAAAAAAATTATCAAATTTGGTCCCACCATAAAAAATAGTTTTGACATTATTTGTCTAAATAACAAATAAAGTTGTTTACAGATGGCTACAGATATTTTTAATTAAAATAAAATTCCAGAAATATTTTGACGTTACATTTTTTTATGAATTTTTTTCGTACAATCTATAGTTTTTAATAAAAGTCGAATAAAAACAAAATCGTTATTTAATTCTGGGTAAAATTTTAGATTGAAAAATTGGAAATATTTTCCAAATATTTTTGATAATTAAATAACTATTAAAACATGTGTAATTTTTTTATGAAATACTACCTATGGAATGTCTTTTATATTTTTGTATCGAATTAATGTGGAATAAACTATTATTCGAATAGCTTTACTTGTATTACACATTATGTGGTTTTTAGAATTTTTTCCCATTATTTGGTTATTGTAAATAATAAAATAACGTTTTCATTTGTTCATAGTATTTTTTAACTTCGATCCAAATAAATGAAAATACAATAAAATGTAATAAATAGAATTGTAAATTATTATTTACTAAATTATTATTATTATTTGAATAATAATTATTTATACTTAAATAATAATTATTTATTATTAAATGATTGTTATTTATATATAAGTAATATTATTTAAATAATAATAATTATTTACTAAATAATAATTAAAGATAAAATATTTTTTACTCACTTTTTCAGCCGTTGATTGCAGAAATTTTCGAAGACGAACTACCGACCAGATCAACAATTGACGAATTTTAAAAAATTCTTTTTAATTGACTTAGGATCTAAATTATTGTTTTACTCGATTTTCCAATTCTGTGCACTTCACTCTCTGCTTGCAGTTCTTACTTTTTTTTTTTTTTTTTTGATATCACGTTAACACTCAGCTCCGCGATCGATAATCAAATTATTTTACAGCACTATTATAATCACGATATGCTTAAAGATGGCACTAAATTGCGTTATCACTCGCGTTAGGTTATTTCACTCGCTGATAATCGAGATTCACTTAAGGTCGATTTTTTCTTAATTATTATCAATTCAGTGGCTCTTGTAATTAAATCAAATCATTATTGATTAATATGATTTTTTTTTTTTGTTATTTTACCACAAATTTCACTTTCGTCATTCAGACTTCGGCACCATTTGATTTTTTCCCCCTAAAAGATAGAAGCAATTTTTTTTAATGAGAAGATTTTTTTTTTTTTCAATTTAATTTAAAAAAAAAATTATATACGTAATTATAACAGAAAATTAAAAACTATATTTTTTATTCAATAGATTTTTTTTAAGCTCGTTAAGCTTGATAATTTAGCCGGTAGTAAATATATCTCGATCTTTCAACGGCTACGACGAGGAGGAGGAGGAGAACGAGAAGCTCGTAGTGAGCGCGCGCCTCTACTACCGAAGTAGTCGTAGCCGGATCGGGTCAGACGCCAGTCGTGCATCTCTATCCGTTCTAACGGCGCTGCAGGCGCTTTTGAGGCTGTTACCGAAGTAGATAGAGCATCGGTCAGGTCAGACGTCACGTTTCTGTAGTCTAGCCGCAAGTAAAAGGAAGAGGGGAGTGCAGTTGTAGTTTAGTAGAAGCCGAAGTGATGCTACGAATGACAAATGAATTGGAAATTGATCTGGCTATAGACACCTCATGTCCAGTTGCAGTAATTACTTATTTGAACTGTCGAAACTGATAGCCACGATGATATTGCCTTTCACCATGACTGTATTTATTTTGAACAATTAAAATTTCATCGGTGCAAATAATTTGGAAGAAAGACAACATCAGATTTTTTGGTTATTGCTTGAGTTTAAATATGTATAATCGAATATTTAGAGGGATCATGTCTACATTTCCATGAAAATTACGGATTACTAGTAGTATTTCTAAAGAATTCTATGGGAGTCTAGTAAGATTTTGTCATGCTATTTAGACGCTATGGGATACAGAAAGGGTACTATGGGATATATAAATGATAATATGCGATATATAAATGATACTATGTAATACGTAAATGATACCATGGGATACATAACACTATGGGGTACGTAAAGGATACTTTGGGATACGTGAAGAATGCTATGGGATGTATGAACGATACTATGGGATACTATGGGATACATGAACGATACTATGGGGTACTATGGGATACATATATGATACTTATAGGATTCTATGGGTCCCATATAGAATTTTATCAGATACTAATAGGATTCTATTTCTATAGGGTGCATATAGAATTCCATGAGACCATATTTGAAGCTGTTGGATCCTACCGGGTTGCTATGTGATACAACCGGGATTTTATGAGATCTCACTAACATACCATGTGGCGTTTTTTATGCTATGGGATCCGACGAGAATATTATGGGATCTGACTAGGATACTATGGGATCCGATTAGAATACTATGGAGTCCAACTAAGGATACTATGGGTTCCCATTAGGATATTATGGGGTCTGATTAGGATACTATGGGATTAAACTAGGATAATATGGGATTCGACTAGGATACTATGGGATCCGACTAGAATACTATGGGATTCGACTAGGATTCTATGGGATTTGATTAGGATACTACGGGATCTAATTAGAATATTATGGGATCCGACAAGGATAATATGGGATTCCACTAAGATAATATGGGATCCGACTAAGATACTATGGGATCCGACTAAGATACTATGGGATCCGACTAGGATACTACGGGTTCCAGTTAGAATACCATGGGATCCGACTAGGGTACTATGGGTTCCAACTAGGATACTATGGGATCCGACTAGGATACTATGGGATCCGACTAGAATACTACGGGATCTGATTAGAATGTTATGGGATCCGACGAGGATACTATGGGATTCCACTAAGATAATATGGGATCCGACTAAGATACTATGGGATCCGACTAGGATACTACGGGTTCCAATTAGAATACCATGGGATCCGACTATGATACTATGGGTTCCAACTATGATACTATGGGTTCCAACTAGGATACTATGGGATCCGACTAGGATACTATGGGATCCGACTAGAATACTATGGGATTCGATTAGGATACTACGGGATCTGACTAGAATGTTATGGGATCCGACGAGGATATTATGGGATTCCACTAAGATAATATGGGATCCGACTAAGATACTATGGGATCCGACTAGGATACTACGGGTTCCAATTAGAATACCATGGGATCCGACTATGATACTATGGGTTCCAACTAGGATACTATGGGATCCGACTAGGATACTACGGGTTCCAATTAGAATACCATGGGATCCGACTATGATACTATGGGTTCCAACTATGATACTATGGGTTCCAACTAGGATACTATGGGATCCGACTAGGATACTATGGGATCCGACTAGAATACTATGGGATTCGATTAGGATACTACGGGATCTGACTAGAATGTTATGGGATCCGACGAGGATATTATGGGATTCCACTAAGATAATATGGGATCCGACTAGGATACTACGGGTTCCAATTAGAATACCATGGGATCCGACTATGATACTATGGGTTCCAACTAGGATACTATGGGATCCGACTAGGATACTATGGGATCCGACTAGAATACTATGGGATTCGACTAGGATACCATGGGATCCGACTAGGATACCATGGGATCCGACTAGGATACTATGGGGTCCGACTACGATACTATAGGATCTAGTTTGATGCTATGGGATCCTTATGAGATTCTCAAGAAATATAAAATTTCATCCCTTGGGCCCTAAACACATTCCCATATTTTCATACAATAGTTTTAATACTTTCCCCAACATACCTATTAATTACCCCATAGGCAGTTCCAAGTGATATAAGATGAAAAACAACATTTTTGGGCAAGACACTATACACAAAACTGCAATAAGTATCGGCGTAATATCGTTAAAGGTCAAAATTTATATCGTATGAGAATATTTGGAATGTCCTACGTGACCTTTCACAGAGTCCATCTTTTTCGTATACTAGGCGTAATAATCGTTAGAAGTAGATAAGATTGTTACTTGTCGAACAATTCTTCTTCTCTAGAGCGTTTTTTTTTCTTTTCTTTTTATTACTTTTTCTTCTCTCCCTTATCTCGTCATCGCTCTCCTGGGTAAAGTGAGCAAGTTCCACTTGTGCCGGAACGTTCGGCTCATTCCACTTATTTGAAGGAGCAGCGTATAGAAAGTCAGACCTAGTAGCCGCGCAGTAGATAAAGCCGAAATTGGCCAGACCATCAGAACACTCAAAAGAAAAGAGCTCTCGTCCTATTCTTAAGACTGGCTGGTAAAAACCGTGTGAATACGCGAATATATCCGATACGGCGAATTAAATAGAAACTGAAGTACGCGTTCGTGCTGAAATTCCTGCCATTTTTATTCGTCCGTAAAGACTCACTATTTTTGTACGTATCGTTATTTTTATCAAGCACATTTACTACTCGTTGAAATAACAAAATTGTCACTGACTTTCAGTAGAAATATTCAAATCTAATTTATTTGATTTTTATGATAAAATTTTCAACCATAAATTTGTTAACTTTTAACTTGTTATCATTTATATTTATTTTTTCTATAATGAACATACATTAAGTATCGAAGTAATAATTATAGCATATATATTTTTATTATGGCGAAAAACGAAATTTCAATTACGTATATTTTATGATCTTTTTCCAATTTCCGAATTACAATTTTTTTTTCATAGAAAAAAAGCTGGAATTTGTCATTAATTTAAAGAATTATATGGGAATTCGAAAAAAATCATTTATCTACATTTTCTAAAATGATATATGGCGGAAAATGGATTTTTTCATTTGATGTGGTATAAATTAATTTTTCTCCGCTTTGACGTAGTAATAATTTTTTTTCATTTACCAAAAGCCGTGATTTATCGATAATTTGAGGAATCACAATTTTCAATTATATGTGATTTTTTTCATGTTGAAAATTTAAAACCCTTTTTTTATCTTTATTTTTCCGGAATAGTTGATTTTTCATTCTATTTATTCTATTTCTATTCTTCCCTTTTTCACAAATTGTTTGTAATTTTCCCAATTTTCAATTACACCATTTTTTGTGCCTTCCGTCTCATTTTTTTTAAGACACAAAAAAGTGTTATCTGTTTAATTTTCCTAACTTAAGTATAAAGTATATCGACTCAAATACTATAAGCATAGTTAAAAAAAATTAATTAAAAATAGAGAAGACAAGAAAATAAAAATGAACCAAAAATGGATTTCTTTTTGTTTTTTTTTCAAACAAAAATTACAAAATTAATAAATCATATAAACATGGTTCTAAATAATTGCCTAAACATTTTTAATAACCTACGTTACTTGATGTTTCGGGTCAATTTATATTATACAGACAAGGAAATATCGAATTTTTTTCTTCACTAAAATATATATCTTCCTCTTTGATGGAAAATTGGATTGCATTGAAAAAAACAGTAAATTTTAGAAAAACTATGAATGGTCACGAAGACACAATTTTGTCGCCCAAAGCTTTAATTTTTCCCCAGTAATACATCTATCTCCGAGATTGGTCCATCAGTCTTTCTGTATCACTGATGCAATCACATTTTCCCGTACATTCAGCCGTATAGGACGTCGCCCAGCAACCCATAGTGGTGTGTAGCTCGAGGAGGAAGGGAAACGAGTAGTGGGGTAAGCTGAGTGATCGTGATAGAAAAACGGGGAGAGGTAGAAACGTCGAAACGAGTCGAAACGACTCTGTCGTACGCTTAATACACGTTCTGCCCTTCAACCAGCACTCCTATCATTAAACCTACCCTAGATATTATCACAATAAATCATCAGACAAATATTTGTCCTACCAAAAAAGACACGAAAAGTTGAAAAATCGAAACTAAGCGAGGAAATAAATAAATAAATAAATAAATAAATAAATAAATAAATAAATAAATAAATAAATAAATAAATAAATAAATAAATAAATAAAT
The DNA here is from genome assembly GCA_963970395.1 of Ephialtes manifestator. Taxonomy (NCBI): domain Eukaryota; kingdom Metazoa; phylum Arthropoda; class Insecta; order Hymenoptera; family Ichneumonidae; genus Ephialtes; species Ephialtes manifestator. Next base: position 4,486,399 of record OZ019968.1, on the reverse strand, counting down.
AAATAAATAAATAAATAAATAAATAAATAAATAAATAAATAAATAAATAAATAAATAAATAAATAAATAAATAAATAAATAAATAAATAAATAAATAAATAAATAAATAAATAAATAAATAAATAAATAAATAAATAAATAAATAAATAAATAAATAAATAAATAAATAAATAAATAAATAAATAAATAAATAAATAAATAAATAAATAAATAAATAAATAAATAAATAAATAAATAAATAAATAAATAAATAAATAAATAAATAAATAAATAAATAAATAAATAAATAAATAAATAAATAAATAAATAAATAAATAAATAAATAAATAAATAAATAAATAAATAAATAAATAAATAAATAAATAAATAAATAAATAAATAAATAAATAAATAAATAAATAAATAAATAAATAAATAAATAAATAAATAAATAAATAAATAAATAAATAAATAAATAAATAAATAAATAAATAAATAAATAAATAAATAAATAAATAAATAAATAAATAAATAAATAAATAAATAAATAAATAAATAAATAAATAAATAAATAAATAAATAAATAAATAAATAAATAAATAAATAAATAAATAAATAAATAAATAAATAAATAAATAAATAAATAAATAAATAAATAAATAAATAAATAAATAAATAAATAAATAAATAAATAAATAAATAAATAAATAAATAAATAAATAAATAAATAAATAAATAAATAAATAAATAAATAAATAAATAAATAAATAAATAAATAAATAAATAAATAAATAAATAAATAAATAAATAAATAAATAAATAAATAAATAAATAAATAAATAAATAAATAAATAAATAAATAAATAAATAAATAAATAAATAAATAAATAAATAAATAAATAAATAAATAAATAAATAAATAAATAAATAAATAAATAAATAAATAAATAAATAAATAAATAAATAAATAAATAAATAAATAAATTTTGAGTACGAAATCTGCCTTAATCGTTACTCGAATCAATTATCACGATATTTGCGCCACCATGAAGAATGTTATTTTAGTTTTTTTCTAATCCTTGTAATATTTTTTATTTTTAATAAATAAATAAATTGAAAGGAAAAAAATAGACAAATCACGATATTTGTACCACACTGCAAGATTTTCTTCTAGTTTTTTATAAGCCATATTTTTTTTCATTTTTAATAAATAAAAATTAAAAAATGAATAAATGTTAAATAAGAAATCTGACAAAATCATTGCCGAAATAAATTATCACGGTATTCCTACCACATTTAAGGGCGTTAGATTCAGTTTTTTTTATCACTGTAGTATTTGCTTTTTTTTCTGTTTTATGTTCTTGCTTTGATCTCGGCAGTAGCATTTTTTTTATATCTGCCTACAGTTTTCCATTTCATCTCCAAATGCGAGTTTAATGCTATTCCCTTTGTATCCTCTGTCTGCACATTTGTGTTTCAACTTGCGATCTTTTTTTCTTTTTTCACTCTTTTCACTGGTGTGTAGTTGACGACTACCGCCTACATTTTTTTCAAATGTCAGAAAGCTGCATAATATTTTTTTTATAACGATAAATACGGATGAAACGTATAATAATGATAATAATAATAATAATAATAACAACTCTTTAACGGCTAAGATTCTTTATCGTTGAAAAAAAAAACATTTTTTGATGTTTTTCTTTAAAACAAAATCTTTTCCAAAATTGCACTTTTCAATTTTTTTTGTGCAGATGCAATTTACTTTTCTGTAATTAAACTAGAAACCATTCTAATAAAATTTCACTTATTATCCAATTTCTTCAGAAATTTTTGAATAACATAAAAAAAAGAAAAAAAAATTATTCTGAAACGTAATATAATATTATAAATCAATAGGAGTTACACGATTGTTTACTTTTTTTTTTATCGACCGGAAGTGATTTTAATCGTGACATGGCGATAGAACAGCACGTTTGTCGGCTACTTTTTTCCAATCGTTGAAAGTTACATATATTTTTTTATAAAAAGAGAATTCTTTCCGAAGTTTGATTTTTTTTCTTTCCTTTCAATTTTTAATTTATGAGGCGTGAGAACAAGGTGCGAGATTTTTCAGTTTAAACGTGGCAGATTCTGAAGTCGCTACTGGATTCAACATATAATGATAATAATAATAATAGACTATAGGAATTGCACGATGGTTTACGTAGAGATTTTAAAAAAATCGTAAGACACTGATTTTAAATAGAAAATCGAGTTTACTGACTAAATTTTACCAACGGTAAAAAAAGCCATAATTTTTTTTTACAAAAATAAAATCCTGTTGCAAAACGTCAATATTTTTTTTTTAGATTTTCACGGTGGTCTACGGCGCGTAATTTTTTTGGTTTAAATGTAGGGACGTGACTAATGTTGAAGTCGGTTCTGGATTCAACATATAATAGCAATAATTATACCATCAATAATAATATGAAACAATATCAAAATTCATGATGTAGTAAATCAAGATTTAAAAAAAATCGTGAGCCACTGATTTTAAATAGAAACTGGCGATAAAAAGTCGGGTTTTCCGACTAAATTTTATCACAGGTCGAAAATGTCATGATTTTAAAAAATGTAAAATTCTATTGCAAATCTTTATTATTATTTAATTTTTTTTAGGTTTTCACGGTGGATCACGGCGCGTGATTTTGCGCCGGTTCTGTATTCAACACATAATAGTAATAATAATAATATTAATAATAATATAAAACTATATGAAATGTGCGATTGTTTACGTGGAGATTTTTAAAAAATCGTAAGACACTGATTTCAAATAGAAAATGGCGATATAAAAGCGTGTTTACCGACTACATTTTGCCAAACGTCAAAATTTGATTTTGATGAAATCATAATTTTATTATTCAAAAATAAAATCCGTCTGTAGAATTTCGATATTTTTAAAAATTTTTTTTTAAAATGTTCTTTGCGGTGAGAATAAGGCGCGAGATTTTTTTGTTTAGATATTAGAGACGTGGCAGAAGTCGAGGCCGGCGCTGGATTCAACACATAATTTTAATAATATCAATAATAATAATAATAATAGAAATAATATGAAACAATAGGAAATTCACAACGCAGTACGTAGAGATTTTTTTTGTTTTTAAATATTGTGTGAAACTGATTTAAAACGTAAAATGGCGATAGAAAAGCGTGTTTACCGAACGAGGAAACCCGATGCTTTTTCTATCGGCTTTTGACGGTCCGTAGCGACGGCCGGCGCTACACTGGTACTTACTACTGGCCGATAGCTCTTGCCCGGGTAGGGACGAGCGTGGCCGAGCCCACGTTCGGCTATACTCGGTTCTCTGCCTCGATTCTCGTGGATTCTCGACGTGCCCGACCGTCGCGCCGCTATACGGCTTCCGGCGGCCCTAACGACTTTACCCGAGCAGTACCGAGAGGCGCGACTCACTCTTTCTCTCTCTTTCTCTGCCTTTCTCTCTCTTTCTCTGTTTTTCTCTGTCCTTTGCTGTCTTTCTCTATCCTTCTCTATCTTTCTCTCTCTTTCCCTGTCTTTCTCCGTCTTTCTCTGTCTTTCTCTGTCTTTCTATGTCTTTCCCTGTCTTTCTTTTTTTTTCTCTATCTTTCTCTGTCTTTCTCTGTCTTTCGCTGTCTTTCTCTCTTTTTCTCTGCCTTTCTTTGCCTTTCTCCGTCTTTCTCTGTCTTTCTCTGTCTTTCCCTGTTTTTCTCTCTGTTTCTCTGTCTTTCTCTGCCTTTCTCCGTCTTTCTCTGTCTTTCTCTGTCTTTTTCCGTCTTTCTCTGTCTTTATCTGTCTTTCTTTGTCTTTCTCTGTCTTTCTATGTCTTTCTCTGTCTTTCTCTGTCTTTCTCTGTCTTTCTCTGTCTTTCTCTGTCTTTCTCTGTCTTTCTCTGTCTTTCTTTGTCTTTCTCTGTCTTTCTCTGTCTTTCTCTGTCTTTCTCTGTCTTTCTCTGTCTTTCTATGTCTTTCTCTGTCTTTCTCTGTCTTTCTCTGTCTTTCTCTGTCTTTCTTTGTCTTTCTCTGTCTTTCTCCCTCTTTCTCTGTCTTTCTTCGTCTTTCTCTTTTTCTCTCTGTCTAGGATGTCGGATTGGCAGGCGGTCGCACTTGTGTGTTAGGGTGTGCGCACCAAAAAGTGTAAAAGGTACTGGATACGAATGCTGTTGAGTAATTTCGGAGACGTATAAGGATTTCGTAACCACTAAAGAGATGGCTGAGATTATAGATTTTTATAATTGTAATTAATTTTTTTATTGGATTTGATATTTTGCTTCGTTATAGTAGAGAACATTTTCTTTTCTATTCTGTTGTTGAAATTTTCATGTTTTTTTCGAAATTTTTGGCTTCAAAATGTTTATAAAAATATTTACGGTAAAATTACTGCACATGTGCAAGAAGTGTAAGTGTAAAAGATACTGGATACAAATACTGTTATTACAAAATTTGTTACAGAAGTCGTATTAATTAATGCATATTTATGATAAAATTACTACACATGTGCAGGAAGCTCTTTTACAAAAACGGATATATAAATTTACTACACTAGTGTAACGTAAAATGTATGTATATTGGAGTCGAAATTTTTTTTTTTTTATTTCATTTTTTTTTTGAAAAAATGTTTTTTATTTCATTTTTTTTTTTGAAAAAAATGTTTTTTATTTCATTTTTTTTTTTTTTAATGTTTTTTATTTCATTTTTTTTTTGAAAAAAATGTTTTTTATTTCATTTTTTTTTTTTTTTAAATATTTTTTATTTCATTTTTTTTTTTTTAAATGTTTTTTATTTCATTTTTTTTTTCATTTATGCAATTGAACGCCGGCTCGAGAATATGAATCCAAATCATACATCCATAGAGAAAAAAAAATATTTTCGATTCCTCATAAAGGAAGCTTTGTTTTCATAAAAAAAAGTTTTTCCGAGATTTTCATATCAGCATGATGTCATTTTTTACAAAATGTATGCATATATACAGATTTTACAGAATTTTTAATTTTTCGAAAAAATTGCGTGATCGCTCTAGCTTTCGTAAAAGTTCGACGAGTTAGCTAAATAATTGTTCATAACTAAAAGACACGTTCAATTTTGTTTGGTATTGAATTTTGACGAGATCGGTAAAACGGTTCGGATTTTATAGAGTTTTGAATTTTTGGAAAAAAAAAAAAAAAAAAATTCTCTAAATCATGTCGAATCTCAACAAATTATTTGAAATGTTCTTCAGACTAAAAATAATGTACAGTGTTGCTACGTACCAAATTTGGTGATGATCGGTGAAGTGGTTCGGATTTTACGCTGTTTTGAATTATTCAATTTAGATTTTCGCCTAACTTCTACAAAAGCTCTACACACAAGTTATGTGAAATAAATTTATTATAATTCACAAAAATAAATATATTTAATAAATATTTGTTATTTATTAAATAGAAATATTTATTTTTAATTAAATTTTGCATAAATTAAATAAATATTTACTAAAATACTCATTTTAGTAAATATTTATATAATTTATTTGAAATTTATTTAATAAAATTTAATTAAAAATAAATATTTTAATAAATATTCATTAATATTTACTAAAATAATATTTATTTTAGTATTTTTTAGTAAATTTTTAGTAAAAATAAGTATCTACTAAAATAAGTATTTTAGTAAATATTTATTTTTGTGAATTATAATAATAAATAAATGTAGAAGCGAAAATAATAAACATCTTCCTCATAGTTTTGTGAAAAATTGAAATTTTCAAATTTCCTCATTACAACTTTTATAATTTTAACAAATTTTACATGAGGAAGCAATGTGCAAAGTTCTACTTTGTTTTTTTTTTCTTAAACCAAATCCATACACTCATCATGTATAAATTTTTTTATATTTTTTTATTAACACATTCGAAAAAAAAAGAAAAAAAAAATTGCACATATGTAACTACAGTTGTTGAATTTGAGATTCGCGTATTGCAGCCGCCGCGACGCCTCAGCGTCCGTCGAACCCTATTTTCAACTCTGTCCCCGCTTTTCTCTCTTACGCATACGCGCGCAATTCACAAAAGTGCACTGCTCTCTGCAATTCTCTCTCGTCTCATTCTCGGTGTAATAATGTAACGTGTGGCTACCATTGGGGGTTGCGAGGCGGAGCAAAGAAGGGGCGGGGGTGAGTAAATAATGTTATGGCTGCTGAGTGACTCTCACAGAAATTCTCGGCTTCATTCAGTTCACGACATATTATGAATAACTCTCGACTGCCTCGAATCCATTTTTTTTCAAACTAACCCTTGTTAAATTACCTTGTAAGATATGTTTTTTTGCTCATTAATTTTTCATGCATGATTTGACTTTGGTAATTATTTTATTTTTTTTTTCTTTATATAATTAAATATTTTTTGCTTATATACACTTGAAAAAAGTTTGGTTTTATTTTAAGAATTTTTGTTTGCAATTTGGCGTCTATAATAATGAAATAAAAATCATATTTTATTTATTTTATTTATTTTATTTATTTTATTTATTTTATTTATTTTATTTATTTTATTTATTTTATTTATTTTATTTATTTTATTTATTTTATTTATTCTATTTATTTTATTTATTTTATGTATTTTATTTATTTTATTTATTTTATTTATTCTATTTATTTTATTTATTTTATTTATTTTATTTATTTTATTTATTTTATTAATTTTATTTATTTTATTTATTTTATTTATTTTATTTATTTTATTTATTTTATTTATTTTATTTATTTTATTTATTTTATTTATTTTATTTATTTTATTTATTTTATTTATTTTATTCATTTTATTTATTTTATTTATTTTATTTATTTTATTTATTTTATTTATTTTATTTATTTTATTTATTTTATTTATTTTATTTATTTTATTTATTTTATTTATTTTATTTATTTTATTTATTTTATTTATTTTATTTATTTTATTTATTTTATTTATTTTATTTATTTTATTTATTTTATTTATTTTATTTATTTTATTTATTTTATTTATTTTATTTATTTTATTTATTTTATTTATTTTATTTATTTTATTTATTTTATTTATTTTATTTATTTTATTTATTTTATTTATTTTATTTATTTTATTTATTTTATTTATTTTATTTATTTTATTTATTTTATTTATTTCATTTATTTTATTTATTTTATTCATTTTTGCTCTAAGTTTTTTATGTTTGCAGAATTTTCTCCATTCGTTTATTTCCGTTTGTACGGTATTGTAAGCTGAAGCGCATATAGAAACTAGAAGAAGGATTGTGTAAGCTTGATGCTCGTATATAAGCCAAGAGCTTCCGATTGCTACCAAAGCTAAGTATACATACAGAGTAAACGAGAAATCAGAAGGTTATGTTTGCTCATGAAATTGAGTATTTCGTTAGTGAGACGTTATTTGATCGGACACTGTATATATCTATAGTTTCATTTTCACATTAATTAAATTTAATAATTAAAACGTGTAATTTAGCTTACAAATTCACAAACAGGTTAAATAGAATGCATTTTATAATTTTTTTTTTCTATAAAGTGATCGAATATATAATTTTTTTTACAAAATTCAATACTTCCATTTTTTTTGTTTAGTACATTTTTAAAATCAAATGTTTAATGCCCGATTTTTTTAATTTCCATTTTTGGTGCCAATATTAATTTAAATCAGATTTGTCATTCTTTTTGATTTGCTATTTTTTATTTGGACATTTGTAGGATGAATCTGAAAATAGTGGAACCGAATACTGATATTAAAATCTAATTTTTCTTTTAACAGCCATTTTGATTTCGGCCGCCATTTCGCATTAAATTTGAACAAAAACATCGATTTATAAAATGACCGTGCAAAAATCACAGGATTGAGGAAAAAAATTATTGCCTAAGCAATTATGAAGAAATGGTTTATAATTGTAAATTGTAAAGTTGAAGATTACAAAATAAAAATGGCGGCGCCAATATGACCGACGAAAAGGCAAAAAATAGAATTTTGAAGGACATAAAACGATTGTAGATTTTTTTTCCTAGTTAACATATGTAATTAATGTCCATAAAATTACCAAATTTAAAACAAGTTATAAAGATATTAATTTTTCCATCTCATTTTTCGTTCCGTTTGAGCTGATGAAGTAAATTGACCCGATTTTTCCTTATAAATTAACAGAGTATGCAACAGCATGTGTATATAGAGAACACGTAAGGATAAATGAATGTATACATGAGGTAGATAGGCAGTGCCTACATCGGAAGCACTCACCCTCTATCATTGCCCTTCGTCGCGTCGCGATATCGTCGTAGCCTATAAAAAGATCGCGTTTGTTCGTCCGGGCGTGCTTCTTTTCCTCGAAGCGATATACATTTTTTTTTCTTTCATCTCACTCATTCGTGTAGCTACTTCTTCGATACACCGCGCAGCAGGTAACTGGCCTCTGATGTAAACCAGCGCAAAGTGGCTTTTTATCCCACCGACTTAAGGAGACTTTGCACCGAAAAGGCTGTTGCTGAAATCGATTATACATCACCGATTCTATTACAAATCTATATGAACCATTTTTATTGGTCACTTTAGTTTTCATTAACTGTAAGAAACAAAAGAATTCCGGTGATAATCACATAATCACTCCCACACGATCTGTTGTACACGTGTCAGTCCTACACACCTGTCACTTCTACACATGTTCCACTCCTACACACATTTCAGTCCTACACATATTTCAGTCCTACACACATTTCAGTCCTACACACATTTCAGTCCTACACGCATTTCAGTCCTACACACATTTCAGTCCTACACACATTTCGGTCCTACACACATTTCAGTCCTGCACACATTTCAGTCCTACGCGCATTTCAGTCCTACACACATTTCAGCCCTGCGCACATTTCAGTCCTACACACATTTCAGTCCTCCGCACATTCCAGTCCTACACACGTTTCGGTCCTGCACACGTTTCGGTCCTACAAACGTTTTGGTCCTGCACATGTTTCGGTCCTACAAACGTTTCAGTTCTACATTACTTGTTCTACACGTTTGAATCCTACACACAATCGGTTAAAGACGATCCATTGTACACGTTTCAGTTCTACATACGATCAGTTGAACGTGATCTACGCTACATGTTTCAGTTCTGCATGACTTATTCTGCGCAGAAAAATTCAGACGTGGTTTTAAACACAAACTCCGTTCTACATGCTTGTAATGTGCAGTTCTACACATATCGGTTTTACACTATATAACTATGCCTATGCTGCAAACTTCACTCATGCACAACTTCGTTCCTGAGGAAAGTTAGCCTACACGATTTCAGATAAACTAAATGTGCATCCTGATGAACGGGGCTGGATTGTAGAACTGAATTGTATCTAACAAGACTTTTGTGTAGGATTGGAATTTTTAGTATTTAATTTGTGTAGAATTGAATTTGTGTTAAATAGCTTCATGTAAGAAAGGAATTGGAATGTACGTAAAATTCGGTAAATGTTATAAATAAATGGCCGGCAATTTCGAAAAAAAAAATCCAGCTGTATTTAAATACGGTTATTCACACTTGTTATCCTGTTTTTCGATTTAAAACAAATTTTAATTACATTTTAGCTAGTATTAAAGTAAAGTTGTGATTACGCGTTCAATTGGACCGAAAAAATGAGAAGTTATCGGTAGACAATACCAGCAAAGAAATGTCGACAATTGGTCTTCTTATTGCAGTTGGAAATAAAAAGAAAATATATCATCGGTACTTCGTTGCTGATGTCTTTTATGTATGTAACCACAAAACCAGTAAACTTGGTCGAGTGACAACACGCAATCTCAACTCCTTGATCCTTGCCAGGAATCTTAAGCTCTCCACATTGTTATATGGAACGTTCCGTCTCAAGTCGAACTAATCGTGACCCTCATATTTATATATTTGGAAAAATAAGTGCACACATTATGTAAAGTCATTGTAAAGATAAATAAATATTTAAAAAACACTACATTTTTATTCATTGTTTTTTCAGAATTTTTGTTGTTAATTATTAACAATAAGTAAAAAAATGTAACGTTATAATATCAATCCACTTTCGGGATAATTAGATATAATTTGATAAAATACGCTAATAATAGAAAATTCCAGTTTTGGTGATATGAAGATTAATAACGGGAAAAACAAACAATTTTTTTTTTAATGCTGTAAAGTATTTTTATTTATTTATTATACCTCCAAGATAAATTTAGAAATAAAAAATAATTAGCATCATGGATGACTTGATTTGACCTGGAATGCCCCATAGATATACTCCACTATGTGCGATATATGCTTAGTAGAGTGGTAGCCGAGTCTCGGCGGAGCCTAAGAAACAGTATTTCCTGTCACGTCCTCACTTCCACACCACGAACCGCTCAACTCTTGTAAAAGTCCTCAAAGTTTTACTTTTCATTAATATTTTATTCGTTCGAAATATTGATTTTATCCAGCGTGCCACATTCAATAAAAGATGATTCATAACAAGCGCGAAAGTATCTGGAACACAGCATGGACTTTTTGTAAATTCCGTTCATTGGTTGACCTCTCAGATTTAATATTGCCTAGTGATTGCAATATTCCTGTTACTAACAATAGTATAAAGTCGCAAAGATTAAAGGACCTCATTTTGGATGGGTCAATATCTCTGGTCCTCAAACGCGCGCTTTTGGAACAGTCCAGTATTGCATTGACATCTACCGCCATCTTGCGGTGTTTGGTTGTACTATTAACACAACAGGAATCTGTTTTACCGACAGCGGATCATCACTTTCACAACCGGTAAATTACTTTCTTAACCTTTAGGCCAGAATTTTTACATTTTCGATTTTTAAGATTACCATTTACATACATTGATAAACAAACGTATTAATTCATCATAATTTCTGTACTTTCGACGAGAAAAAAATTCACAAAAAATTAATGTCTAAAGATACTAAAAACATTGATAAAAAATTTAATTTAATAAATTAGTAATTACTTGACGAAATAAATAGAGAACATTTTTTCATATGGAATGAATACTTTCAAATTTCCGAATCATATAATTATTTAAAGAACTTCCAGAAATATTTACGTTTTCTAAATGGTGTTAATTACAGTTTTATTTACCGACCGAGAAATAGCATGTTGTCCGATAAATAAAAATTACTTCGTTTCCGTTAGATGGCGTTGCCCTATGCGTTTGGTATGCAGAAAGCTTCATTCCACCCATGGAGACTAGAGTAAAGGAGGACGAACGCTGTACTGAAAAGATGGTCGCGAAATCGTGTGAAAATTATGTCAGCTGTCGGCGGCAGAGGCGCTGCGGTCGCGGATTCCCGAGAGAGAGAGACAGACTGAGATCAGAGAGAGACAGACTGAGATCAGAGAGATAGAGACCCGGGAAAAACGGTTCATATATAATCATATATAATTGTATATAATTTCATGTATAGTTGTATATAATTATATATAATTGTATATAACGTAATATATCATTGTATATGAAAACATATATGAGCATATATGAGTTTATATGTACATATACAGTGGTATACATGATCATATATAATACCAAAACCGCCAGCTTGCGATGTCATATATGAACAGATATGATCATATATAGTTATATACAACTATATATCGCCCATTTTTAGCGCATATATGATTGTATGTGGATCCATATACAAATGTATATGAGCGTATATAACTTTATATGTATATATACATTGGCATATATGACCCTATATATGACCATATATAACACCAAAACTGCCTGTTTACCATGTCATATATAAACAGATATGATCATATAGGATTGTATATGAGATCTATTCTGTGTGTCGACTGTGCAATATATGATCATATACAATCATATATGACTGCGCACAGAGAACTGACAGCTCATGTATGATCGTGCACGTATGATTATATGGTATTCCATAATCTATTGTTATATAATATTCACGAATTATTTCGATGTTCACGTCTTATTTATACACGGATGTAAAATTTGTTATATGGTTATATAACTAAGCATTTAATATCCGTTTTGTAAATGCGTGAATCATCCGGTTTTGTTTGAAGCGCTCAAGTTATAGGTATTTTTGCATATGCGGTTCTTTTCTTTATAATCACATGCTCATTCGCAACGATTAATGAAGATATTTGGCTTTCCTGGGCGGACGTTTCATTAAAACCTTCCACTTGATGAATTGAAACGGTCGCATATTAATAAGAATGATCAAGATTACTATACTAAATAATATCAACATAAAAGGATCGTGATAATCGTTTATTGTAATAGTGCACAGAAATTAACATGAACAGTTCGGGACCTTATACGTTGTACATATAATCGAAATATAACATTAGTAATGATATTTCTTAACCGTATATCGTGATGAAGTTCAACTTCATTGTATTTTTACATTACTTTCTTCAAGAGATTTGGTGTCTTGCAAATATACTCTCCAACTTTCAGAAGATTATATCTATTTAGGCATCGTCTTATATAATCACATATAACTATATATGATTGTATATGCTCAGATACAATTATATATGATCATGCATAGTCATATATGATCATGCATGATCATATAGAGACAAAATTCATATACAATCATATATGAGCAGTTTATATATGATTATATATGATCATGCATAGTCATATATGATCATGCATGATCATATAGAGACAAAATTCATATACAATCATATATGAGCAGTTTATATATGATTATATATGATTATATATGAATCGTTTTTCCCGGGGAGAGACCAGCCAGTATTTTCTCCTTTTATTTCTTGTATTATATCCGCGTAAGATTTCTATGATACTTACAGATGACAGAGTTGATTGATTATAACATTACCATCGCCCAAAAAAGTTCAACGTCGAATTATATACCGAATGATACATTAACATTTATTGACAACCGAGCAGAAGCTCTGGACCTTTACAATTTAGCTTGTTTGCGGTGCATTTTGGTTTTCATCTTCTTCGCGTTACAATTAGCATTTACGGAATTGGCAAGAAAGCTCCCTCTCATTAAAAGATAGAAGTTTATTACTTTGACGGTCACTTCACTTTCATGATTCACGCATCCAACACGTGTCAAATTCTTCATTTCGGAGACTTTCTCCACGATTTGGAGTAGAGTGTTTGTTTTGACGGTCAGTTTGCCAACTACCTCCAAAACCACCGACTCCAAAGTTTTTAGTAGCTTGAATAGCTCTTCGCTCGGGTATAGCAACCCGTTGTATCGACTCAACAATTGCGTGACTTCGTCGCGATGACACGGTTCGTCGGCTACGAGACGTTTAACACAATCCTCGCATTTCGAGGCACTTCTGATACGTCTGGCCACATACCCCGATACTAATGCCAAAACTTCTTCGCTCGTACGCGTCACATCGTAATCGTGTACCGATACGTGGCTGTGGCTCGACACCGATTGTGTATCTTCATAACAGTGATCTTGAGAAGCTCGTTCGGCTAACGTCGGATTCGCGGGCGCGGAAAATCTTCCAGCATCAACCGCTGCGTCGATTTTTGTTAACAGTTGCTCTTTCCGTTGTTGGCACGCATTAAGCGATTCCTTTGTTTGCATCAATGTTTGCAGAAGCTCGGAGCCTGAGACATTGGATCCTCTTGGAGGCTTCACAAGAGAGTAGGAGCAAATAAGACGGAATACTTGTGCGAATAGTAACGGATCAGGATGATCGTTGCTACCACACGCGCTGCGCATCATGCCAAAGAACCTCTGAAATTATATAAATTGTTATTAACAGAATGTATATGCTTTCAAGGTTTTTTTAAATATTTTCTCATCCATATACTCGTGTATTTCGTACTTCAAGTGCGTCTTGGTTTAGTCGAGCCGTCATCAGAAAATCGAAATTGTACTCCTCGTGCAGAAACTCAATTAATTCCAAAGTACCTTTGAGCGTGACTTTCAAGCCAGTTAAAGTACTCGCGGATATTGGAAGCGTTGTGCCTGTCGACCTCGCAACGGTTTCCCACGTACGTAAGTATTCCAGGAACCGTTCGATTGCCTATTCACATTGAAAGCCATTTCGAAATTAGCAGTATGAACAAAACAATGTTAGATCAAAAATGAAACTTCCAAGACTGCAATGAAAGTGCATAAATGTTCCAGTATCAATTACACTTGATAAACGGGATTAGATAGCGTGCACTAGAGTCAAAATTCGTTATTAGAAGGTGAAAGCACATCAAACGTTGAGTCAAACGAAAAATAAAAAGAGATGTAAAAGAATGAAAAGAAAAATGCGAAGTGATGAAAATTGTTTATAAAATTCGATCATGGAGCTGCATGAAATAGTTTGGTAAGGTTTTTTGATAAAAAATGTATATCTGTATACTCAACTCGGTCCATCAACGTTTCCAATTTATTTATGGGTTCAGAACTGTAAAGTTCAAACATTTGGAAAAAAGTCACAAAATTCAAAATAATTGATAGATAATATTGTGAATGGTCGCCATTGGGGTCAAACATGGTGTGACGATTTATTAGAGATTATTCATGTATTCTGTTAATTTATTATTCATTTACTTGAATGTTTTCCAATTAAGGGCATGTGAAATACCGACTGCGGTAATAAAAACTATAATGAACGTTTTATGCGCACATTTGCATTTACAGCTGAAAGAAGAGATTCATTTCCTGCACTGGTGAAATCCGCAGGGAATGAATTTCTTCTTTTATCTGTAGACGCAAATATCCATCAAAAACGTTCATTACAGTTTTTGATACCGACTGGGCTCGACGTGGATGTTTTACATCGCCTTAAGGTGATTGATAGTTAGATCAATAAGTCTTACATCTGGAGCAAGATCAGATAGTCAAATAGTGAGTTGGGGACAGAGGAAGAGTTTGTAAGCGAGCAATTGTTCGTAGCATTAGGGTGCTGCTAAATCCGAGATAAACGCAGCAAAACGTGCTTGCAAATATTTATATGTAACTTACGTTTCATCGAAATCTTAATTATTATCCGAGAGCGTATGCCAACATGAAAAATACGATTAATTATATTTCAAACGTGAAAATATTTTGTACCGACGACATTGTGACGATGTAGTTTTAAGATTATCATCGTTTTCAATATTCGTCACATTTCAACTTCTATGCCATCGAAGGATGGGTGATAAGGCTACCTTCTTCTGTGGACAAGTATCGGTTGGACGTAACGCATCTGATGGCTTCCGAGACATCATCGCACGAATGAGGTCATCTACGACTCTGATTAATTCAATAGTTGGCGTTGAATCTCTCAATCGAGGACACCTCGGGTTGTCCTTGTAAAACTCCATTGCGACTCGCACTCGATCAGAGAACAGCTATAATGTAATCAATGTACACAAAACAATATCTTCAATCGAAACATCCAAAATATGATATTTGCTTATGAAAGTTTACCTCGAAAGCGAGTGGTACATTCATTTTTTCATATCCCTTCGGGTCCAAATGAGCGTCGGTGAGTTTGTACGCTATCTTCATATTAGGCTTTCCGCGACCCTCGTGATCGATCACAGCTTTCCAATGCTGCTTTTTTACGGTACCGTGAGGAGTCTGCTTAATGAATGTGAATACGTCAGCACATGCAAGCTTCACTTGATAAGGATTTTACTTGAAAACTCTATGAGGCATTCCTATACTAAAAATACTAAAATAAACGATCATTAATAACTAACCGTAAAATGTTCGTTTTTCGGAGCCATGATACCGTTACGAAAGCATTTTATCAAATGCGGAAAGTCTGAGATCATCCATAGCCGCCTCTTATCGTCGCAAGGGTGTTGACAACTGAATGTACCATCTTTTATACCGAACAGCTTCCACACACCCCTGTTCCATTGCGCTCCATCCATTGTTATGACATCAACGTGGAATCCCGAGTGTGCCAACTTCATTAAACACTCAAGTATGAGCTTGTGCAGTATCTGACTGGTGACGCTATTTTTGCTTAAAAAACATCCGAGCGCTTGGACCCATACGCCTCGGAAGGGTTGAAACATAAAAACGAGCGCATGATCAGCACGTTCATTTTGCAGCCCGATTGGAGTATGCTCTCCCAAATCTACGAAGCCGCTGAACTCCATTGTTTTTCGATCGAAATTAATCGCTTCACTGATGGACATTTCATCGATAAGAAGCGTACCTGTAGAGGTAAATTGGGATGTTAATTGAATCTGCAATTTGTGCTAGTTGAGTTTCCTCCAGCAAATACAGAATGAATAAACAATTAATTCGTTGACAACGAATTAATAGGTTTTCATTGTTACGAGAATCACTTTGCCAAATTCACAGAATTTTATTTAAGCTATTGATCCAAATTGATAAGCGCGCTACAAAGGCGAAAGTTCTACAGTAAAGGCGAAAATTCTACAGTAAAGGCGAAAGTTCTACAGTAAAGGCGAAAATTCTACAAAGGCGTCGAAAGTTGTGCAACAAAAAATATGTAGAGAAGAGCAGATAAGCACCGGCCGGGCTGGATTTTTTTTAGTCATTCAGAATAAACATTTCACAATAATTTTCAACTATTTCTCGCAGTTATAAAAGTTGCTAGGGCAATTTGTGAATGTCTTCGGTATTGTATACAATGGATTTTTAGATATTTAATGAATAATTTGATATCAATAATCGTACAGCCGAAAAAAATCATATTAGCCGAAATTAAAAAGTGTCTAACCGAATAATTAGTTTGGAAAACGTCTTGACCCTTGCAATATTAACATTGTTTGATGGACAGTCCATATCTATTCTTTTCTACATCGAAAATTGTTTACGATAGCTGCACGCTTAGTTATATTCGAACAGTATGTTAGTAAGTCGGAGGAGTTATTGCAAAAGCTTTCAGGAATTTTCTATTTCGTTGTATAGCGATAGCTATTACTGATAGGGCGTTGAGGTGTACTTTGTAACAGTAACGAGAACGATTTCTGGCATAAGTTAAAGCGTTGGGCGGTTACGAACTGAGGATCTTGGAGTTCATTACGCTCATGCGATCATTGAATGAGAAAATAGAGCTCGATTACTAGAAGTACAAGAAGGCGTGTCAAATTGTAGAGGGTAACGTTCAAAGCGGCTGAAGAATAAAAACCACTTGACGTGATACCCCTTTTCTCGACAGATTCCATTCTTGAAGCTTTCAATTTCAAACAATCGAAGACAGGTTGTTGAAAGCCATACGAAGTACCCAATTTTTGGATATATTTGTTTAGCGTGTCTCTGCAGGGAAGGGGTAGGATGTTCCGGGATCGCAGATGATCGTAGAGCTTGCTGTTTTTAATGCGCATTAGCAAACACTCGTACACCCAATCTATGCGATATCGTCGCTGAGTCGCGCATGCCACTTTCGAGTTGCTGAAGCACGCGATAACTGCTTCTTGTTGAGCAGGATCCAATGCAGAAATCGCTTCCTGCAAAGCTTCCTTCTCGACAGCCGCACATTTTTCGTGAGCTTCGACAATTCTTTGTCTTAAAGATTTTACCTATAGTCAAAGATAAATCAAAATTATGGGATGAACGTGTAGAAAGGATATGTACACCCCATATGTGATGAATAACGTTGAAATGCTATAAAACAAGTGATTACAGCACGATCTCTTGCTGTGAAAATTTAAAACATGGTACAGTTCCGACTCAAGTCAATGCCGCCAGATGAAAAGCAGAGAACTACTGGGTACGTTAACGGTCGTAGCTGCATGTTAACACTAAACAAACGTCCATTTCGATATTGGCAACAACGTCGAAGTGCTGATCTTTTCATGATTCTAAAAATCAAGATCGTGAATTGAGAATCGCGTGATTATCGGTCATTGAAAGGTTGCATATGGGCTGCAGTGACTGTCTTTACAGAATCTTCGAATGATGTCACAAACACGATTAACATTCGTAGCTAAATATTCATACATAACGCAATCCCAAACACCTCTCCGAGTGTTTCTTTCTTACAACGCCATGTGAGCGGCAATATGTCACTCTCGCACTCGGTAGGGTTTAACCCACTGTTAATAATAAGCAATAAAATTATAACAGTAATGAAAAAAGTTTTAATTATGAACATTTTAAAGCAATGCAAACAGCGCCTTAAATTATTAAGTTATAAAATAAATGATTAAATATTAAACGCGATCATAATGAATTAGAAAGCAGATTTTTCATAAATGCCACGTGTTTTGTAGGCACTTCTTTGTACATTGTACGACTGCAACGATTGTGAATATTTTTAAAAAATTATAAAATCGATGTCGTACATTCCCATCATCGATTCTATTCGGTCTAAGATATGAACCGTGAACGATTCCGAAATTTAGCCTTAACGTTGAAAGCAGTGCGTGAATGTCATACTCAACGAGTATAATTTGGTAACTCAACATTAAAAACATTGGACAATGTTGTAGTAAACTATTGTGTCGAGTGATTTAATATATGAGCGCTAGATGAGTCGTTTGAACTTGAAGGCTCCGCAAGAATAAAAGTTGGGAATTAGGGTTAAAACTTACCTTCTTGTGTAGGCGCTTGCATACTCGGCGTTTTCTGGTGGCTTTCTGTTTCCACCGAGCGCACAGAACCTTCGGGTTTGTCTGGCGTTTGTTTTCGCGGTTTTGGATTCGAATCCTTACTTTCTGACAAAAGTGACATCTGGGTGTAATAACGTGCCTCTTGTATTTTTTGAGCGGCACAATACCGAGACAAGATTCGGCTCGACTATTAGGAACAAAACAAAATGTTAAAATTAATTTCATTATACGGGAGTCAAGTGGGAGTTTTTGAACCACTGTGATGAAAATATTGATATTTTATTTGCTACTTCTAAATAAATTACGGGATAACCGAAATTCATTAAAACAAGCAAGATATAAATAACGTACGTAATGGAGATTATATTTTAGCCACCAGAAACTATTGGTACTCTTGAATAAATACTACGAGTATCATTGCGAAAAATTACGTCCGTACTCCTGCAATCGTTGTTATTGCGATGGGGACTCCCTTTAACTATAGAGAGCAGCATACGATAACGCGTGTGACATTTTAACTGCACAGTTAGCTAAATCGAATACTATAAATTAAAAAATCGTTTTCAATGTGATATAAATCTTCATCGATCGAATGTATGTTACATGATTCTTTAAAAACTATAACAAGAGCCTACATGAAACAATAAATTCTGGGCTTGACAAAATAATGCGAACGTTATCAAGTATTAGATGCTTATTTACCTTTCTTCGTCCATCCCAGTACCACAGCAAATTACTTGCTTGCTGATGTTCTTGAGAATCTTTTCCAGCGAGTCAACAGACGTGATTGTTTCGTCGAGCTCCATACTCACTTTCTCATCGGCTGTCTGAACCTTTGGGAAAAAAATGTAAATTGCAAATTGTAATTGTAGGATATTCTTTCCTCAAACGGTAACGTAAAGTTTTCCGTTATTGAAAAATGTCATTAATGATTGATTTTATTTTAACTATGAAATTGTTCTCTGTGAGAATGAAATTAAATGAAGTACGTCGAGTGAAATATTCTTACCGTTACGGAGAGATCATTGTATAGCACTACGCGTGCACTCGGTGTCTGTGTATATGTATCAAGTTGCAAGAAAACGATGCTTTCTTCATCTCGACGATTCGACATCCAGCACCATCGTTGAGGCAGTAATGTTACCGCTCTCAAACAATCGAACACTTTATCGATAGTGAACGGTGAACAAACGTCTGTCCAGGAACCATCCGCGTCCGCGTTAGTATCAGCATCTGCAGGTACATTGAACTCAACGTTTTCCTGAAATATTTCGAAACACAATATTTATATTTTATGTATCGAAAAAGAAGTTGTGAAAATTAACGATTTTTCGTGCCGTCACAGTAGACTGAGCCCTTCATTTATACCTGTATATCCATAGGTGATTCTGATATCATCTCAGTAGTTCCAGTATCGGCCGAAACTACGTTCGGGACCTCATGATTCACAGTCCCGTTCGATTCACTTTCGCGGACACCCAATCCGAAGAAATCCGAATTCGACATGTCGGCTGCAATAAAAACCACAATATCACCGATTTACATTTAATATTAAATTTAATTCTACGCGAAGATTCGTCGATGCGTACAAATTGCCGATGAGAAAGACTGATAAATGAAAAACAATTTTTTCTAATTACAAATAAGCGTGAATACTATTCGTTACATGTGTATGAATCGGTCAGTACAAGATCGATTGGTCGTAGAAAGGGTAACAAATAAAGAACAGGTGGTTCTAACCCTTTCACTGCGACATTTCTTTTAAGACGATGCGAAAGCGCCTTAGCCTATCGACGGCTATCGACGGCCGCTATATCCTTGTATTATTCTGAAGCCTCAAATATGGACATGCAGTTCGAAGATCGATTATCGTTAATTTTAGTGAGACCCACAATGTTAAACACTACGCTGCACATTCAAACTTCAACCAATCACTATAATCGATGTAAAATTAATTCTACAGAGTTTCATAGGAGAAAAGAGTCGAGGCGAAAAAAAAAATTTGAGAAATTTTTGTAGACAAATTTGAAAATATCTCCAATATGTAACGAAAATAAATGATTTTTGCACAAGATAAACAAATTAAAATTTATTGCGTGATTTTGTCTTTGCTTACTTTCGAAACGAAGCGACTGGGTGTTCGGCGACTCGTGAGCCCTTGGATACGAAACTTTCGGAGTCGGAGGGAGGTCGAGAAGCAAATTATTGTTCGATTGCGATTGGACGATGTGCTCGCGATGATTCATCTGCATATTTTCACGATTTTCACGTATTTGCTCGTGATCGTGACGGTGTAGCTGCGGTTCGCGTTGCTTTTGCAATTGCAACGAATCGCGTTCCCTATGTGGCGGTACTTGCAGAGGGACGTGTTCAATCTGTTGCTGCAGTTGAAGAGGATCTCGTTTCCTCTGCTGTTGAAGATGCAGAGCCTCCCGCTCCATTTGTTGCTGTATTTCAAGAGGATCTCGTTGCTGTACGGCCAGTTCTCGGCTCTCCGCCGTTGTATTCTCAGCATTGAATGACATCTGCAATTGAGCAATTAAAACAAAGATCTTTTAAATATCTTAGAACAAACATTTAATTTTGAATGTATTCACTCTCAATTTCGGATGAGCTTCTGTGGAATTCATATATAACTGCGCGATGCCAGAGCTACAATAACTCTTAAGCTTACTGGGCCGAAGTCTACCGATGAATGTCTTCTAATTGAACACTTCAGAATCATAACTGTGATATTTGGTGTATCGAGTTTGGTGTATACCTATCGGGCATAATTCGAAACAGAATGCGCACTACGCGTCCGTCTGAACGGCAAATATGTGTATTGAACTCTTTATACTCGATAATCAAAACAAATAGAACTTAAGAATACTCTCGAATTCCAAGAACGACGACGACGAACAACAAACTTTATTTGGGATGCCGATGACCAAGCGGTTTAGCAGCGCCGGGGATATTACACGTATATACACACGTATATAGCTCTCGATTATGAAGACTTTATAATTTGTTTTGAAAAAGACTCAGAGTTCCGTGAATTCATCGGCATTCCTTTTCGACGAATGAAAATCAAAACATAAATCAAGATATATAAAAAATAGGGTTTATCATGCAACTAAATCTTCGTGTTCTATGAATTAAACTTTTTTAATATCCTTCTTTAGTATACATAAAAGAAGAGTTGCTTACCTTTTCTGTGATTGATGTAATAGGCGTAGCATTTGCCACGAGCTTGGCCTTTTGCCGGGGGATGATATGTACAGTACCATCGTGCAGTACTGTTTTGTCAACCTTGATGACATCGTCCTCTGCAAAGTGTTGTTCACAGATGAAATCCGTTTGCAGAAGCTTCCGTCGCAAAGCATCCGACCACGTTTTCAAGGCGTTGTTCCGCTATAAACGAAACAAAAAAGAACAAGGAAAGTTTACATTAATGTGTTTTCCTCGACTTCATTTTTGTAAGTTCTATTAATGTAAGCTAATAAATATAAAATAGCCATTTACCTTTGGAATACTGAATAACACAAGCGGCGCCAGACCTGCAGCTTGCCGTAGAGCCAAGTTTTTATACGTACCGCTGTCACAGCCGTCTACTGCACATATCCTCCCCATTCTTTTATGTCTGAAAAACAATAGACATATTATTGATTGCATAAAATTAAGTTTCTCGCGCGAGTATAGAACATTTTATTTTTATGAAATAAAATGCTCCTTTTTTAATTTTATATTTTTCACTTTTTTTTTTATTCCGCCGTTTTTTTGCATCCTTCGCTTCGCGTGTGAGGAAATGCATTAACATTGTAACTTACCTTTGTTAAAGCTACATGAACAATAAAAATACCATAAACACGGAAAGCGGAGAATAATGGCTGGTAATGGCGACTTGGCGGTGCACTTTTGCTATGCATACTTCACATCATTAGCTATTCACCAAACGCGCACTTCACTTCGGTCGTCAACGATTGAGGCGACAGCGGTGGCGTGTTTCGGAACCGTAGCCTTCACACGATTGCGCGACCACATTTTCGGAGGAATCACATATGCGTTCGGACTCCTCTACTCTAGTCTCCATGATTCCACCCTTCAAAACAAAAGCTTTGCGTCTATAAAGTCAGTGTAGATATTAAGAAATAATTTATTTCCAAAATGCACCTAAGCTTGCGAGACATTTTGGAGTACGACAAATCTCGGGATTCGCCGTTAAGCGACAACTTTGCTGACGGTGAAAAACTTCTAAAGTCTCATATGTTGCCTTACTGCGGGAGAATCAATGACAGTTTTGAAGGTTATATGCTCGTTGCTTATTGTGAGAGAGATGATAATCGGAATACAAGACCGCATGAGATTCGAGGTGTGATTAATTCTGAGGGAAAGATTTTACGCATGTCCTGCACCTGTGAAGATGTACGAAGCGGTACTGGACAGTGCCAACACGTTTTTGCTACGTTGCTCTACTGTAACAGGTTAGAATAATACATAACCTACTTCTAAAAAATTGGTGGCTTAAGATATATCGAAAATCTTGAAAAACTCGAATATCTCAAAAATCTCAAAAACCTCAAAAAACTAAAAAATCTCGAAAATCTCGAAAATCTCAAAAATCTCGAAAATCTAAAAAATCTCGAAAAACTAAAAAATCTCAAAAATTTCGAAAATCTCAAAAATCTCGAAAATCTCAAAAATCTCGAAAATCTCAAAAATCTCGAAAATCTCAAAAATTTCGAAAATCTCGAAAATTTCGAAAATCTCGAAAAACTCAAAAATCTTGAAAAACTAAAAGATCTCGAGAAACTCAAAAATCTCAAAAAACTCAAAAATTTCGAAAATCACAAAAATCTATTCTAAAAGAATTCTAAAAAAATCATCAATCTAAAAAAAAATCTTGATAATCTCAAAAAAATCTAAGGTCTCGAAAATCTCGTCGTCGTTGTCACCATTCTGTGATTGATCGGCGATGTCGTCAAACACACTGTAATCGGGATCAAGTTTATACATTCCAATTTTTTGTTTATGTCAAACGTCAACTCAAAATTGATATAAAAGTCCAAATACAATATTATTTTTTTAAATCGCTAATCAAGGCGATATATTCAACTTGATTTCAATTTTCTATCTCATTTACAAAAAAATACATCCTTTTTAAACATTATTTTTTATTGTATAATTATGAAAAATGTAGCAAAATATAACATATCTATGGATTTTTCAAAACAAAATTTTGATTTCTTTGGGTCTTCAAATTACTTGTAATTAAAAAAAAACGTAAAAAATATAATTGTAATAATACTAATTTTTTTGTTTGTTCTAGACACGATCTTGACGAATTACATAAAGTATCAAATAAGGAAGTGCAATCAATGGCCAATGCAGATTTCTCTCCAAAGCCATTGATGGAATATGAATATTTCAAAACAAACCCGAAATTAATAAAACGTAAACGCGTAACTAAGAAACAGGAACAATCGATAAAGAAAGTGATGTACGGAAAAGACTATGAGAGTGTGCTCATCAAGGAAGAACCGGAGTAAAAAGAGAATCATATAAAATTTCATATTATAATATTATTGTTATGTTAACTTAACCCTTTGCGTCACAGTGGGTCACTGAGCGACCCACCTGTTTTCGCTCAGATTTAAATTTTTTGAACTAATTTCTGACAATAATTAATGTTTCATTTAATATCGGAATCGAAAAATGTGTGGCTCAAAGGGATAACGTTAAGTTTATAATGTATGATGATTGCGCTGAGTCTTTATTTTGTACCGGAGTTTTGATGTAATAAAAGTGTTTGGAAAGTAATAATTACTTTTTTCAAACACCTGCTTGCGAAATTCGTTTTCTCGTGTCTGCGTAGCGTGTGCGAAGTGCTCGATTCTTATACTATGAAATTGGTTGTACACCATGCACGAAATTCGTCGAGCCGTGTGCGAAGTATATTCTCGACTCGCATGAGACTCGCTTTATTTTTTTAAATATCTGCGTTAGTCCAGACGCCAGAGGGGGTTCTGTGTGCCATTCGAGGTCCGCGAAATATTCTTGATGCAGATGATAGGTTTTGACCTCCTGAACATGAATATATAAGGTGTTTTGCGGAAAACCCGGTCGTTTAGTTATTAATCGCAATTGTTTATTAACAATAGAAATTGTTGTTTTTTTGAACTCGGATATTTTTTTTTGTATAGTCCTGTCAATTCTGAGACGAAAAGGTCCCATACAATTTTGCTCTACAATCCATAGATTTGGAGCAATAAATTGTTGAAAGTTGCACTTAGACCAAAATTGCTCTTCTTAACAAATTAGTAGCTTCGAAAATATAAGTCGTAAAAAAAAATGTAAAGGAACTAATTTTGCCCAATGAACCGAGGAATGTGAAAAAAGAAATGCGAACACGAGCAGAACAAAAAATAATTATTTATGAAGAGTCGCGAAACGGTATTTTTTCTCTCATAACATACGCATCGAGCGTCGTTATGAGAGAAAAAATAAGTAAAAAAAGAGTCGCGAAACGGTATTTTTTCTCTCATAACATACGCATCCAGCGTCGTTTCGCGACTCTTTTTTTACTTATTTTTTCTCTCATAACGACGCTCGATGCGTATGTTATGAGAGAAAAAATACCGTTTCGCGACGCTTCATAAATAATTATTTTTTGTTCTGCTCGTGTTCTCATTTATTTTTTCATATTCCTCGGTTCATTGGGCAAAATTAGTTCCTTTACATTTTTTTTTACAACTTATATTTTCGAAGTTACTAATTTGTTAAGAAGAGCAATTTTGGTCTAATTGCAACTTTCAACAATTTATTGCTCCGAATCTATGGATTGTAGAGCAAAATTGTATGGGACCTTTTCGACTCAGAATTGACAGGACTATACAAAAAAAAATATCCGAGTTCAAAAAAACAACAATTTCTATTGTTAATAAACAATTGCGATTAATAACTAAACGACCGGGTTTTCCGCAAAACACCTTATATATTCGTGTTCAGGAGGTCAAAACCTATCATCTGCATCAAGAATATTTCGCGGACCTCGAATGGCACACAGAACCCCCTCTGGCGTCTGGACTACGTGCGAAATTTCGTTTTCAAGTTTTATTTAACCTTTATTTTCAATACTCTTTTTGTGTATCATCAAGCTGACAGCAAGACAAGTGAACGTCTTTATATACTTCGCACACGGCTCGACGAA
This sequence comes from Ephialtes manifestator, assembly GCA_963970395.1. Taxonomy (NCBI): domain Eukaryota; kingdom Metazoa; phylum Arthropoda; class Insecta; order Hymenoptera; family Ichneumonidae; genus Ephialtes; species Ephialtes manifestator. The sequence goes on along the minus strand of OZ019968.1, from coordinate 4,460,688 downwards.
TTTCGCGCACGGTGAAGAACCAATCGCATGGAATGTGAGAATCGAGCACTTCGCGCACGCTGCGCAGACACGAGAAAACGAATTTCGCACGCAGGTGTTTAAAAAAAAGTTTAAAATAAGTGATGAAAATGAATAGTGACTGTGAAGATGATGAATCGCCGGAAATCCTCGAAGCGGCAAGAGACGTAGCCCTAAATTCACTGCCGGAAAAATCGAAAAGGCAATATATCACAACTTATGACGAGTTCGCGAAATGGCGTGAAGAAAAAAAAACAACTTCGTTCTCCGAAGAAATTCTTCTCGACTATTTCAATCAACTCTCAGAGCAACTACAGCCATCGACTCTATGGGCCCGATTCTCGATGTTGAGAGCTACTATCAAGACCTTGGATAATATTGATATCGGCTCGTATGGAAAATTGGCAGTTTTTTTAAGGAACCAAGCTTCGGGTCACAAGGCGAAAAAATCCAAAGTTTTTACAGCAGATGATGTGTCCAAGTATTGCAATGAAGCTCCGGATGACAAGTTTTTGGTAACAAAGGTAAATACAATTGAATATGGATATTGATACCACTATCAATATCCTCTTTTGTATTTGACTGTATTCATGTATTTTTTCAGGTTGCTTTGATCGTTGGAATCGCTGGGGCGTGCAGAAGAGAAGAGCTTTGTCATTTAACGACAAATGATGTCGAGGACCATAACACCTTGCTGTTAATAAAAATTCCGAAAAGGAAAAGCGGCATCCAACGGTCATTTACGGTGGTTGGAGAATTTTACACAATTTGCAAAAAGTACATGAAGCTGAGACCTAAGGATTGCCGAACCAATCGTTTTTTTCTGAATTTTCAAAACGGAAAATGTACACAGCAGGTGGTTGGCATAAACAAATTTGGTGGCATGCCAAAACAAATCGCAACTTTTTTGAATTTGCCAACTCCAGAGCTGTACACTGGTCACAGTTTTCGTCGAACTTCAGCAACTCTACTCATTCAGGCTGGAGCGGACATCGCCGCACTGAAGCGTCACGGTGGGTGGAAATCCAACACTGTAGCTAAAGGCCATGTCGAGGATTCGTTGACGGACCAGATGAAAATCGGTGAACAAATAACGAGCTCAATGTCTCTGCACGCATCAACTTCGACGGGACAAACCGAGTCAGCAACAACAGATGATCAAGACGATTGAAACAGACTCACGAAGAGGATGTTAATCCATCCACATCAACATCATCGAGTTATTTAAAGGAAAACAAGCTATTTCGTTTGCATTTAATAACTGTTCTGTGAAAATCCAGATACTCGACAGACGTAACAGAAACGGACGTAACAGAACGGACGTAAACGGACGTAACAGAAAATAAATATTACAAAAAGATAGAGACGAACTATGCTTGTTGCAAAAATCTCAATATATTAATTATTTTCGTTATTATATTAATAGTAGTAAAATGTATTTATTGAAATACAATATTTGTGTGGAATTTACTATCGTTTATTTCGATGCTATATAAAAAAGTATAATTGTTCAGTGGGGGGGTTTCGCCCCCCGACCCCCCACCGGAATGGTTATAATACGCACGTATTTCAACAAATAGTATGTGGGACGCGTGCGCGTCGGTGATTCACCCACTTGTCGCACAATGTACTATTTTTGTCAAATATTTATCTTTTTTTCATGAACGTCTTATCATTTTTCGATGACAATATATTATGTAGATTATTCCATGAATATGTTTATCCCATAAATATTTCATAAGATTATCGCATGGATATTTCATGGAAATTATCCTATTAGGAATCCATATATATTCTCCCATGATTATCCCATTGATATTGTCCCATGACTATCCCATTAATATTGTCCCATGACTATCCAATTGATATTGTCCCATGATTATCCCATTGATATTGTCCCCATGACTATCCCATTGATATTGTCCCATGACTATCCCATTGATATTGTCCCATGATTATCCCATTGATATTGTTCCTTGATTATCCCATTTACATTGACCCATGATTATCCCATTGATATTCTTCCTTGATTATCCCATTAATATTGTCCTCTGACTATCTCATAGATATTGTTTGATGGGTCCTTTCTGAGAGTGCGTTTATGGGCTCTCGTGGGTATTATCCTATGGGTTTTCCCTGGAGCGTGTCATTAGACCCCATTATGGGATAAACACCCATTTTTTCCAAAAGATAAATAATAATGAAAGAAAGGAAAGTATAGTAGAACGTCGATTATCCGAACGTCAATCATCCGAACGATGATTTGGTTTATCCAATTCGTCAATCATCCGAACAGCGATTCGGGTTATCCGAATTTTTGTCGTTGCATACATAGTTGCGCGACTTTTTCCCAAGAAAATAGCATATTATATAGAGGACGGCGGTTCTATCAGAATATATAATATATACTAACAATGATATATTAAAAATATTAATTTTCGATAAATACATACATATATTATATATATATGTATTATATTCTCTCTATATTATAAAAAGATCTCGACGCTGCCGCCGCCGTGTCAAGAATCAATTTAGGAAATTTTAGAATTTTTGGAAATTTTGGAAATTTTGGAACCTAAAGAACCCCCAGAGTGACTAAGCCCATGGAGAGGCTAACTCCACGGAGCAGCTAACTCCACGATCAGATGAACAAACAAAGGGCGGCAGTACTACGATATCCGAGGCCCCAATATTTGACACTGGTTTCCGGTAGTACTTTTCATAAGGAACAAAAAAGTTCATATGAACTATAGTCCTATCTCTTTTAGTTTCCGAGATATGGAATTTTTAAGATTTTAATATAGATTTTAATATATCGGGGGGCTTCGCCCCCCGAACCCCGCCGAGATCTTCGTCCGCGAACCCCGCTGCTACAACTTTCCTCGCAGGTATTACAAAAAATTGTATGTGCAACTCGTGCGAGTATGTTATTTTCCACTCGTGCGAAAATAACATACTTTACGCACTTGTTGCACAATATACTATTTTTATCTTTTAAAGCGTCGTAACTCCGAAAATGAGGCACCAAAAGCTTTGCTGATTACGAATCTGAACTCAAAATTCGGAAACCCAAAATGCTGGATCCAATATGGTTGACGAAAATGCAAAAGTGACTTGATTTCGATGAAAATCTGTATTCGTGGGCTTTTTGGATCACTGACTATGAATCTAAACTCCAAACTCAAAAATAAAAATAGCGGTGACAATATGTCAGTTGTTTTTTTTTTAAATAATTGTTTCTACATAGTTATATAGATCTTTTTGTTTAACTATAATTTTTTTCAGCATTTTTAAACGACAATACAATGTCGATCCCAGACTAGAAAAAATGGACACTTGGGCGCTAATGGGTTAAGGTTCTCCAGGGTTCCGATTCTCGTTAGGTTCTTTGAAGTTCTATAGATTCTTTTGGGTTCTTTTAGGTTTTTTAGATTCTTTTAGGTTCTTTTAGGTTCTTTAGATTCATTTAGGTTGATTTAAGTATTTTAGATTAGGTTCTTTTAGGTTTGATTTTCATCTTTTTTCTATATTTACAATCAATAACCTCATAGACTTGTAAATATTAAGTTTCATTGAAATAAAGTTATTTTTTAAATATTTTTTCCGCCATATTGGATTCGCCATTTTGAATTTTTGAAAGTCATTGAAAGGCATCCTCAATAATCACAATCTACCAAATTTAAATCAAATCGTACAGAAAAGTTACACACGAAGATGTCATATATTTTTACCAAATAAAATTTTTAAAAATTCATATCTCGGAATCTAAGGCAGTTAGGACCATAGTCCATATGAACTTTTTTACTCCCCACGAAAAGTACTACCAGAAACCAGCGTCAAATCTTGGGGCCTCGGATATCGTAGTATCCCCCAAAGGGCAATCGGGAAGTAAAACAAAAGACGATCAGGAGGGAAACCAAAAGACAATTGGGAAGTGAAACAAAATATGATCAGGAGGGGAAACAAAAGACGATCTGGTGGGGGAACAGAAGACAAACTGTTGGGGAAACAAAGTATGATATGGAAGGGAAACAAAAGACGATTGGCCGTAAAAACAAAAGACGATATGGAGGGAAAACAAAGAACGAGATATGGAAGGGGAACAAAATACAATCGTAAGGTAAAACAAAAGACGATCGGTAGGAAAAACGAAAGACGATATGGAGGGGAAACATAGAATGATCTGGAGGGACTAACCACACGGATGGTTAACTCCATGATCAGGAGAAAAAACAAAAGGCAATCGGGACGTAAAACAAAAGACGATCAAGAGGGAAAACAAAAGACGATCTGGAGGGGAAACAAAGGAAGATATGGAATGGGAACAAAATACAATCGTAAGGTAAAACAAAAGACGTTCAGGAGGAAAAACAAAGGACGATTTTATTATAAATGGAGAGATACTTATGTATATAGGCGTATAGGGCATTGCATGACAAGTCCCCGCATGTATGGTTTTAGCTATATATAATATATATAGGCCTATAGGTCGTTCCATGTCAAGTCCTTCCCTATGTTTGCTCTACGTGGCCCAAATTTTTCTAAGTCTCTCAACGGCCCCCGAAATTCAAATTTTTCAAAGTCCGAGGGAAGATGAATTTCAGACGAGTAGTATCATGTTGGTGATGGAATTGTAAAAAATAGATTCGCAATATTTAACCGAGGTTTTGGGGTTTGCAAAGGAACCGATTTTTTTTGTAATGGTATGGTAAAGTAGAACTTCGATTAAAAATCTTCGGATATTAAATCGGATATTAAAAATAAATGTATCGTATTATCTACTTCATAGTGGTATAGAAACGATAATATTTTGTAGTGTGTATTTGAAGATTCTGAGTTCTGAAGGGGGGCGGGGGGGTTGGCGCGAGAAGCGCGCAGGGGGGCGCAGCCCCCCTAGTTATACGTATATATTTTAATATTTTAAGCGTTTCAGTTCCTCCCTCCCCCTTCACAAAATATTGATGTTCGGTCATCCGAATTTTCGATTATCCGAACGATAGTCGGTCCCAATCAGGTCGGATAATCGATGCTCTACTGTAAAAGGAAATGCAAACCAAAAAAAATGGCATCAGGAAACATCGTGTCTGGACGTCAAAAGTCCGTGGTATAGCTTGATACGTAGGCAGAGTTTGTACAAGTGCAAACTGCGGTTTCGCGTCAATAACTTACTTACGAGCGATGGTAGATATAAAGTTAACATATGGGTCATTCCACGGGATTTCGCACAAAAAAAACCCGACCGACTCCAATTTTCGCCTAATTTTTTTATATTGTTGACTATGTCAAACGGAGCATCTGTGAATTTTTTGAGAATTTTATTCTTATATTTCGACGAGCCATAAAATAAAAGGTGAAAAAAATGAAAAAAAATCTGACGTCAAGTGGAATAATGATATTGACAAAAATAACTAGGTCAAAATTTTCGTAATTCAGCACAGTTTACGGTAAAAATAATCAAAATAAAAAAAAACATAACTTCTATTTTATTTATGTCTTCTACCAAGAAAAGGTACCATTTCGCTAATTTGGCCCCCTCCGATTTCAATACAAAAAATCACGAATATACTACATGGAGTCCCAAACATTTTAAGCACAAGCCCAAGATGGAGAACGCATTTTGTCCATTTTTAAAAAAATATTTCGGGTAATTGATTTTTTAAATTTTCTTCCAATCTTCTGCGTATTTTTTTATGTAATTGGTAATATTAAAAGGAGCTTATGTGATTTTTTTCATAATTTTATATGTAGATGTATTCGATTCATTAAATGTAATCGAATTACAAATTTTTTAAATTTTAAAAAAAGAAAGCGATCAGCTGATCGCTTTCTTACTCACTCAGTGGCCGCTCGAGCGCTGGCGTCGCGAGATTCGCCTGGGGTACGCCTGGGGCGTGCAATCAGCTGATCGTCTCGTTACGCACGCAGTGGCCGCTCGAGCGCTAGCGTCGCGAGATACGCCTGAGGCGTATAGTAATTTTGTTATTTTTTTAACTTAATCGGAGATGTCCATATAAGTGAAATGGTACCTTTTTTTGTAAAAGACGCAACGAAAATACAATTTTTGTAAATTTGTAATTCGATTACATTTAATGAATCGAATACATCTACATATAAAATTATGAAAAAAATCACATAAGCTCCTTTTAATATTACCAATTACATAAAAAAATACGCAGAAGATTGGAAGAAAATTTAAAAAATCAATTACCCGAAATATTTTTTTAAAAATGGGTAAAATGCGTTTTCCATCTTGGGCTTGTGCTTAAAATGTTTGGGACTCCATGTAGTATATTCGTGATTTTTTGTATTGAAATCGGAGGTGGCCAAATTAGCGAAATGGTACCTTTTCTTGGTAAAAGACATAAATAAAATAGAAGTTATGTTTATTTTTTATGTTGATTGTTTTTACCGTAAACTGTGTTGAATTACGAAAATTTTGACCTAGTTATTTTTGTCCATATCATTATTCCACTTGACGTCAGATTTTTTTTCATTTTTTTCACCTTTTATTTTATGGCTCGTCGAAATATAAGAATAAAATTCTCAAAAAATTCACAGATGCTCCGTTTGACACAGTCAACAATAAAAAAAAATTAGGCGAAAATTGGAGTCGGTCGGGTTTTTTTTGTGCGAAATCCCGTGGAATGACCCATACCCACCCGAAAATCATGTATTAAAAGAGGCAGCTGTGCGATTTATCGTCGGTTGAAAATTTACGTCATCCAAATTATTACATGAATGAATCTAAAATCCGTGTACATATTTGAACGATTTTTTACGTCACTGAATACTAATTCAGAAGGTAGAACATCTGGTGGTACATGTGCTAATTCATATTTAGTTCAAATATTTCATACACGTATGAATGAAGCGAATAAGAATAGTTTCGTGATTGTTAATTTGAAAAACTTTATTGTTTTACCCGGAAATTAATATTTTGGATTGATCGCCCATGAAAGTCTAGAACACTCGCAGACATTTTTTTTAAAGATATTTTTAATGTTATACCATTTCGGATTAGAACTTTTATCCTAAAAGCGACATTTCTCTTTCAGAAACAACATTTTTTAAAGAATATTCTGCAATAACGGCAGAAACATTTATCTGAAAAAAAAAACTTCATTTTGCATCGAGAAAAATGTCACGAGCATTTTGCTTCCTCATAGAGGAAGCTGTGTTTTCGTGATAAATTTTTTTTTCGAGATTTTCATATCAGTGCACTAAGAATGGTCCAAAACATCGAGAAAAGTGATTTAGGAAAAATGTTTGTATGTGTGTGTGTGTGTATGTTACACGCTCAAAAAATCTAAACCTTTATAACTCGGGAACGCCTCGAGATATAGAGCTGAAATTTACACCATAGATAGATGGGTTAATCCTCATCATTCATACCAATTTTTGTTAAAATCCCCATGATCGTTAAATTTTTACGCGGTTTTGAATTTTTTAAAAAATGTCTGTTAACGCGATAACTCTTTTAATTTTCGAGATATTAAGCTCAAAATTGGTATGTATGTGAGCTTTCATACACCGGTGATCCCTATTAAATTTGGTTAAGATCGGCCAAAACGTTAAAATTTTATGAGATTTTGATTTTTTGAATTTTTCGATTTTTTTTTCTGCGATGCGAATTTTGGTATCAAATATCGAGCCGGGAGTTCAAATGAGTGCCAGATTCATGATTAACAGAAAAATACGTCGGATATAGCCCAAAAATGTTGAACGATACCATATTTTCATAGCGATGTTGTACAGTCTATATTGCGAAAAGTAGCGATTTATGTCGTATAAACTAGCCATATCCTTGCTTCCCAATGAAATTTTGGAAAACACCGGTTACTATCGTGTTCTACAAAAAAAAAACAGAGAAGATATAGTAATCGAGGGAGTTTCAAGACCGTTCATCCTTATTATATTTTCACAAAGCGGGAGTCTGCACTTATTTATTTATTTGCAACAAGGATGCAAAGTAGAATCTTGCACATTGCTTCCTCATTATATTTCGCTTTTTACAAAGCTTCCTCTATGAGGAAGCCAAATTCAATTACTATACTTCCTCTTAGAGGTTGCTTTGTAAAAACCCTGGTTATCATCTCTATCTATTCGGACTTTGATCAATTTATAAAAAAGATGCAAAGTAGAACCTTGCACATTGCTTCCTCATTATTTTTTGCTTTTTACAAAGCTCCCTCTGTGAGGAAGCAGTATGTTATTCAATTTTGGCTTCCTCATAGAGGAAGCTTTGTAAAAAGCGAAAAATAATGAGGAAGCAATGTGCAAGGTTCTACTTTGCATCTTTTTTTTTTATACCTTGTGTCTCTTTTGCAGAGGTGTTTCATACAGCTATAAATCACCTCTGCAAACACCGTTACATCTAATTTTGATTAGATACAAATTTTTGTCGTACTTTCTCAACTTTTCCGGAAGTTATAGCGAAAATCTACATTTTTTTAAAAATGAAAACTAGTGTAAAATCCGAACGGCTTTACCGATCATCACCAAATTTGGTACATGGCATTTCTGAATGTTATTTTTCGTCTGTACAAAATTTCTGTTCATTTGTTGAAATTCGACGTAATTTAGATCAAAATCTATTTTTTTCGAAAAATTCAAAATTCTATAAAATCCGAACCGCTTTACCGATTTCGTCGAAATTCAATACCATACAACATTGAACGTATCTTCAGTTATGAAGAACTATTTAGCCAAATCGGCGAACTTTTACGAAAGTTAGAGCGACCACGCCATTTTTTCAACAAATTAAAATCAACATAAAATCTTAATGACTTCACATATTTTGGCAAAAATCACAACATTCAAAGAGGGGCAGCTACTCTACTTGCGTGCCAAATTTGAGCCGGATCGCTCGAACGGTTACCGAGTGAGAGGTGATTGAATTTTCGAAGCCCAGCACACACACACACACACACATACATACATACGGACATTTTTTCTAAACCACTTTTCTCGACGTTTTAAGTGATTCTAAGCATACTGACATGAAAATCTCGAAAAAAAAAAATTTCATGAAAACAAAGCTTCCTCCATGAGGAAGCAAAATGAATCGTTGTTATTAGTTTCCTTTAGTTTTCGTTTTCTATTGGTTAAATACGATAGATACGTTATCGGGATGTATGGTACACTAACGAATTTATAATATCTTATAATTTTTTTTAAACTAATTTTTAAATAAATTCTTAGACCTCTTATTATCCGAAATCAACGCTCTTATTAGTATCTTGATATGCTTGATCATTTATTAGATTTTTCTCGTATCGCGAAGTACTCAAATACGGATAAAATAAAACTTTCGGTAAGGAATGTATACGTAAAGCATCTTAAAGAGTTAATTAACGTAAATAATTTAGTAAGAAAGATGCTAAAAAACTGCTCAATTTACTGTTGTTACTTATAAGTAGTGATACCACACGAGGTTAAAATTCTCGCTTCCTCGTTTGACAGAGCTCAATCAAGATACTTTCTTGAATCGTATATATTGCGTTTACCTTTTGTTAAAATCGCCTTGCCTCGTCTCGAGAATTGACTCGAGGTTCGTCTCATAGTCGATTGTATTGCGTGTCTATTATATTGCTGATGTATACAATATATAAACGAGCTTGCAAAGAATCAAAGTTTATTTTTATTTGAAATTGAGGTTTCTGAAAGGACTTGCTCGCGTTTGTCGCACTGAGTTCTTCAAAATGTTGAGGATGTGCTTTTTGCACATGATCTCTCACTGCAGTCGTGTTGCTGTTCTTCATTTTGATTATTTTTTGAGCCTTCGATTCTTCGAAGCACATCTTGCAAATAGTTTTTTTCCGAGTTTTGATTCAAATAAAAATCATAATTTTACTTTTTTTTCGCTTTTGAGTGCCGTCTATGTGTTTCTTGTTTCCCTTCATTATCGAATTTCTCAAATAATCTTGTATCGTATCGATACTGTCAAATTCTCGTGATGTCACCCAAGATCTCGACACATTTTACGATGCAATCTGAATATCTCGTGTTTCGTGATTGCATTCACACATATCGAGATAGATTGAAGTTCAATTGTTCAATACGAGGTTTATTGACTTCATGCGCCTCGACTTGTCTCGACTTTCTTGAGGGCATCACTACTTATAAGTACGTGAAGCGGCTTATATATTATTGATGTATGTTACCTTACAAGAAAGAGTTTGGATGGAATAGTTAGACTGTCTATCAGAGATCATGAAAGTTAAGCAGCTTGGGCCGCGGTCACTACAAAGATGGGTGACCAGAAAAAAAAATGTAATTATCCGGTGGATTTATTTTTTTCTTTCTGTTTGGAATAGTACATCATGGGTATATACGTACAATCGTATATTTTTATTATTAAATTAAATACAAAAATTATATTATTTATAATAATATTATAGGATTAATGGATATGGACGAAACATATAGGATTTCAATCGTAAATTTATGATAGTACATCGTAAATTCACGAACCAAAGTCCGTATTCAGGACTATAGAATTTTTTATAATCGTTTTCTATCATTTATTAATACCAGGGAAGCGAAATATAATGAGGAAGCAATGTGCAAGGTTCTACTTTGCATCCTTGTTTCTTTTTAAAAAGGTCTTACGGGAACCATTTAACTTCGTTTTTAATACCATGTGCATAATTTTTTTTAGTATAATGAAAAGATAAAAATAATTAATAGTTAATAATGTATAAAATAAATATAGAAAATGTCATTTTCGAAGTAATATCACTAAATAAATAAAACAGCAAAGCTTCTTGCGTGATGAGTAAATTTGAAAAGAGTTGAATGGATTAACTTTTTTGCTATAGATTAAATGTTAAATCAATATTGCCACGACAAATAAAAAAGACATTACGAAACATGGAAGCATTGCGCATCTTAAGTTCGCCAGCTCTTTACGTGAAAAAGGAAGTGACGAATGATTTTAGCAGCTACACACGAAACTAAACCATCCTCACGGGTATAAGTAGCGCGAGTTAGCGATAACTAATAACACTAAGTTCCCAGCGTTTTCAATAGACACTCTTGAAAACATCTTTCAGGTAAAGTACAATTTACAATCCGAGATTTTCACGTGAACTTTTTGAGGCTACTTTATTCCGACATTGTTAAAAATGTCGGAATTATTAGTCAAATTTAAGCACTTCTACAGTGTAATTTTTGATGAATTATTTTAATTAACTAATTTGTTTATTTTACTAAAAATCAATTTCCTTCAGCCAAATGAAAAATTCAATTTATTTATTATTGCATTCAAAACTTCATTAAATGATATTTCTTAGCTTGTCGTAACTTAAGAGAAAAATAGAACTTCTGAATCTGTGAGGAAAAACAATTTGAGAAAATTTACAAAAAGTATTCTAAAGAAGTAGTAAAATCTCGCTAATAATAAGAAATGCCCGTTCAATTTTAAAAAGTGACTGATTATTTCAAATATTTTTTAATACTGATTTTTACTTAAAACAAATTGTTCCAACTTTTACAATGTTGGCAATTAATTGTAAACTCAAAAGGGTAATATTTATTTATCGATTATTTTATTTATTACAGTCATCATGTCACGCTACATGATTGCCGTTCTGGTTTTGGTCGCAGTAACGTCTGTGCATTGCGCCAGTCGTTCTCTTAGAGACGTCGTTTTTGATGGACGTGGCGTAACTCCTGGTCAGCAATGCCGGAGCAGAAGTTACGGGGGAGTTTGTAAGGTGAGAGTTATCTTAAAAATATTTGAACATGTATTACATATAGATGTTCAAACAAACGAGTGATTGAATTAGAATTTCAGGACTCCATTAAAAAAGTAAAGGCTGAAAAAATATCAACTCACAAAAACTCAATGTCCTTTTATCGAAGTGTCTGTGAGTCGATATTTTCCGATTCAGTGTCTGTCAGTGTTAATGAGTGATTCTAAGTTTCTGAGTGTTCCTGAGTTTTTGAGTGATTCTGAGTTCTGAGTGATTCTGAGTGATTCTGAGTTCTGAATGATTCTGAGTTTCTGAGTGATTCTGAGTTTCTGAGTGATTCTGAGTTTCTGAGTGATTCTGAGTTTCTAAGTGATTCTGAGTTTCTGAGTGATTCTGAGTTTCTGAGGGTTTCTGAGTGATTCTGAGTTTCTGAGTTTTTTAGTGCTTCTGCGTTTTTGAGTGTTTCTGAGTTTCGGAGCTCCTGACTATTTCTGAGTGTTTCTGAGTGTTTCTGAGTTCCTGAGTATTTCTCAATTTCTGAGTATTCTGTGTTTCTGAGTTCCTGACTATTTCTGAGTGTTTCTGAGTGTTTCTGAGTTCCTGAGTATTTCTCAATTTCTGAGTATTCTGTGTTTCTGAGTTCCTGACTATTTCTGAGTTTCTGAGTATTTCTGAGTTTCTGAGTTTTTGAGTATTTCTGAGTTTCTGAGTATTTCTGAGTTTCTGAGTATTTCTGAGCTTCTGAGTATTTCTGAGTTTCTGAGTATTTCCGAGTTTCTGAGTATTTCTGAGTTTCTGAGTATTTCTGAGTTTCTGAGTATTTCTGAGTTTCTGAGTATTTCTGAGTTTCTGAGTATTTCTGAGTTTCCGAGTATTTCTGAGTATTTCTGAGTTTCTGAGTATTTCTGAGTTTCTGAGTATTTCTGAGTTTCTGAGTATTTCTGAGTTTCTGAGTATTTCTGAGTTTCCGAGTATTTCTGAGTTTCCGAGTATTTCTGAGTTTCTGAGTATTTCTGAGTTTCTGAGTATTTCTGAGTTTCTGAGTATTTCTGAGTTTCTGAGTATTTCTGAGTTTCTGAGTATTTCTGAGTTTCTGAGTATTTCTGAGTTTTTGAGGATTTTTGAGTTTCTGAGTATTTCTGAGTTTCTGAGTATTTCTGAGTTTCTGAGTATTTCTAAGTTTCTGAGTATTTCTGAGTTTCTGAGTATTTCTGAGTTTCTGAGTATTTCTGAGTTTCTGAGTATTTCTAAGCTTCTGAGTATTTCTAAGTTTCTGAGTATTTCTGAGTTTCTGAGTTTCTGAGTAGTTCTGAGTTTCTGAGTATTTCTGAGTTTTTGAGGATTTTTGAATTTCTGAGTATTTCTGAGTGTTTCTGAGTTTTTGAGTTTCTGGGTCTTTCTGTATTTCTGAGTGTTTCCGAGTTCCTGAGTGCAGCCCAGATTTTTCCTAGTCCATCAGGTGCCACGAAGCCTGGATTTTTCCAAGAACATCATGATCCGCCCCAAGCGTGCATTTTTCTAAGTTCCCCAAAAGCGCATAGCACGCGCGTTCGCCCAATACGAGTGGTACGAAACGCCGGTTTTACATAATAGTGTGTTAGATGGGTTTTCTAATGTTTTCAGGTCTCAGATCCAGCTGAAAGATGTTTACAGCTGAAATGCACTCACACCGGTAGAGGTGACATACCCGTATATGAAACTTATGACGTTGGTCCAGCTCTACAGGGAACAACTTGCGGAGATAATAAGGTGAATAATACTCTTTTCTTCCGCTCGACATTTTGGGAAACGGATTCGCCTCAAAATATTGATAGTTAGGTATAGGAATCGCCGTTTGAAAATATTGTACAGAATTTACAAGTCAATCGGGTAAAAAAATTTTGCTACTCAAGAAAAAATTTATTGTAAAAGTGTGTATATCTTCTGCAAAAGATCTTCAATCGGAATTTTCTATGCTTAGAAGGGTCAAAATCGTCCTATAAAGAAAAATGAATCTTGCTAAATCAATTTAGTTCAGCAGTGTAACCTAAATTCTGTGACTAATGAAAAATAGGAAAAAATAGGCAAGGTTCTACTTTGTAATCTTGTTTTAAATTTGAAAAACTGAAGTTTAGCTAAACTCGGTGTTTCATAAATAATAAAGAAAAATTCAAATTCGTACGCAATTTGAACCGCTTTTCCGATTTCGGCCAAATTTAATAGCAAACAGCATTAAATGTACCTGCACTTATGAAGAACTATTTTTTTAAATATCGGACATCCTTTTGAAAAAATTTTAAAAGCCATAAAATCATGGAAACAAAGTTTCTTTTGTGAGGAAGCAAAATAAAAAAGTTTCGATTTTTGGGTTTACCCACTGATATTTTTTTACTACCTTGAAAGATTTAATGTGTACAATCACAATACCATTTAATTTTCATTGTCATTAGGTGGATTGAACCTCTTAAAATTTTCTAAATATGTTACTCATAATCTCATGAGGTTACCTGTATAATTATAAAAACTTACTATTGTTGCAGATTTGTATTGGAGGAAAGTGTTCCGATGATCCGAACCCTCCTCAAAATCCTGCAGCAGTTGATGAAGAACAATTTGACTGCATTGAATACAAAGACTATGAAATCGATGAATAATAAATGGGACAAACCGAACTTTATTTCCTTGGGAATAATAAAATGCGTTAAAATATTCTATTGACAAATGAGTTAAACAAATAAATCGACAAATAAATAAAATGTAATTTGTTGAACAATGTGTGTTTTCATTTTCAAAAAATGACTATCCGTTTCTAAATATATAGTAAATAGTTGCCATTTTACCACTAACGGAATAAATTAACTGAAGAACAAAGTAATTTAAGATTGTTGACCAATGTGTTAGTAAAATTATAAGCCGAAATTCGCAAAAATGGCCAAGTTCCACGGTACCATTCATATTTCATTTTCTCAATAAACGTAAAAAATTATCAGAATATTATATTTGAATTTGAAATTATTTTGATTATTTATTTTTTTAATATGCGGTTATTATGGCCGATTTTTCGTTCACAGAAAATAATTAAGGGTGTTGAAAAAAGAGAAAAAAGATTTTTTTTTCGGTTCTATTAGTATCAGTAATATTTTTAAAGGTACTTAAGGGGATGCTGGAGTAGATTTTTTTACCGACTTTGGTCGGTAAAAATAGGCGATTTCGTAGTATACACTATTCATCGAAAATATACTACAAATATACGTCAAATTTTGCAGGGATGTAATAAAAACATTCATGCTTGGGTGTCCGGTCGAATTACTGTTCAAAACATACAAGAAATGTAAGAAATTGAATATTCCTGAACCTCTCAAAAACCAATATGGCCGCTCGAAATGTCAACAGGTCCTTTGAGGTAAGATATAAACGTATCTGCAACTCAGATGTGTTAAATCAGACCGGACACCCATTCTTTGATTATTCCTGAACCTTTCAAAACCGTCGGAATGTCGATTACACAAACTAAATCCACGTATAGTGTATACTACGATTGCAAAGACTGTTTGCTTTTCGCACAGGCTCAAAGCTGGTAAAAAGCATGAATATAGTTCCGTCATTAGGAGACAGGTGGCGCTGTTTACTTTTGGCAAAAGGTCCGAGCCGCTGCAATGCGATCGTAGTATACACTATATATGGATTTGGCTTGTGTAGTTAACATTCTGATGGTTTTGGAATATTTAGAAATCATCACAGAATTGACGTCCGGTCTGATTTTACATATCTAATTTCCAGAAACAATTATACCTTACAGCAAAGGTCTGTTGACACATGGTGTTCGGCCATTTTGCTTTCGGTATCTTTTGCCAAAAGTAAGCAGACTACTCGGCGCCACCTGTGTCGTAATCGGGAAACTTACCGACCAACGTCGGTATCAAAATCTACTCCAGCATCCCCTTAATAGGTATTTTTAAAAATAGGTATTTAACGAGAAACAATTATTACGAAAATAGATTCACTGCTTAAAGAGTCACTAACTCTTTTTGCGTGCTAGATAATAAAAAATCACTACCTTTATATTGTTCCTATGTTTTGTGACTGGTGAAAAAAAAATACAGTTGCATTGGAGAGCTTATTTCGTGGAACACACATACACACTTTTATTATTTGATGTAAGGAAAAAACATTTAGGATTTTATTTATTTTGAAAAAAAATTGCACGACTTATAACAGCAATATTAATTTTTTTATATGCATTTATTTAATAATACGATTGGCCTAAAATGGAATCCTTAGATTGGGATTAACGATTTTTTATTTTTTGACATATTTTTCCCCGCAAATAGCAATTTGGTGATGTGCTTTATATGGCCACCCACTGTTGATTTATACACCGCTGAAAAAAAAGTACACGAGTCATATTGATTTTGTTCATCATAAAAACTTCTCGAAAACGGTAATTTCAAAATGCAATAAAATTCTTTTAAAAACCAGCAAATTTATTTCATAGGAAAAAAATGTAATTTCCTTAAAGTTTGTTAAACCTGTTTTTATATTATATAATTGATAATTGCTTAATAAATTACGTTTTATATGATTATTATTGAACATCAATACTCTAATAATTAAGAATATTGTAAATGTCTATTTTCAATGTTTTTATATTTTTTGATTGAACTGAATTAAGTACATTTTTTTTTATAATCAAGTTTTTTTAAAACTTTTACGCACGCCTCGCGTGCGCAAAACGCCACTTTCTCACCTTGTGAAGTAATATTATTGTACGATACAAGTGCGGAATTTTTTTTATATATTGTTTTTCTAACAAGTATTGTACAAAATTTGATATACTCACTTTTGCACGTCCGGCCAATGAACCTTCCATTGGTGAATGATGCATCCAATAGCAAGCACCTCTCATGCTGCATCCGAACTTAGTGCATGTTTCTATTGAATCCTGTTACAAGACCAGAAAACAAAATTTTGCTTGAATGAAATAGCGATGAAAAAAATTTTACACACGTGTCGCGGGCGTAAAAGTACCATTTTCACACCTTGTGAAGTAATCGCTTTTTACATTACTCGTTAAAATAGCATATTACAATACAACTGCGATAAAACTTTTTCTAATAAATCAAGAAAAAGTTTTTACAACTAATATCGTAATATACTAATTCCAACGAGTAAAGTATCAAATTTTACTGCGCAAGGGATGAAAATGGGTTTTTTTACTAACGCGAAGCGTGCGTAAAACGTTCATTGAAAATCTGGACGATCAATTGATTAGTAATCTTCGAATAATCAAGATAAACTATTGCTCATCATAATTGGACTATTATTATGGTTAATTCATTTTTTTAAATTGTGAAAAACATGAAAATATTTGCGTTTGTCAGTGTTGGTATAAAAATATTAAACTCACGAAACAAACACCATCAGAATCTTTTATTTTATTGTCGCATTGCCCGTTGATCGACAACCAAGCTCCTGGCATATGTTTTATTGCGTTAGGCATTTCCTCTGGTCGCGAATGCATACAGGATGTTTTTTCAGAACTGAACGAAAAATAGGAAATCTT